>JALIZH010011818.1:0-347168 GCA_030522465.1 Rhipicephalus appendiculatus
TTAGCTTGAGCGGAAGGAACGCCGCCGCTCTCATTTCACGGCAGCGGTCCGGGCGCTCATCGCGGCGCTGCACAGGAGAGAGAATGAGGCGCGCGCGCTCCGTCATTTTCATACCACGGAACGACCGTGGCGCCCCCAGCGGAGTATGCAGCTGTCACACCACCTGTCGTGCGCACCGCTCCGTACAGGATTCCTAGAGGAAAGGACGGTGGGACCGTAGGAGAGGAGAGAGAGGGGGGAGGGGACGTGCATGCGCTGTGGGGGTGTGGGACGCGGGAGCCGCTCCGTAGAGTAGAGGATTCCTAGAGGAGAGAGGGCGAATAGACGCGCATGCGCTGTGGGGATGTGGGATGCCGGAGCCGCTCCGTAGAGTAGAGAATTCCTAGAGGCGACTAGGGGGTGAGCGTAGGAGAGGATAAGGGAGGGGACGCGCATGCGCTGTGGGGGGGGTGTGGGACGCGGGGTCCGCTCCGTAGAGTAGAGGATTCCTAGAGGAGAGAAAGGGGCTGAGCGTAGGAGAGAGAGGGGGAGGGGACGCGCATGCGCTGTGGGACGCGGGAAGGAGGGACGGACTAAGCCCCCTCCAAATACATGCAAGCAAGATCAAGGAATGGGGTCAACCTGGGCGACAGACACCACCTGCCTAGCCATTGCTAAGCAGCCTCTCTGTGCTCTCGGCTATGGCTCAAGGAATGGTGTCAACCTGGGCGACAGACACCACCTGCCTAGCCATTACTAAGCAGCCTCTCTTTGCTCTCGGCCATGACTCTGATGATTGTAGTAGGGTTGACGGCCTTCATATCACTACAGTGTTCTGGTTCGCATAATGGGTGCTTCCCTACTTAATGAAAGTGGCCGGACGCGGGACGCGGGAGGGACGGACAGAGCCCCGAGCATAAGATGCTTCGCATCTAAAATCACAGCATATCCACGGAGTGAATGATGATGATTGGGCGAAGCTCCGGAGGTGCATCGGTAAACCGCGAATGTTCAGTGAAATTCGCCCAGTACATCATCAAAGCATGTGAGACCATATCGCGATGCCATGTTTTGTATGGCATCGCGATCGTCATCGTCTTCAGCGTCATCGTTATGACGCATAGTGGGTACATTCCATGTGGTGTGCCGTGATGGCAGCGTCATCGTCATCACACAGGCGGTGTGGCTACTACGTACTACAAACTACAGGGGACGCATGGCCCACGGCATAAGGAGCTTCGCCCCTAAAAGACATGGCATAGTCAGTGGAATGTCCACAAGCTTTCATTGAACAAATGTATTACGCTCTTGTGCAATCATACCTACATTACTGTCTATTGGTCTGGGGAAGCACAACGCAATACAACTTGCAATCTCTATTTCTTAAAAAAAAACAATACGCGCCATTAGTAAAATCAAATATCAAGACAGCACAAATGAACACTGGAACAAACTGGCGATACTAGATATACGTAACTTAAAAACCCTGCGGTTGGCTCTTGAGACACATCACTTACTTAACGACACTGCCTTTTCACTCACTTTACACGACCCTGAAAAACATCTCCCTTATACATTTGGATATGTTAGCTAGAGGAACAACAGGATCAGGACAAACTATGGTTCACAAACGCTGCACTACCAGATAACGACGCTCTTGAACAACAAGAAATGTATAGAAGAAATAATAAGAAATCACAAATCAGGAAAAATAATAAAGCGCCAAATAAGTCAACTACTTCTTTCATAGTTCTTTGTGTTACTTCCAGTGCATATTGCTGGCTCTTTGTGTTTAATGAGTTCTGTTCACAACAATGATACGTTTACAATTTTCTATTTACCTGCGAAATGTTATTTTATCTTCTAGAAGTGTTCAAAGTTGTACGTGAACGTTTCCTTTTTTATGTAATTTTTCAGTCACTTCCGTTTTTTGCCAATGCTTGTGTGCAAACTGTAGTTGTTTCAGGTGAGAGGACCTCGTCAGGCGCCAATGCCTTTAGTCCTCTCCTTCCTAAGTGTAACATTGTGCACTTGAATAAAATCAATTCAATTCAATTTAATACAAAACATGAAGATATTCGGCGGTACTAATCAGCGTTGTCCGCAAATGCTTCCATTATGACATGCCAATGAAATCGAGTGACCATTTCGTTGCCTATTTCATTACTCTGTATCCCCCCGACACCTAACGAGGTGTCGACCAGGGTTGCCGTTGGTGGTGGCTACTTTGCGCCAAATTGGCTACTTTAGGACACCGTCTGCCTACGAAAATTTGAGGTTGGCGCCATGGCTACTTTTCGGCTACATTGAAGTTCTGTTTAGGCGCATTTAGTCACCGTTTTTAACACGCAAGGGTTTTATGCCGGCGCCCACCAAGACTTTAGTGATTATTTCCGTCACGGATATATGACGCTGTTAAAATGAACGCCACCAAATGAGAAAGAAAAAAATTCCCCATCTCCCGCTCAAGGGAACCATGTGTGGATGCGAAGCAGCGGGGAGATGATTAGCTTGAGCGGGAGGAACGTCGCCGCTCTCATTTCACGGCAGCGGTCCGGGCGCTCATTGCGGAGCTGCACAGGAGAGAGAATGAGGCACGCGCGCTCCGTCATTTTCATACCGCGGAACTACAGTGGTGTCCCCAGCGAAGTATGCAGCTGTCACACTACCTGTCGTGCGCGCCGCTCCATAGAGGATTCCTTGAGGAGAGGACGGGGAGACCGTAGGAGAGGAGAGAGAGGGGACATGCATGCGCTGTTGGGGTGTGGGACGCGGGAGCCGCACCGTAGAGTAGAGGATTCCTAGAGGAGAGAGGGGGGAGAGGACGCGCATGCGCTGTGGGACGCCGGAGCCACTCCGTAGAGTAGGTGATTCCTAGAGTAGAGAAAGGGAGTGAGCGTAGGAGAGGGGACACGCGTGCGCTGCGGGGGGTGTGGGACGCGGGGGGCCGCTCCGTAGAGTAGAGGATTCCAAGAGGAAAGAAAGGGGTTGAGCGTAGGAGAGAGAGGGGGGGAGGGGACGCGCATGCACTGTGGTGGCGTGGGACGCGGGAAGGAGGGACGGACTAAGCCCCCTCCAAACACACGCAAGCAAGATCAAGGAATGGGGTCAACCTGGGCGACAGACACCACCTGCCTAGCCATCGCTAAGCAGCCTCTCTGTGCTCTCGGCCATGACTCTGATGACTGTAGTAGTGGTTGACGGCCTTCATATTACTACAGTGTTCTGGTTCGCATAATGGGTGCTTCCCTACTTCATGAAAGTGGCCGGACGCGGGACGCGGGAGGGATGGACAAAGCCCCGAGCATAAGATGCTTCGCATCTAAAAACTTTTAGAAAAATGTTCCCCCCACCCGGAATCGAACCTCCTACTCCTCGGCCCGCGACGGTATGCGCCCGACGCTGTACCGACTGAGCTGAAGAGGCAGACGAAGGACATTCTACCAACGCGCCTTATATCTCTCACACAATCTCTCTCGCTCACTGCTTTCTGTTGGCGGCGCAGGGCGGTGCCGACATCTGTGAGCGATGAAGAGAAGTAATGCGGTATGACACTAGCACCGATAGAGAACGATCCGTCGGTGACACCGTTAAACCAGACGTCCGAGATTGCGCGCCGGCGCGCAGTCTTGGAGGTCATGGTGAAAGCGTCTCGATAGCAGGAACAAACACTGGCCGCGCTAGCATCGGGGAGTCGCCCTAGACGCAGTTATTCGTGTTAGCATGTCACGGCTCGTTGTCGGAGTAGTGCAACTTCCACATCCACCAACGGTGTTTCGCCGCCGACTACTTCGAGTGCGATAGCACCGACTGATAAAACTGCTGCAGTACGCGGTGCAGAAAGGCAATGATGTCGACGGATGAATGTGGTGCCTTCGTGGAGCGAGACGGAGACCAGCGGGATGCGGAACGCATGTGCGCGTTCGCGGCTCAAGCTCTACATCCGGTGTTGTTGAAGCGCAGTGTGGTAGTGTATGCAGAGCAAAGGCGTAGGTTACTGTATCATTCGGGAGCGCACGCCATGCCGCCACTCTCCTTAAATGACGACGCTTTGAAGAAGTGCGCAGTGCCAGTGTTTATTACGTGCTTGTTGATGTCATCTTTGTTCGCGATTCGTGACACGCTCTGTGTCCAGGTACAGGTTAAAAGGTCGAACTACCACAGCAGTTAAATCATGATCATGGGCGTTAGTCGTCGCGATGGAGATGTGCCACTAGGCGTCGACGTGGGTGCATCCAAGTCAAATGGTGCTATAGCTGTAAAACAGCAATAGACATTGTACGAACTCGCATAATTACTACACAAGAAGCACTACTTCTGTGAAGACACTTTTCACTTTCGTGTTATACCGATTCCTATGACGGAGGGATCAGCCATGTCTTAAATGCGAAGCATTTCTTTGCGTACTGCAAGCACTTTCAGCGTTTCTATCTATCTATCTATCTATCTATCTATCTATCTATCTATCTATCTAGCCGCCTACGTCTGGGTGCTCTCGTGATCACCTCCTTAACTTGAGGTCGACCAAAATTAGTGTGGGCGGGTAAGAGGATTTGACGAATATGTCTGGCTGGTCGGAACTTGAATGACGTGAAAATTCCGTCGCTTACGTCGTCAAACGCATTTCTCCAGACACGTGTGGCTAATACCCGTAAATCACGGGCCGCGGTTGCGGGTATGAGCCACAGGTGTTTGACAATTTATATCTACCCATGAACGGCGAGGTCAAACATTGCTCGTTTAAATTGGGCGAAAGAAAAACTAAGAAGCGCTAAGAAAAACTTAGAAAGCGCTAAGAAAAACTGACATCGGTGGCGTTGACCCGATGAATGCAAAGAATACAAATCATAGCCCAGCAGGAATTGAACCCAAGCATTCTGCGTGGCAATCAAGTATTCTACCAAAGAGCCACGTCAGGTCTCGAAACTGCGTTGGAAAAAGACGCTATGCAGGCGTAATGTTGGTGAAACGTCAATTGTAGTTGCAGTGCTGGCTATCTAATTTTAAAAACATTACATATGTACTACTATGAAGAAGTAGTCATGTCGGGTTAACGTCGATTGTATACTTAAGCACCAACCACTGTTGTTCGTCTACGTAGCACTGTCCATGGCTGCCATCCTCGCAAGCACGAGCGCTACATATCGGCTTATGGCTTCTGGTGTTGGCAATCTGTTGGCACGGTTACACAACTGTAAAGAACTGGTTATATGAAACGTATATGACTGTTCAAGGTATGTCTGTGCGTGCATCATTTGTACATCTCTTTAGCGTGATTTCGTAACGTTTCGCTCAATAAAAAAATTACAACCCAGTCACCTTACATCCATACGCTTCGCATAACATCGATTCCCATGGTACTTGGGATCTGCCTAATTTTTTTCTTATTATTTGCAGGTAAAAGAACAATAAAGCCTAAATATCAGCCACTATTTTCAAACTTACCTGTCGCGAAGCTAATGCGCGTGCATGTCTTGGCCCCAGCAGCAGGCTTATGCACCGCAAAGCACGTACGCAAGACAAATATCAACACCAAAATCTGTTATTATGGTAAATCGAGTAATCGTTATCGGTCTACGGCTTCAAGGAAAAATTGCTTGAACGTTTCACGTTCGCACTCACTTGTTGGCAGGAATACTCCAAAATTACCCTGTCTCTGGGAAGAGCTCCATCCTGCATAAGTATATAGAGATGCACTAACTTATACTAGCTAATAAGATATAGTTGCTGTGCCATCGGGTGCAAAATGAGATTCATTGAACTAGCTGTCGCAAAGTGCAAGGTTATTCGTCCCCCGAAACACTAGCATTCTGCCTATTTACTTATTGAACAGCGTTGAATGATAAAACCCGTCAATTTGTTATGAATATTGATATGCTCATATATATCACGTAATGACAGCAGGAAGAATGTCAAATCCTTTCCCACTACAACCGCACTGCTAACATACGAAATCCAGAACTTTCATTCCCTCTCTAGCGGCGCATCGAAATTTTTGCCCCTATTAGCTTATTTCATTAAACATGCCAGTGAAGCGTGCTACACCAACCACTTACTTTATCACGGCACTATATGTCCCATCCCGTTGGTATCCGCTCTGAGGTCATCCTATTTAGTGAAACTCGAAGCTTACTAGTCTCTTGGAAATCTGTTCATTGTTTTCTTTTTACTCACTACCCAGGCAGCCCGCCGGCATTGTACCGATCTCGGCCCAACGTCGGCAAACGTCGGCAGCAATATTGGCCCCATGTCGGCAGATCACGCTCGCGGTACTTTCACCCACATGGGTCCGATGTCGGCTAGCCAGCGTTTGGCCGATGAGGGCTTGCCGGCGTCGGGCCGATGAGGGCTTGCCGGCGTCGCGCCGATGAGGGCTTGTAGGCGTTGAGTCGATCAGGTCTTGCCGGCGCCGGGCCGACCAGGGCTTGCCGGCGCGGGGCCGATGAGGGCTTGCCGGCGTCGGGCTGATGAGGGCTTGCCGGCGTTGGGCCGATGAGGGCTTGCCGGCGTCGGGCCGATGAAGGTTTGCCGGCGTCGGGCCGATGAGGGCGTGCCGGCGTCGGGCCGATGAGGACTTGCCGGCGTTGGGCCGATGAGGGCTTGCAGGCGTTGGGTCGATCAGATCTTGCCGGCGCCGGGCCGATGAGGGCTTGCCGGCGCGGGGCCGATGAGGGCTTGCCGGCGTTGGTTCGAGACCGGCCTGCCGTTATTCAGCCGATGATGGGAAGCCGTCATTGGGCCTATGTAAGCTGGCTGGTGCTGGCATGGTGTCGGCCTCGCCGACGTCGGGAGGCCGCCGGTGCGACGGTTAGCACTCGTTATTATGGTAATTTACCGTTCGGTGAGTAAGGTAATATACTGTGCCGTTGTAGTCTGCACGTAGCCCGTTTAGATGGGGACACCGGCGGTAGATGCTCGATGCGTACAGTAGCTTGATTAGAAAGGCTGATACACGCGTGTTATAAAGTGAAACGGCTGCGTGCCGACGACGTTAGTTCGGTATTACTGCAATTACTGTACTTTAAGTCATCAGTGATAAAAAAGCCTATTCCTTGCACAACGGCATTCATCGACTACCGTTGGCGCCGTATTCGGTAAATACTTCGCAAGCAGAACCACCAATTTGAGCTCTTAGCGTACCATTAAGACCCAGAATTCTGCGGAACTGTGCAAGGCCGAGAAGAAAAGTCAATATTGTCTCCAACACAACTAAAAGGGTGAAAGCCCTGCTGCATCAAATACGCATGCGTCTAGGTAATCAAGGAGCAACACATTTGCAAAGTGATAAACAGAAATTTATTCACACATATGAACACACGCCAGCAGTACCGGAATAATGATGTCATAAAGGAGCACCTAAACATCTATAGATACCGTAGCCAACATCTAAAACGATTCCACAGCCACCGTATTCCTTATGAAAAACACAAAAATATGGTCGAGAATGGGGTCAGGCGAAGAGTTACAATGTCTTCAATGTTATTCATGTCACATTCACAATAAACATTTAAAAACGTAGAACGGGAAAAAAAATATGGTTAAAGATTAACGAAGAATATCATACCTATTTGTGTTTTGTGGACGGCATCGCGCTTTTCGGCAATAACTGTGACGAATCACGCAACAAAAAAATTCTGGTGACGTAAACGAAAGAAGCCGGGTTAAACATGTACCCGAAGAAAACAAAGGTCATGTTAGGCGGCCCGGCGAAAAAGGGAGATTAACGGTGGCAACCAGACTATAGTCGGTGACAAGCTAAGAATAAAAAGTAAACTCTACCGCTGTTCATTTGTATCATGCGCGTCCAACTACGGCCGCTCTTTACCATGACGTAACGGTTAAGACGAACCAATGAAAAATGCAACATGGCGCCATTCGCGACGAGAGGCGAGGTACCGCTGCACCGAGACCGAGAGCAGTTAATTTGATTTTCTGTGGTGTCTCTTTCTACCAGAAGAAGCTGTTTCCTAGCGTTATCCGCACGTACGGAGCATCATCGACGCCGGTCGTCACTCGATGCAGTAGAAGCTTGTGACTGCCGCGTTTGAAAGGTGGCGTTGGTTTGAAGTGCAGCGAAGCCAGCGAAGCGGCAGCTAGCAGCTCGGACGCTCCATCGCGTTCCGTCGTTTCGGCAGCGCCAAGTTGCATCACGGCGTGTGTTCTTTCCATCGCTCGGATGCACCAAGCAGACCACCTGAGTGTCACCATATCGGCGATTGTCGCGTTCATTCGTGTGCAGTGAGGTGAAGTCGGAATGTGCGCGTATGTGCCCGATTACCGTCTGCAAAAGCCATAGCATTTTCGTTGCCACATGTGCGTGCGTGTGTGTGTGTTACTTGGAGCTCGCAACGTGGGAATCTCGGTGATCTACTGCGCAATACGTGGTGCTGTGCGTCGCTATGAATGGCGTATGTGCGGACAAAGCGAAAGAGAGCGACCATCATAACCCGTTAGCGCAACACAGTGCGAAAGTAAACAAACCAGATATGGAGAACATGCTGTGGTGTGTGCATTATAAGGAGACAATTTTGGTCATCCGGTGCATGTTTGATTATGTGACGTGTGTCACCAGCCCAGAGTGTTGTGCTATGTCGAAGTTCCCGTCGCGTAAGTCTCACGCTCGATGCATGAACGCCTTGCATGAAAAACGCCGTACGGGGTAATCGTTGTCTACAAACAGCGAAGAGATGCACGCTACATAATATCGCTGTGACCCAGGAACTTTCGATTGCATGGATCGCGACTGCAACTCAAGTGACGCGGCTAAAACTAACACTGAGTAAAAAAAAAAAAGCTTTTTTTTATAATGGCGTTGCATCATACTTCACGATATCATATTTGGGATTCTGCTTTTGTCTAACGTGCGCTTTCTGTATTTTGTGTGTATTGTGGGCATATATTAAGCAGTGATAATTTGTTTATCTTAAACTACAGTGGACTCTCGTGAAGCTGATAGTCCATAGACCTTTCATTTAATTGCTTACCCTTCTTGTGATGCACGTCTTTTTCGTATGGTCTTTTGGCTACTCAATTTTTCATTTTTACATTTTCTATATTTTGTGTATCCTTTTCCTTTTTCTCTCTCTCCCTGCTTGGAGGAAGATGCTATAAAAGCGCATCGAAGCTCCGTAAATTGTGCCGTGATAAAGATCAGTCTCCGAATGACATGTTGACAAATAAACTGTTTCTTTTAGAAGCGTATATCCTTTTTCTGTTTGTCTGACGGCAATTGAAGACAGCCGACAGCATCTTCGCAATATATATATATATATATATATATATATATATATATATATATATATATATATATATATATATATATACACCTTTGCGCAGAGACACACACATATATATACATAGAAGGTACGGGCCCCTCTTCCATCAAAACTGGGCCCCCCTGCTGTAATGCCCACTGGGGCGGTGCAGGTACGTAATCAATAATTCATAAAGAAATAAAACAGTTGAACGTTCAAGGGCTGAAGGAGTCGTGGCAGCGCCAGTGCAAGTTATCGAAGCCAGAAACAATCTCACGTAAAGCTTTCAGTCACTACCACTTTAGCCGCGTACATCGCCTTGGCGTATCCAGCGTATCCAATGACCCGCACAATTAAGCACCATGAGCGCTACGCGCTTTTATTTCGATGAAGCGACGTCAAATGAAGCCTTGTCGTTTACCTCAAACACGATGACAACCACGGCAACTCCAGACGCAAATATGATATTCATGGCAACACAAGAATCGAAATTCGCAAAAGCAATCTCAGAACCCTTCGCTGTTCTTCGCTTTGAGTTGTTGTTGCTATAGTTACTGCAGACAATGAAGAAAACTGGCGGCGAAATTTTCGTAAAAAAAAGATTGCGAACGACCTTATTAATGTACTGGAAATAATGGGTAGTGGGGAGTTGGCTTGAAAAGAGAGAACGAAGACGGTTTTGTCATAAAGGCTTCGTTTCGGTGTTGTTCGTGTGCCACCTCTCGTTGCCCGGCTCTACCGCCTGAGAACTTCGTCACCCAGAACGCCTCTTGACATTTGGTGGAGCTGCGGGGTATTTCCAGACCTGGAACTCCGAAACCGGACGATCCCTCCCGTGCCAACCATGCCCGACGACGCTGGGCAGAGCACTATTCCCCAGGCGTCACCTGCACTCGTCTGTTCAGGTACGCCACGTCAGCGGGATCCTCCCATCTTCAGTGGCACTGAAGATCAAGACGTGGACTATTGGTTATCGTTGTATGAAAAAGTCAGCGTCTCTAACAAATGGAATGAAGCTGATAAGCTCAGCTTCGTCAGCTTCTACCTCTCCGGAGTCGCCAACATTTGGTTCCACCACCATGAATCGGAGTCTACGACCTGGATGTCATTCAAAGCAAGACTACAAGAAGTGACTACAAGAAGAACACAGCGCTTGTGTTCGCGTCGCTTTTCGTCCTTGTCCCTCAGTGCGCTAAAGAAGTGAAAGAAGAAGTATTCGGTCGCCCCGCCGTCCGCAAGCTTCGGGCTGAGCAACAGCTGCGCAGTCGTGCTCAACAAAAAGTTGAAAACTTCACCAGCTACATAGAGGATGTAGTTGACATTTGCAGGCGCATCAACCCATCCATGACCGAAGACGAGAAGATTAAGAACATCATGAAAGGCATAGAGGACGACACTTTCCAAATGCTCTTGGTGAAAAACCCTGAGACAGTCAACGAAGTGATCAGTCTTTGCCAGAGCTACGAAGAACTGCGCAAACAACGGCTTTCCACACGCCGAGCTCTAATTCCAGAGGGCGCGCTTTCGGCTCTAACCAACAATTCATGTGCAGCTACTTTCGATTCATCGTTCCTCGATCAAATCAAACAATTGGTTCGGGAAGAAGTCGCACGCCAGCTGTCTATTTTGCCCACCGCCCAAGCGTCTGAATCGCTCCTGACTCCCGAGATCCGTCAGGTCATACACGAACAAGTCGCTGACATCGTTCCCCTTGCTCATCAGCCGGCTCCAGTGACAGTTCCACTTACATACGCTGGCGCTCTCGCCAAGCCGAGGCCACCGTCTGCGGCTGTACAGTACGCGCCTACACCCACCTTCTCTTCACCTTTAACCACGACCGCACACTATACGCCGACGAGAAACTATGGTCCGCCACCGCAGCCGCTTCGCCCGGCTCGGCCATATTTCGCTGAATCTGCGGCCTCTGCTTTCAATCCGTGGCGCACCAGGACAACCGGCCCATCTGTTTCTCTTGCGGATGTGCTGGCCATGTAGCACGATATTGCCGCCGCCGTGCTTGGCATTCTGACTCTGCACGGCCACAAAGCACTGGTCCGGACTACGCCTTCCGTCCTGCTTCTCCCGGCCCACATCTCGACGACGCGTCTTCTGCATCCCGAGGCTACACTACCCGTCGGTCTCAATCCCCTCGTCGACGTTCTCTGTATCCACTCATCCGCCGATCTGAAGCTGCCCAAGAGGAAAACTGAAGAACGCAGTTCCCGAGGCAAGAACTGCGATTTCAGCGAACTGCTCAAGACCTCATTTATCCCCTGCCAACGTAGTTATAGTTTATGCCGAAGGTATTACCATTCACGCGCTTGTCGATACGGGAGCAGCGGTGTCAGTGATTTCCGACCAGCTTCGTCTTACGCTCAGAAAAGTCGTGACGCCGTGTTCTGCGCTTTCGCTACGTACAGCAAGCGCCGAGCCCATTGACCCCTTGGGAGCCTGCACCGTCTGTGTTTTGATAGACGACGCAATGTACCACATTGAGTTTGTCGTTCTGCCTCCCTGCTCTCATGCCATGATTTTAGGATGGAACTTCCTGTCTTCTCACGATGCCGTTATCGATTGCGCCCGTGCTGAACTTTCACTGTCTCCATTCAGCGACCTCATTTTCGAAGATTCAGCTGATACCTGTGGTCGAGTGTTAGTCGCCACCGACACCGACGTTCCTCCTTACTCTTCCACCCTTGTACCTGTATTCTGCGCTGTATTTTCGAACTCCACAGTTCTTTTCACGCCGTCGAAGCTTGCTACTCGCCGTCATCCCTTATTGCTTCCTTTTGCCCTTCTGGACGTTCGGCAGGGGGTCAGCGCACTTTATATTGTGAACATGTTTTCTTATCCTGCTACGTTGCACCACGATGAGTGCCTCGGTTATGCTGACGAACTTGACGCAACCTATGTCTACAATGTGCCTGACAACCCGGCTCCTGTACAGGTTGACGCCGTGGACGTTGACACTCCTCCTGCAGAGCCGTCTCTTGAAATGACATTTTCACGCTGCATCGACCCCAACCTCACTTCGAGTCAGCACGCCCAGATTGTCGACCTCCTTAACCGATTTCGTACATCATTCGACCTACAACAAGCTCGTTTAGGCCGCACTTCGACAGTTGTCCACCACATCGACACCGGAGACCATGCGCCATTGCGCCAACGGCCATATCGTGTGTCCGCCACGGAGCGCCGGGTCATCGACGAGCACGTAGGAGACATGCTCAAACGCGGCGTCATACAACCTTCGCACAGTCCCTGGGCCTCTCCTGTAGTGCTGGTGAAAAAGAAGGATGGCACCATTCGGTTTTGTGTAGACTATCGTCGACTCACCAAGATAACCCGTAGGGATGTTTATCCTCTCCCACGCATTGACGACGCACTAGACTGCCTCAAAGGCGCTGAATTCTACTCGTCTATCGACTTACGGTCCGGATACTGGCAGGTTCCAGTGGCTGAGGCAGACCGCCCAAAGACTGCCTTCGTCACCCCTGACGGTCTCTATGAGTTCACGGTCATGCCATTCGGCCTGTGCAATGCGCCTGCAACATTTGAAAGAATGATGGATAACATCTTGCGCGGACTCAAGTGGCAGGTCTGCCTTTGTTATCTCGACGACATTGTGATATTTTCATCGGACTTTCCATCCCACCTGCTTCGACTCGAACGCGTCCTGACATGCATCGCCAACGCCGACCTCCAGCTCAACTTGAAGAAGTGTCGCTTTGCCGCTCGGCAGCTAGTCATTCTCGGCCATGTCGTGTCAAAGGATGGTGTGCTCTCTGATCCGTCGAAACTACAAGCTGTCGCTGAGTTCCCACGACCCAAGACCCTGAAAGAACTGCGCAACTTTATCGGCTTATGCTCGTACTTTCGCCGGTTCATCCGGAACTTCGCGACGATTATAGACCCTTTGACACAGCTTCTTCGCGCTGACCACAACCTTTCAACCTGCTCACCGAATTGCGATGCCGCGTTTACAACGCTGCGTCGTCTCCTGACCTCTCCGAACCTACGGCATTTCGACCCAAGTGCTCCGACAGAAGTTCACACTGACGCCAGCGGTGTCGGCCTTGGAGCTGTTCTTGCCCAACGAAAGCCTGGCTTCGATGAGTACGTCGTTGCTTTTGCCAGTCGCGCACTGACGAAGGCTGAAATAAACTATTCAGTCACAGAAAAGGAATGCTTGGCTATAATTTGGGCCATAACTAAATTTCGACCTTACCTCTATGGCCGCCCACTCGACGTGATAACTGACCATCATTCCCTGTGCTGGCTTTCTTCTTTAAAGGAACCTTCCGGTCGTCTAGCTCGATGGGCGCTTCGACTACAAGAGTACGACATTCGAGTGCTCTATCGTTCTGGCAGAAAACACCGACGCAGACGCCTTGTCTCGCTCCCCACTTTAATGCGAGACTAATTCCCCTAACGTGTCATTATCGGAGTCGTCCCTCTCTGCCACCAGCATGCTTTTGGAGCAGAAGAAGGACCCTTGGATTGTTTCTCTGCTCGGCTTCCTACAACTTCCATCGGCACGTTCTGCCAGCCGTGCATTACGTCGCCAAGCTCACCACTTCGCCGTTCGCGATGGGCTACTGTATCGTCGTAACTACCTGCCGGACGGCCGTCAATGGTTACTTGTGATCCCTCGGCATCTCCGTTCGGATTTCTGTGCGGCGTTTCACGATGATCCACAGTGCGCACATGCAGGTGTACTCAAAACTTACACGCGCCTCCTACTTCGTTATTACTGGCGTGGGATGTACCGATTTGTCCGTCATTATGTACGCTCCTGCCTCGCGTGTCAACGCCGCAAAGATCCTCCTCGTCGTTCAGCTGCCCCGCTGCAACCTCTGCCTTGCCCTGGACGTGCATTTGATCGCGTTGGCATCGATCTCTACGGCCCTCTACCATGCACATCAGATGGCGACCGCTGGGTGAGTGCAGCCATCGACCATCGCACGCGTTATGCGGAAACGTCTCCTTTGCCCAGCGCTTCCGCGCGTGATGTTGCCTCGTTTCTTCTGCGCTACATCATACTTCGCCATGGGGCACCAAGAGAACTGCTCAGTGACAGAGGCCGTGCATTTCTCTCCGACGTCGTAAAATCTCTCCTCAGAGATTGTCGAACCATTCACAACTGCCTATCACCCGCAGACTAACGGGCTGACTGAGCGCTTCAATCGCACTCTTGGTGACATGATGGCCATGTATGTCGCACCTGACCATCGCAATTGGGACCATGTTCTCCCATTTGTCGCATATGCCTACAATACCGCCACGCAGGCCACCACGGGATTTTCCCCCTTCTTCCTACTTTACGGGCGCAAACCATCATCCACAATGGATACCATCCTTCCATATAGCCCTGATGCTTCGGAATCTACTACCTTGTCCGAGGCTGCTGCACACGCAGAAGAGTGTCGAAAGCTTTCCCGTATGTTGACGTGAGAGGACCAGCAGCGCCAGAAACGCCACCGTGATTCTACCGTCCCGCCTGCATCCTATGTTCCTGGCTCGCTTGTGTGGCTTTGGGTGCCTGCTGCAACACCTGGCTTGTCACCCAAACTCGTCTCAAAGTACCAGGGTCCCTACCGTGTAGTGAATCAAACATCTCCCGTTAACTACATCGTCGAGCCTCTTGAACCACCTTCGGATAAGCGCCGTGGAAACCGCGAAATTGTGCATGTAGAACGTTTAAAGCGATACTATGACCCGCCTGTGCTCTCGTGCCCCCTAGGTAGCTGGGACGGCTTCTTTTCCCCCGGGGGGAGATAGTTGTACTGGAAATAATGGGTAGTGGGAAGTTGGCTTGAAAAGAGAGAACGAAGACGGTTTTGTCATAGAGGCTTCGTTTCGGTGTTGTTCGTGTGTCACCTCTAGTCGCCCGGCTCTACCGCCTGAGAACTTCGTCACCCAGAACGCCTCTTGACATTAAATTTAATTAATATCCCTGTGTCGTTCTGTGAAACCGTAAAGAAATGTTTCCTTTATATTAATTATACGTCAAATGGGGCATTCTTTGTTTTAATACCATAATAGGCGCTGCGCAGAAACGTAGCCTTTGAGACGTACATTACTTTTTCGTAGACTCTGAGATGACCGCGGCGGGGGGGTGCGATTTAAACAACAGATATATTGTGAAGCTGGCGCTGAACGCCGTGCGTTCACAATTTCTTTTATCTAGCTTTTCTTTCTTTATTTCAATATCAGTGCAGTATTGGCAAATATTGTTTGTATGCGTGAAAATTATTGCCAGTGTTTAGGAACTACATCGTTTGTAGCGCGGAGGCATGCAAAATATGAGCAATGCGGCCACGTGGGCGGAGCTTATATTTATTCTTAGGCTGTCACCGACTATAGAAGAGCATGTATGCGCGTGGGCTAGTTACTAACTGAGGAGACCCCCCCCCCCCCCTGATGTTTATCAAATTCACCGAAAAATAAGGTTGGGTTGGTTCGCAATCATTAGCCCATCGTAACACATGATTGGAAATTAAATTACCGCTATCCTTTAAGCGCACATCACCATTCTTTCAGAGAACATATAATTGGGTAAGTTGGTTTGACATAAATTAAAACAGCGCAGCAAGACGAGGACAGAACAGACGAAAGAACGGGACAGCGCCCGTCACGTTGTTTCTTTCGTTTCTTCTGTCCTCGTCTTGCTGCGCTGTTTTAAATGAGGACGATTCTTTCAGTCATAACTTATGGGACAGAAACATGAATAAACTACAGCACACGATCTGAAAAACTTTGCTAGTGGTGTCGCAAGGTTCCATATAGACGGTTTCAAGATTGTGATAACAGCAGCAAGCGTTGTACCCCAAGAAACTTTCGGTCACCTGATTTATCAGCCCCTAACACCGAAACTGAAAGCGCGTTTTCAAGTTGTTTCAGGGTAAGGAAAGTCTTTCTTTAGTTTTTAGATAAAAGGAAGGTGTATAAAGTTCAAAGCAATCTGTTACAATCTTTGTGTAGCTCAAACGAAGCTTTATTTGAAAATATTTTACTAAATAGGGAAGAAAAGTGTAGAAAATCAGCCGGCTACTCGCCAAGGCTCTTCTTGCCCGCCGGTGCTATTATAGGCACATCGGTAGACGAAAGTGGATGCCGTCGAGGGCCTGTGTTTGTAAACAGTGAAAGGGTCTATACTATACTTCTGAACAAGGTAGATATGCACGCACGCATTGCTTATCTCAAGGTCAGAGTGTAACGGAATAGAACCGGGCATGAATACCTTTCACGTGTGGCCGTTGGATGGGTAAGAACACAAGGCATGGTCAATAGCGAACGCAGGATAAAGAGAACAAAAATCTGATTGGACAGACGTAAGAGCAGTCAACACGTGTCCTTATATGAAGTGAGCGAGTCCAATATAGAAGCACGTAGCCACTGGCTGCTAGCTGCGGTAATCTCTGCCGAAAACAGTGCCGGAATCTTGCCGCGTATCCCTCTCGCACACGTTATTCACTTTCCTCCACACATGTCCGCACACCGACACTTCTTGAAGAATTCTGCTGGCCGGAGCGAAAAAGCCTGCTCTCGCTACAACTTATCCTTCCATCGAGCTGGCTACCATTCCCTGCCTGGTCAAGCAAGTTTCGCGACAATGACGCTGAATGGCAGGAGTAAAGGCGGGGGGGGGGGGGGGAGGGGTAGAGGTTGAAGAAGACGAAAAAATGCTGATTCTTCCTTCTTAGGAGCACGGCTCATCCTCCGACAATAGTGTGCCCCCCCCCCCCCCTACCTCTCCGTGTGCCCTCCCCCCCTTCACAGCATGTCGTCTGTGGGATACGTGGAATTTTCAATGCATACTTTGTTCCAACGTGTCACTACGTGAAAGCTTTCCGTAAACCACGTTGGAACCGCATTTTTAACACGAAAGTGTTTTATGCCGGGGTCCACCAAGATTTCAGTGACGTATTTCCGTCGCGGAAATGAAGTAGAAAAAATACGCATGATCAGAAGACAAAGAAAAAAAAGTTCCGTCACCGGGAGTCAAATCTTCAACCTCTCGGTCCACGACAAAAGATGCCGGGCACGCCAGCCACTACGCCATGGCCACATACTCTGTAGACTTTAAAAACACGCCTTTTATATCTACCACTGTCCCCTCACAGTGCTCTTACTAAAGTGAAGTAATGCATCATAACTGTGAAATCCACGATTAGTTTCTTCAGAACGTTGTTTCTACGCGTCCGTCCCATTCGGCGCGTTTCGAATAGGAAAAGTGCAATTTTGTCGACGCATTAACACACTGCCAGGTGGCGACAATACCCCAAACGTCGGCGTCGCTCGTAGCATCCATCCATACCAACAGACGTAGCTCTGCCATGGCTCTGCGACGCGCGAGTGCTTAGCGTGGCCGTTACTCGGCGTTCGCAACTTGCACTCGCCCCGCGAAAAATCGCAGCTGGCCAACGGGGGAGACGCGACGCGCGTTGCGTTTCCCTCTGGTCTGGCAGTGGTGTTCAGTAACTCTCATGTCGCGAGTAGGCGACCTTAGCCCAAATTCGGCGTCCAATCAGTGACGCTCTTCTCGCTGTCACACAGCTTTCTCTGATTCCGTTCTCACCGTACAGCTACCACAAGCATATATAACCACAAGCGTTTGTTTAATTATTGCTCATAGACGTTAGTCGTCGTGATACAGATGTACCACCAAGCGTCAACGTGGATGCATCCACGCTAAACGGTGCTATAACTGTCAAACATCAATAGGCATTGTGGAAGCCATTTTATTCAATATACGGTAAACATTCAACTACTTCTGTAAGGGCACGTTTCACTTTCGTGTTATACCGATTCCTATTACGGAGGGATCAACCATGTTTTTTATCGTATTTCCCGTGCAATAATAGTGACATTAAATGCGACTGTTTCTAAAAGCATGTGGGAAGCAGTCGTTGAACGCGATTCTTACTTCAAAATGACAGGTATGGGAAACAGACGGCGATGAAGTGAAACAAGAAGTGGCAAACACGTGTCAAACACGTGTTTGTATACATATTGAGGGACTGCGCGAATAAAAACACGGACGAAGCAGAGTACACAGGACGGGCGTACTCTGCTTCGTCCATGTTTTTTTTTTTTTTTGCCCAGTCCTACAATATGTGTTCAAGAATGCACCAACTAGCCCAAACGAGAGCTTTACGTGTTTGCATGTTTGTTAAGGAGTGTTGGTGTTGGTGAGCTAGTTGGTTTAGAAGGCTTTTACCGAAAAAACGTGTCTCCACTTCTTCACGGTCTTTCTCGCGCCATACCTATTTTTCACAAGTAATGAACAACTAGCTCAGCAACAGCCCTTGTTGAGCTTTTTACTACTTTCACAAGGTAAAATTATGTGACATCACTGAAGCAAATGCGCTTGTTACGCTTGACCACAGCATGCGCGCGTGTAAATGCGTGCCCACCCACAGACAGGAAACTATTCGTGCAGTTTATAAGCACTCGCACCATGTAGTCATCGGCTGAGAGCATGTGAAGGATATAGTGCTAGAAATATAATATAAGGTCCCGTTTATGCACAGACTCAGTATTCACATAAAACTTGTTCCGCTAAAGGTATTCCTGCTGGAATGATTGGGCGAATCCTGATGCTGGATATATAAGTGAGGTCTACCGACCAATAGCAAAACATTTATGAAAGAGATTTACTTTGAATGTAAGTTTCAAAGTTTTTCTAGCGTTGAACAACTCTTCAACGAAGTGGCCATCTAATTTGAGTCAGTCTGAAGGGCGCGTTTTGGGTAGAAAAGTGATAGTGCTAGTGATAACTGTTAGTTATTGTCATAGCAGAAACTAACAAGTGGATGCAAGCTACTTAGTCGGCGTTACTTCGCACTCCGAATAGTACATGCGGCATTAACACGATACAATGCATTTGTGCTAATACACCAATTCATGTAGCAGCTTTCTGCAGCTAGGCGAGTAACATTCAAGCGCTTAAGGCTCTATGGCAGTACAAGTGTATCCTGTGTTTAAGAACAAAAACACATGAACAAAACTACTTAGAAGCACTCACGCGTGATGTTCTGGCAATGAAACGCGTAAATAGCACGCTCGACGTCTGATCGATACACTGGATAAATGAAAAGAATTTCGGTAATAGTTATCTCAAGCGGCCCTTAATTATTGGTACACCGTGCACGGGGTGCAAAAAGGCGTAATATTCCCGGCAAAAGACCTCTACACCCTGAAGGACGGCAAAATATTCCAAATATTAGCCACTGAAAGCCAACAGCTCAGGAAACGTAGGCTGAACAACGGAAAAAGTGGCCTTATATTAGCCGGTGAAAGCCAACGGCTCAGCCGGCATAGGCGAAACCAGCCCAATATTAGGGTCTTTTAGCAAGTTACGGAAATACGGTACGCAAATACGGTAACGTACCTTTGCGTATTTGCGTACCGTATTTGCGTACCCCACGTCTTATCTAGTTTTAGCAACGGGAGTTGCTCGATGCGTACGGTAACGCGATGATGATGATGGTAGTCAATTCAGGTTTTTTAAAGTGAAATAGTTACGTAACGCCCACAAAATAATTGTTTTCGCTACGATAGTTATTCATAGAATGCACCACTTTATCAGTCGCGGTATTTTGCGCAGGGGCAATGAGAGCTTAGATGTGTAATAGAAGCCAAGCCAAGTTCAAGCGATGCCGATCAATGGCGGGTAGCAGTAATACGGGGTCTCCTTGACTGACACCACAGCCTCCTCTACTTTCTGATTGAGATCTGTCAGAGAAGATTCTTCGCGGGGCGCAGCGTAATGGCTTACAGCGTGGCGAACGACGTGCTGCTTTTGGAGACGCTATCATGCTCCGAGATCGACGACATACTTCTCCTGCAGTGTGCACCAGCCGTTCGTCGCAACTTATGCGAGCGCGGTTTGTTTAATGTGGAGGCGATCGACAGCGATGACTTCTATCGCTTGTTCCGCTTTCGAAAATGGACCTCACTGACCTTTTGTCCGCTCTGCTGGTACCTGAAGAAATCGTCAGCGCACAGTGTGTCCGGGTGCCAGGCAAGGAAGCGCTCTGTATGACTCTTCGCCGTCTCTCATACCCGAACCGCTTGTGCGAGCTCGAGCTGCTGTTCAACCGACACAGCTCGGTCATCTCAAGCGTGGTATCCACGGTGCTCGCGCACATGGAATACTACTTCAATCATCTACTGGCAGACCTGAAAACGCACCGTTGGTTAAACTTGATCGCCCTTGAAAACTTCTCGGAGGTGAGTTGTATTCGCAGTACAATGAGCACAATAAATGTGTCAGATTTGTGTAACTGCATTGAAATGTGCTCGACACTCCGTAAGAGAAAACGCGACCTAGTGTGACATTGCTTCTGAAAAATTTCTTACGAGTCATGTATTTTGTGATTTCATTGTTGCGTAACAAAGTTATCCACCTGCTAAGAGTATATGCGCGAAGTAATGATTCGTTGGAAGCGTTACTTGATGGGAACCAGCCACTGCGGCCGCGTCTCGACAGGGCGAAATGAAAAAGCACTTGTTAGCTTGTGCCATGCTTGTGCTTACTGCGGGCGGAAGAAATGTTCACGCATGCGCATTGATGTCCCTTCCATATCTCTACCAAGGAAAGCCACCTGCGCTGCAGTAGTGTATGCGGGAAAGACAAAAGTTTCCTAGCTTTAAACACACCTCTTACGTGTTAAATATTTAGGAAACCATTTCTATGTTACAAGTGCTGGCACAGTACGAATCATGCTATCAAAGGTCACCTCCATGGTTGAAGTGAAGTTTACGAATAGACGTAGGGTTGTGTACGCACGCATATCCCCAAATTAAATTGCTATAAATTGCAACAACAGGTGCATGGCTGTAAATGCCTTGTAATGTACCACTGTGTACATCATAACATGAACATACATCTTGCTGCCCATTTGTGTCCTTTAGCTGGTTAGTGCACTTGCAAGCACTAAGACTGCCATGTAGATATTTCTTTTTTATATTTCCTTGAGCACTCAATCTTAAGCTTGTCATTGCCTCTTCTCAGGCCGTCCATGCAAAGGGTGCCCCGCTCAAAAACTGCTGGGCTTTCATCGATGGCACTGCACGCCAAATATGTCGGCCGTCAGTGGATCAGCAAGAGCACTATTCAGGGCACAAAAGGCACTACGTTCAGAAATATCAGGCGGTGATGTGCCCAAATGGAATAATCTGCCAACTGGATGGCCCTTTCTCGGGGCGACGTCATGATGCTGGTAAGTGCATCTATAATAAGAAATTTTGAGGGCCTGTGCACATGTAGTTGCAAAGGCTAGAAATTATTTTTAAATTACATGTAGCATGCGTTCAGACATAGGTAATAAACTCGCCAACGTTTCCTTACTTTGCTGTGCAGTACATGCCCTTGTTGGTACTAGCAGCACTGAACTAAGTGTATTTAATACCTAGGGGTGCGCGAATATTCGAAAATTTCGAATAACGAATCGAATAGCGCTGTATTCGGTTCGGTAATCGAATGAAATAGACATATTCGGAAATATTCGAAACACCGAATATTTGTCGAATAGTGTTCAAACAATCAGCACCAACGCGAGAACCCCCAAAACAACGAACCTTTGGAAGAGCTAAAGGTCATTCTTTTTCTTTTAATCCCTAAAGTGATCTGTGTGCAGCCCAAGCTTTTACGAGACTATCGACGCTATATTGATTGCCGGATGAACGTGTTTCTTCTGAAAACTCCACTCTTGCTCACTTTTTACTATGCTGAAGCTGTATCGCATTAATGAGCTCCTGTGTTCTTGCATAACTGCTTGCAGCTTCACGACTAACAACAGATGCGAGTGTTGAGTTTGCGTAAATTGTTCTTGCAGATGAATATTTAAACGCCGATTGTGACATGCTTTCAGTGCACAGGCCATGTTGTTATGACAGGTTGATCTGCTTCATAACATCTTTAGCTGTATCCATGGTGTTTGGTTAAAAATTGTTTAGTTTTTGTGTCCCAATTTTATTTAAGATCAGCAGATGAAGTCTCACATTGACGTTAGTGATTGCTGTATGTGAACCTACAGTTACAAAATATTACGAAGGCTGTATACGAGCTAACCTTACTTTTTGTAATTGTGGTATTTTGAGTCAATTAAAACTACCTATAATGATCTTTGGTGAAAGTTTGTGAATATTTGTTTCAAAGAAAATGTTGTGGTGTTCTAAGACTGTTTTGAAAATGGTCTACTTACTGTTCGAAAAGTATTTGAACAGTATTTGATTACTATTCGTATTCGATTCAGTTCCAAAATTCGTTATTGACGCACCCCTAGTATTAGAATTTGTGAACCTTCCTTTCTTTTGAACAATTTGTGCACTATTCATTCTACAAAGCTACAAAAGCAGAGAGACAGTGAGCCGCCCAGAACCAGACAAAAAATGGGCATTCGTCTCTTTGTTGTTTTATGTGTTTTATTATCTTTCAGCACCATGAACCAGCTCACCCAGCAACAAGTTTCATTGAAAGCTGTAAAAGCGGAGGTTTCTCTCTTATGCAATCGCATGGAGTTTTTGGCCCTCAAATACAAAGTACATGCAAAGGCAGGCAATGTTTGCTGTTACAATAGCAAGGTTTATACAGGCCCTTAAAAACCTTGCAAACCCTTGAATTTGAAAATTGCATTTTTCAGACCCTAGAAGGTCCTGGAATTGTGTACTCCGTTGAAAACCCTTGAATTTTGGAAGTAGTGAAGTTGGAAGTCCACAGTTCGACCTGCTTTCTGTTGTAGATTTGCGTTGGTGCGGCAAACTTTCCGTTTCAGGAACAATACACCTCACGAGTTTGTATAAGTTCTATTTGTTCATGCCTTGTTCTATGTTTCATTTCACTCTTAACCCATCAGTTCATTTTGTCTCGCTTTCTCTCTATATATACTTATCTCCTTAAAACTTCACTCTTGTCTCCTGCATTTGCGGTGCTTGTTTTCTTGTCAAGCAAGCAGTGCATGTGGTTAGTGCACTGTAACGATGTCAAGCCTTGCTAATACTAAATAAGTCTCAGCAGCTGACATGAACATTTGTTGTATGTTGGGAACTACTTTAGGTGGCATCAAGACTGCACTTTTCTACAGTATAATAATACAGTTAAAACTCGATCTAACAGAACCAGATTTTACGTAGTTCCCAATCTAAGGAAGGAGTCAGGGGAAGACGGAAGGTTGTAATGAAAATTCGTGAACAGGGGTTGTGCTGAAACTGCCATTTAGACAAGCGGATCTTCAAGGATCCAAGGAAAAAGTTATCATTCCTTGACAGGTTCTCATAAGGTTCAGCGTTGTTGTCAACTTGAACTAACGAAGCCAGCTTGGAACCAAAACTGGTTTGACGACATTTTTCCTGAAATGAGTTGGTAAAAATAAGTGCTAATTTCTTGCCATTTTTAACACACATGGCTTTTTTCTTCAAGCGTGGGCCCCAACGTTATTGTATTGAAATATCTATCGCCCATGGTCAAGAGCTGGTTTTATTTTGACAAGGCCACCCACATACATGAATTAGTGGACTCAACAGTTGCGCTGTTACGTACCAAGTGGTACTATGGGTGGCGGTGGTTTATTGTTCCCATCAATGATCCCACAGGGACAATATTGTGTGCTTTTGTTATTTCATGATTTATGCGACAAATGGCACTGATGGTCTCCTGGCAACTTTCTTGCTCTGCGTGCTCACATAATCACTGCATGCGTTCGCCCCATCTTTGCATTTTGGCTGCGCGTCATATCTCTCATCACTGTCTACCTGGCCTACATCATCTGGACCACATATGTGAGGCTGAACATTCGCTAACTATGAATAGGCTTTTCATATGTTCATGCTTGGTTTAGTGGCAAAAAAGATGCTGTGGTACATTTCACGTGTTTCTATGTTACAACTTTACGTTTCGATGGTCTTTAAAACCTCTCTCGATTATACAAACTTTCCTCTTTATTAAAGTAATTCGAGAGTGCTGAGCTTTGTTAAAGGGCCCCTCACCAGGCCCCATAACAAATTTTAGTTAGACGCTGGCAGTTGTTGTTTGTCCGATGAGCATTATGCTGCAAGAATTTTTTCAATCGGTTCATTACGAGCTGAGAAAACCGGTATTTTGAAGCGGCTGGAAACCATCATGCGAGGAGGCGAGCTCGAAACCCTTGCCGCTCGCCCCGCGTAGCCTTCGCAAGCCAAATTTCTTCCCTACTTTCTCCAGCATCCGAGCGAGAGCAACACGTCATGGGCAGGCAAGGTCACATGTGCATGACGTGCCCGAAGAAGCCCAGCCCCCCGAGAACGTGTGCGGCGTTGTTTTGTTGACCAGCGTTATTTTGTGGTCTACTGCCTGTTTCTGCGGGATGGATATCATGAGCCAGTGCTGCATTTACGTTTACTTGGACGTGCTAGAACAAATGAGCACAATGAGTATTCGAACGCGCCAGAACATTGCTTTCGTTTCCAGGGCTGGCATCTCCTCGATGCGCTAACCGCGGGGGGCACGAACGCATGTGAAATGGAGGCACATTAACCCAGCATATCGCTGCAATTCCCTGAACAAAAATGAAAAAGACACGCACATTCCGTTTGTGCGTCTCATTATTTCTGTCAAGTTTTATTCACCTATTCAAGCAACAAATTCCACAAACTACACACGTCGTGTCAAATAATTTTCGCAGTGTCACGTGCTACTGTTGTCGACACCAGTGCACAGTCGTCTACGTAGAGTAGCGACGTCACAGCACTACCGTCTACGTAGGGCCATTTCGCCGTGTACGTCATCTTCTCATTCTCTAGGCGCGAGCATGCGAAAGGAAGGGCAAGCAGCGTTCAGCTAGAAATTTGACCCATTTCCGCAGCGCGTAGCCTTGCAAATTTTGGCAGACGTGATCGTGAACGCTCAGTGTATAAATTGCGCTCCCCAGCTCAAAATTGTCAAACCTGGCGAGGAGCCCTTTAAATTGAGTTTCAACACATGTATCAGTGCGATAAATGTAGTGAGAACTTGAAGCATGGTTGTAGTTTTAAAAAATGCTCATTTTGATGCCGATTTTTAATCCTTGAAAAATGTGCGACAGGCCCTTCACATTTCCTGAGTATTTTAAAATTTTCTCCTTTGAAACCTGCACGAACTCTGAACTAGAATACTTTGGCAACCTCTGATACAAGACGGGCAAAGTGAAACGAAAAAGGAGCACTAAAACATTGCATTGTGAAAATTTTGGCTCTTCAAAACTAGGCATCTGCAAGTATCTGTGGTGCCTTGCCTGCACCAACTATGCCTCGGTGCCAACTATGCCAACTATGGACCTCGGTGGATCAGTGGCTACGGTGCTCGGCTGCTGACCTGAAGGTCGCGGGTTCGATCCCGGCCGCGGCGGTCGCATTTCGATGGAGGCGAAATGGTAGAGGCCCGTGTACTGTGCGATGTCAGTGCACGTTAAAGAACACCAGATGGTCGAAATTTCCGGAGCCCTCCACTACGGCGTCTCTCATAATCATATCGTGGTTTTGGGACGTAAAACCCCACATATTATTATTATTATTATTATTAACTATGCCATGTTATAGCAGCAAACTTGCTGATTCATCGATCATTCATAAAACATCCATGTAAATGTCGGCTAGATTCTGCAGTGATTCTGTTTGAAATGACGTGTTACTGCCACTTTTCATGTACCATTTCAATAAATTGTTCTGCATTTCAGGTATCCTCCAAGCAACAGACCTCTACCACAACCTTGAAATGCTCACAGCGGGAAGGAAGTATGCCATCTACGGGGACCCCGCGTACCCCTTACTGCCACTGCTCATTAAACCGTTTGGAGGCACTGCCCTGCAACCTCACGAAGCATATTTTAACAAGAGCATGAGCAGGGTTCGCCAGGCCGTGGAGTGGGGATTCGGGAAGGTAGCTTCAGAGTTTGCCTTTGTGGACTTCCATAAAAACCAGAAAATCTCGCGCCAGAGAAAGGTAGGATGTATCGTATGGCAACACTTCTTGCCAACTGCTTGCCAGTCAGGTGTGCGATTATTTCAGTGTTGACCCTCCGTCACTTGATGAATACCTGGTGCCATTTTCCACATAAGGTGCAGTGACTGCACAAGCCATGAGGACTGTTGTGTGTAAGACCTGTTTCCAAAAAAAAATTTGACATTTCCATGAAGTGAATCATGACGAGTGGGCGAAGCACTGGGGATCGTTCTTACCGTAAATAACCCGTGACATCGCCCAGTCGCGCATGTAAATGAGTGACAACGCGTGTGTACAGTATATACAATGTGTGTTTGCCGTTGAGCGCCGCTTTCCACGTCCTCAACTCCGGGATAGCAGCTTGTTGTCGGCGTCGCAGTTATGCCTTTTCGCGGGTGAGAGCGCGTTCACGAGCGTTGTCATCTATGGCAGAAAGGGAATGTGTGGTCTGGAACGCGCTTATTCTTCATCGTTATCAGCGTCATCATCATCGTTATGACGTACAGTTGAACCCCTTTATAAGAAGCATGCTCCGGGCAGCAATTATTGCCTTTTATATGAGGTGTCTCTTATAAGCAGGGTACCACGTATGCATTTTCTTATCAACCCTTATTTCAATGTAGGCACACTGGTGTCTCTTATACCCATTTGTCTCTTATATCAGTGCCTCTTATTAAGGGGTTCGACTGTATAGTGGGTACATTCCATGTGCTGTGCCGTGATGGCAGAAAGAGAATGTGTGGTCTGGAATGCACTTATTCTTCATCGTCATGGCGTATAATGGTTACCTTGCATGTGTTGTGGCATGATGGCAGTGTCGTCATCATTGCACTAGCGTGGCTACACCGGGGGAAACCGGGAGAGTGATGTACAAGCCTGGACCTTAAGGAGCTTCGCCCCTAGTAAACCTTCAGCAGGGAACCGATTCCTGTCAAATTCTCACAAAAACGGCTGTTCTTGCTATGTTGTCATAGACTTAAAAATTATTCGGTTACTGCACGCAGTGAGGCAGCAGCTAGCACTTGGTTTGCAATCATCAAACCTGCTCCCTTTAAAAAGCGACCCTAATGAAGTAAGTATGATTGATGCCTAGAAAAGTTAATAGCATAACATCAGTGTCCAAAGTGTTAGTTATCAAAAGGTCACTCTCTCTAAGTTATTCGATGAAGCAGCACACAAAAGGACACAATCACGCACACATAAAATGATGCAAACACAAGCGCTGTACTGCACCAGTGCTTGTGTTTGTGTCATTTTCTGTGTTCGTGGTTGTGTCCTTTCGTGCACTGCTTCATCAAATATCATGGCTCGCCAACTAGACCATCAGTACGCATTAAATACTCTGCAAGGCTGTGTTGTTACCGAATGAAGTGGCTAAGTACATTATGAAGTTGCAAAAGATGACGAAAGATGCATTGGACAACACTTGCGTGTTAATTTTTTTTTTTTTTGCGCAGTGGAGGGGATTGTTGTTTTTTGAAGTGATAAGGCCTGCCTTCAAAGTGAACCTGTGTCCTTTTTTATGCTCGAACTTTCCTTATCACTGCAGAAGTGTTA
Source organism: Rhipicephalus appendiculatus (assembly GCA_030522465.1). NCBI lineage: Eukaryota > Metazoa > Arthropoda > Arachnida > Ixodida > Ixodidae > Rhipicephalus > Rhipicephalus appendiculatus. The sequence continues at coordinate 27,754 of JALIZH010011818.1, forward strand.
TTGTTCCGTGTAGCATTCAGAGGTAGCTTTGCAGATGGGGGGTATATTAGCAGTTAAACAGGCAGTTCATTATATTGAACTGCCTGTTTTTAAATTGGTTTATGTTGTTATTTCATTTGTGTACAACTGCAGCAATTCGTTCACCCTTGGTGTGAATGTAACGCTATCCTATAGCCCCAGACGGGCCTGCTATAATAAATGTACATAAAGAAATGTGCGCAGCTTACTTTCTGAGAAACTTATAGTGCAGCTCCTTTGGAGCTTAAATGAATTGTAACTCAGGTGTATTAGGAGCCTAACAACCTTATTTACGTACAAAACTTTTCACGGCTTTTTTTCGTAACTTTGTCATTAACCCTTTACTGCCGGGTGTCGCAAATTCGCGACATAATGAACAACTCCGAGCAAGCAAGTCGTGAAACGCGTGCTGCCTTTAATGCCGGCTGTCATGTACTCACGGGGAACATACCTTTCAGAATGAAAAAAATCTTGCGTCATTTCGTGTAAGGTAGTCTATGCTAGACGCAATTTTTTTTGTAGCTGATCTCGGAGAGTGCGAAGCATGTGCAACAGCTCTCACTTCTTCGTTCTTTCTCTCCTGAGTAACGTAAGTTCCATCTTCAATAATTTTGTTTATTTGGTGTGTATGCACCCAAGAGGTGACACACGACATGTTACGTAGTCGTGAAGTACTTTTTTTTTTGTTGCAACATCCTCGCTTCTGTGGCATTTCGCGAATTCGCGACATACCTAGATGTATGCATTAAAGTTGCATTTTAGATAATTTAACTGCAGAATCAATTAAAGGCTGAAAAATGAAAACTTTTATTTTGTTTGGGAGTTTCATTGTTCAGACGTTAAAGGGTTGAGCCTCTTCAACATTTCAAACTGCTGTTGATATTGCTCAAGCAGAGCTTGGCGCTCAGACGCCATTACGCGCCGCTCTTCTGCAAGGGCCTCCCGCTCCAGCCGTCGTTCTCGTAACTCTGCTTCGCGCAGTCTGATGTGATCATCGTGCTCCCTGGCAGACTGGAGGAGCCGCTTTTCCTCAAGGTCCAGGCGACGAGTGTTAAATTCAAATTCCCGTCTTGATCTTGCCTCCAAGTAGGCAATGGTCACCTCATTCTGACATCGCACACCTGAAACTAAAGTGGAACAATACTTAGAACATGACAACTATGCTCATTAACCACACTGTGTCCCTAAAGGCTAATGACTGAAATGTAACAATGGTTACAAAGAATGACAGCTGAGCATATAGACACCATGGTGTCCCTAAAGGCTGACGCCATTGCCACACCTACAGATACTTAACATTTAGGACCCCCCACAGTGGCCCCTAAGGGTATCCAGGGCCCCTCAGGTTCCATGTAATGTCTACTGTAGTGGTTACAGCCATATCATAAGTGGGCTGAGCTGTAGTACGCACCAATGCGTGACCACCCTGTTTAACTTACAAGTACAGTTTAGAAGCACTTTACAATGGCTTCGCAATGTCCCAAGGTGGGGTGAAACTTGTATATTACGAACTGTTTGTGTCAGAAGGTATGTTTCTGTGGCCACTTTTTTCCGCTGTATTTGAAAATGTCTGAAACACTACTGCGCTTGCTTCCAAAACCAGATGCTTGTTTTCATGTCTACCAGGTGTACTACAATTTTGTAACAGCCTTTATAGCATTTGTACTACCTATTGCATTGTCTTTATGTGTCGTTTTTTGACGTCAAACATGTATACTTTATTTTTCAAGCATATTTTTGCAATTGTATAATAACGACCACGCTGTTATTGATCCGCTTGTCCCCCCCGCCCCTATGTAATCCCCTCAAATGGGTCTTTAAGGGACAATAAATGATTATGATGTTGAGGCACACGCATGTTTTGTAGCTTACTTCTTATTGGTGTCCTCCTGGTGCCCGTTGGTGAGGCCTCCTTACCAGCCGGAGAGAGGGAGGTCCTTGCAGCCAGAGCCGTTACATTCTGTTGGCTTGTGCTGACTTGCAACTTTTGGAGAACAAAATAATCATTTGTCATTCAACATGACAGCGCTATACAGGAGTGGCAGTACGCTAGTAATTATATTTGAGATGAACACTACTTAGTGTGGTGAACCAGTGTATCAGGGCAGTTAGACAAGCTCTATCCACACGGATAACCTTTAGCAGGTCGGAGGTCGGAATGCTCATCTTTGAGGTCTGGATATTTTCATGTTTCTGGCGCATCAAAACTTAGTCGACGTACAGCTGAACATTTCCTGCCTCCATGGCACCCACAGTCAAAGGCCTTGAGCACTCAAAAGAACGTGACGCAGCTATCTTCATCACGCAAAATAAGTTTTCCTTTATTCTGCTCCAGCAGGCTTGCTCATACATAAACCCAGCAATATTCTACCTAGTTGGCCTCATTGCAATTCATATTCATCACAACTGTACCCAGTACAACTTGCACAACAATCATTTCGGTTTTGTATCTCACAGTTTAAGCATAATTTATTTTTTTATATGTTGCGATTTGAAAGCAGGCTTTTTTACAGCGACAAAGCATTTTCGTAGTGTTTTTTTTTAAAGCCCTTGCCATCAACTGTTCTTTCTTGATATTGCTTGCTCACCTGTGAGTGGTGGTCGAGTCGTGAGTGCCTCTGCAGGCTCTCGTACTGCAGGCCTTTCACGTGTGGTGACTGCATGTACATGAACAATAAATAAGCAGCATTGTTAAAAATGTTGTCAGTAATACTGTAGTATTTTGCACACTCTTACATGCACGTAAACTTATAAACACTTGGTCACCCGGTTGGTAGTCGACTTGTTTGTGGCAGAGGTTGTAGTGCCATGTGTCGATGCCCTGTTGTTTCTTGATGTTCACGCGGGCCAGTTGACGTGCTTCCTCGGCTCGTCGCACAAAACACTTGGCATCTTCATCAATATTGTCGATGCTGTCAACGTCACATGGGAGCATTGCATCCAACATCGTTTGGACATCATGAGCATATAAAAGAGAAAACGGCGTGAAGCGTGTGGTCTCTTGCGTAGCGGTACAGTACGCGAATGTTACGTAAGGCAGTACCTCATCTCACGTTTGTGATGTACATAGCCAGCATATCAGTCATCGTTTTGTTCAGCCTTTCGGTCAACCCGTTTGTCTGTGGGTGATAGGCTGTAGTCTTGTGATGCGTGGTGTAACTTAGCTGAAAGACATGTTCAAGGAGCCTTGCCGTAAACGCCGCTCCTCGGTCTGTGATGATGCAGGATGGAGCGCCATGGCGTAGCGCAACACTCTCAGGTCGAGTAAGTGGTTCGGCAATTTTCGAAAAATCGCCTATAAAGCGGCGGTATATGCACATAGTCCAAGGAACCGCCAAACACTTTTCTTTGGTAGGAGTCGGGAAGGCTGCGACAGCGGTGGTTTTTTCGGGGTCAGGACGGACGCCTTCCGCGCTCACAACAAGCCAAAAAATTTCAGTTCGTTGTAACCAAAGTGGCATTTAGGAGGCTTTAACGTAGGGTTAGCCGATCGGATTTCCTCGAGTACTTGTAGCCGGTTCAGATGTTCGGAGAAGGTGGCTGAAAACACGACCATGTCATCTAAGTAGACAAGGCAGCTTCGCCACTTTAAGTCGGCTAACACAGTGTCCATCATGCGCTGGAAGGTAGCTGGTGCAGAGCAGAGACCAAACAGGAGCACTTGAAATTTGTAGAGGCCATCCCGCGTGACAAAGGCTGTTTTTTCCTACTCACACTCATCAACCTCGATTCGCCAATAGCCACTTTTCAAATCGAGGGAAGAAAAGTGCTTTGCTCGCCGTAGCCGGTCAAGAGAGTCATCAATACGCAGCAGTGGATAAACATCTTTCTTGTGACGACGTTGAGCTTTCTGTAATCGACACAGAAGCGTAGCGTACCATCCTTCTTTATGGCCAGGATGACCGGTGATGACCACGGACTGTTCGAAGGCTGGATAATGCCATGGTTGATCATTTTTTTCACTTGCTCCTTGACTGCTTGACGTTCTTTCTGCGAGACACGGTATGGCTGCTGGTGGATAGGTCTCGCGTCGTCGTAGGTGATTATCCTGTGCTGCGTGATTGACGTCTCACTTACTTTTGACAATTGAGCAAAGCACACCGTTACCCTAAATGCAAGTCACATGTCTCGCAAGGCCTTCTGGTTCTCTTCCGGCAGGGCATTGTTGATGTCAACATCTGTTTCGGCTTTTCCATCGGGGCTACTGTCTTCACACACAAAACACTCAATGACGTCCTCCAAGGCTTCAGCGTAGGTGACGGCAGTGCCACGGTAAAGGTGACGATGCTAATTTGTGAAATTCGTTATCATGACCTCACCTTGACCATTCTTAATGTCAATCATGCCTCGTGCCACAGAAATTCCAAGCGCTAGCAACAGGGAGACGTTGCAATCTGCCAGTGTTTCACTGTCACTTGTGCCCTCGGAAGTCACCTGGATCATGATAGCTGCACGAGGTGGTATTGTTACGCTGTCGTCGGAAACACGAAGGACGGTGGTATGGCGGCAGGTGTCCTATAACATAGCCTTGACTGTAGAAAATTAAATGCAGCATCTGCGTAGGTCAATTATGGCACCGTATTCTCGAAGAAAGTCTATTCCTGGGATTAATTTGCGGGAGCATTCACGTAGCACGAGGGAGTTTACCAAAAACACAGAACCTCGGTTTTGCAGCCTGGCAGTGCACACACTAAGCGTCTTGACGTGTCCTCCAGCTGTGCCACAGTTCAAAACGGTGCACTTAGTCACTCTGTGCCTATACAATGTGCGCACTCACGTGTTGTGAAACCCTCAAAACTGCCAACGGCAGTGCAAAGATGACGTCACGGGCAAGTAGTTGATTCAGTTATCGAACATGTCACACAAGGCAACACTATCACTTCAAGTGACAATCTCAGAATACAGCCCCAGACTACAGCAACCCAAATGGCTCCATGGTAGTACTTTGTGCGAAACAAACGGGGACGAAGAAAGGAGTACACACGACCACTGCGCTTGTCCGTGTGTACTCCTTTCATCGTCCCCGTTAGTTTCGCGCAAAGTACTACCATGAATTCGTTCCAACTAGGCCGGCTAGCAGTTTTGCTCCAAATGGCTCATTTCGGTTACCAAGTAACTATAATAATATCCGTGGCGTTACGTGCCAAAACCACGATATGATTATGAGGCGCGCGCCATAGTGGAGGGCTCCGGAAATTTCGACCATCTGGTGTTCTTTCACGTACACTGACACTGCACAGTACACAGGCCTATGCCATTCCAGCTCCATGAAATGCGACAACCACGGCCAGGATCAAATCCGCGGCCTCTGAGTCAGCAGCTGAGCACTGCAACTGCTACACTACTGTGGCAGACGTTTGGGTTTAGAAGGTTCATCAGGCGTCACGAAGTGCCAATTTTTGTGTCTTTCAAGTGCAATTTGATAATATCAGTCCTACTCAAATCTCAGAAACAATGCTTGATTCTGTCACCATAATTCACAGTCTTTCTATTTCCATCAGCAATTGTGGCGTATGATTACAGCGTGCGGCCATTGGTTTTGAAGGCAGAGGTTTGACTACGCTATCAGTCATGCATTTCTTGTTTCACAAGGCACTAACTGTTGTGAGACAAGAAATACACACTTCCCTTGGTTTAGAAATGCAAGAGACTTGTTGAGCACGAAGCTGCATAAAAATAAAAGGTGACAATGTTAAGAGTTACTAACTAGGTCTTCTTTAATATGGCACTATGAAATAGTCAAATGCCGTTAATGCGCACAGTGGCATTGTTAAGCAGACAAGATCTAATTAAATGCAAAAGTCATACCTTCATCAGTGGCGTCACCAGAGCGTTGGCCCACAGTATGTGCTCGACTGCTTCCAGTGCCAGGGTTTTCACTTGCGTCTTCAGGTTGTACCGTTTCAGCCCCACTTTCACGGCATTCGGGCCTCAATGTGCAGGTTTCATCTGGCTCGGACATGGTTCCAAAATCTTCTGTGGAATACATGCTGAGCAGATAGTCCTGTGCTGTCAATTCTGGGTCTGGGTCCTCTGCTCATAAAGAAGTATGCAGCTGTTTAATGCAACGTAACACAAAAGCATTGCAGAAAAAGTAATTCAAAAGGTTTTCCCAACACTTCGCTTAGGCAAGGCAGTTGCATGTTGCCACATTGAGGTAGCAACCCAGACAAATGCATATTTTGAAACAGGCTACCATTTAGCTGCGATGGGTAGCATTGTGTGCAGCACGAAGTGCTGACATTAGTAGCTACAGATAAAAAGGGTAATGCATGCTGTTTGGTTAGTTGTTCACTACAGCAGCACACAGAACACGACATAGTCGATGCTGCTACCAAATTTGACAGAAATGAATGAAACATACTTAGTAAGCATAGGTAAAACAAAAATACTGCAGTGCTAGTCATCTGCATGTTTACCCATGCTGTGCCTATAGGTGTTGCCTGTAATTGCTAGGTCTTACGATCACGCGAAACCATGCTCGGTATGAATGGACCCTTGACGAGGACACAAGATGGAATTCCTTAGCAATTAGCACACCACTGGTTGAACCATCTGCAGCTGAAATGTTTCAGCAGCCTAGTCTTACATCGGCGCTTCGATACATTATGTTTAGCATTGCATATGTGGCATGTCGGGCGTTCAATTGGCCTTTGAAAAGGTGGCCTTGAATGGCAAGCTATCTGATTAAGATTAAGCTAAAAATCGTAACGTTGCTCTTCCCAAGCACGGGCCGAAGTGACCGGAAGGCTCGCGTTCTTTGAAACTCTTCAACGTTAACTGCTGCGGAAACAACACAGTACGAAATGAACCTTACCAAGCTCTCGATGGTTGTCGGCAGCGCCCGCGGACACAGCAGCGTAAGTCGTGGTGGAAACGGCCAGCCGATCAGCAGCTGCTTTCATCCGCAACGATTGCGTTGCAACACGCCGCGTAGACGAATTAGGTGATTCGCTATCTGCGGCACTTGGTGCTGTGCTCTGCTGTTTGCGCTGCCTGTCGACGGCTCGCGGCTTATAGCCGCAATCTCTCGCGTAATCCGAGAGCTCTTGAAGTGGTTGGTCGAGGTCCCCAAAATCCTCTTCCACTCCAGACCTATGTTATTTAAAGCAAACATACTCTCAGTCACGATGGTGTCACAGAACAGCGTATCGGTGAAACGTTGCTCTTATAATATACTCACTTGCGACGGTTCTCGTTGTCCTTCCGACGGAATTGAACGAGGAGCAAATCAAATCGCTCCCTCGCGCGACGGGCAGAACAGAGTTTGCCCGTCTTCTCTTGCACAATCTTGGCAACTTCTTGCCACCTTGAGGGGTCAGACATGGGCCTGATTTCGGCAACTACTCTAACGAGAATCAAATCGTCGGCGGCCGAAAATCGCACGCGAGGTGTCGGCAAGCGCGATGCCGAGCTTGGTGGACTGGCCGTAGTCGACGGCATTTTTTTTCTTTTCTTTCGTTGTGTCTGCAGACATGCAGTGCCTGATCACCCTAGCAACCCTAGCCTGGTTGTGCCGTTGTGTCTTGACTTGAACTGGCTTGGCTCGAAAAAAATCGGTACGCAGGGTTACCGTATGCGGATAGGTCCCGCAAACGTGCGGAAAGCCTTTCCGTACCCGTAAAATTCGCGCATGCGCACTCGTCAGCCGGTACGGTATTACCGTATTTGCGTACCGTATTTCCGTAACTTGCTAAAAGACCCTATTTGCCGATGAAAGCCATTGGCTCAGCCGATATGGGCGGTACGACGGCAAACGGGTCGCAAACCAGGCCCAGTGTTGCCGGTGTAAACCCAATATTGGCTGAAGGGCGGCAAAACGCGCCCAATACTTGCCGATGAAAGTCACTGGCTCAGCCGATATGGGTGGAACGGAGGCAAACGGGTGGCAAAGCACGCCCAATGTTGCCGGTGTAAACCCACTATTGGATGAAGAGCGGCAAAACCGGCCCAATATTTGCTGATGAAAGTTATTGGCTTCGCCGAAATGGGCGGGACGGCGGCAAACGAGGCCCAATGTTGCCGGTGTAGACCCAATATTGGATGAAGGGCAGCAAAACCGGCCCAGTATCGCCGGCCAAGTTCAACGACTCAGCCAATAATGGCTCACTGCCGGCGACATTGGGCCGAGATTGGGCCTTGCATAGCCGCCGTAAAACCAATAAGGCCCTATGTTATGTGCTGCCTGGGTATGTACCGTTCATTTTCTTGTTTGTGTTTTATCCAATCTCCTCACTAATGCTCTTGGCTTTGCGGCACTTAAGTAAATACATAAATGAATAAATAAACTCACCTGTGACCTAAAGAACAAAAGGGAAAAAATATGGTCTTATTATATATTTTTGCACACTCAAAATCATAATTCCTTTATAAAAATTCTAGTCATAATACTGGTTTACTTCTATTTGGCTGCAAATTTGGCGATAACGTTAAATGGCATAGCTGCTTTGGCTACTTTTAGCTTGAATTCTGGCTCCTTTTCAAATCTACCGAAGGGCAACCCTGGCAATGACACTCAATTTTCGATGATAATCTGCGTTATGTGGGTTAATCCTTGAACATTCACAAATAAGCTGGCGAAATTTTAGCGCATTTGGTCGAACACCTAATTCATAATTGAATATATTTACAAACATGCGAGTGGACTAAAAGTCGGTAAAAACTGGCGCACTAGCGAGCCGTGACGTAACAAGCAGCTGGCTGTGCGGGCGTCTGCATCCCGGCGAACGATATTGTTCCGTGGTCAGCTGCGCGTCAAATCGAGATATTTTAGCTCTCTTTTGCTTGGCACTGAAACTGAACAATTTGCAGCGGCTGAAACTGTTGTAGTAGACGATAGCACCTCTGCTTGCTGCACGTGACGTCACAGGCGCCATGGCAAAATAGCGGTCGCCGGCGGTGGGCGGGATTTACAGCCGGCAACTTCTAGGGCCTGGTTTTCACTGAAAAATTATTTTATGGCCCACTTTTCATATCTGTAGAGGCATAATAGACCCTTTTGTAAAGTCCGAAGACTTCATTGTAAGATGAACCAGGTTTTAAGGACAATACGCCTGAGGGCAGCGCGTCTCCACGCCGCCGTTTATTCAAGCCAAAAAGAACCCAGATCTTCGTGCCACGCGCCCTTCCTCGTTTTTACTTCCTCTAGCGCACGCTATATTCCTGTTCTTAACACCTTTACTTCTAGTTTTCGCTGAAAACCACAAATTTTTGGGTGACCGTGCCACGGCACATTTCACAACTGCAATATACCTCCCACAAAAAAACGCTTCTAGCAAACGTCGCAAGATGGCAAGTTGGGCCAGTTGGTTTACGTTCATGTTTCAAAATTTCGTTGAAGCGCACCGAAAAAGCACCGACTAGAAGAAGCGCTTTCCTGCCTGCTTCTTGTAAGCGCTGTCCCGTCTGCTTCTTCTAGTCCGTGTTTTTTTCGGTGCGCTTCAACCAAATTTTCAAACACGAATCTAGCAAATGTCTTATATAATACGCCGGAGTGAAAATTTGGAATGGCATACCGCATTGTATAAAGAATGCCAAGAAATTGTCGAGGTCATTGAAAAAAATACTACTTTGAAGTAGCCTGTCCTGCTTCTTGAGTAGACTGGTACTTTGGGATGTCATTTTTTTCCCAGGTATATATATCATTCAATATGTATTTCATGTTTTCTTTGCAAAGTATTCAAGTATCAATGTTGCCTTTATTAACCTATACAAGGGAATTATTATTCATACTTGTAACTCCAATTTTCATTCGGATCTGTACAGCACTATTATCCAAATTTTCGTGTTTATTCAAGTCAGGGAATTTCATTTTTTTAATCTTTGTTCTATCGATTCCCAGTGACTGTTGTTAGTAGCCAAACGTTATTTCTTGCATTATGATATCAAATTTCGATTTCTACTTCTGTTTACATTTAGTAGAATTATTACAGTTTGTGTTGTGTATACTTCTAAATTGGACCTGCACTAGCCTTTGGCTATGGCACCATACAGTTTCTGCATACTCTGTGCAAGATATGTGTGCAATAAAGAACACTCCTTCATTCATGATTGAATAGAGGAACTTGGAAAGGTTACAGTGCCCACAGGCAAATACAGGATGAAGAAGAAAGAAGACAATGCGCTGAACTAAGGCTATATGTGCCGGCTCTGACACCTTGGGCTCCGCGGCCAAGTTGAGTCCTTGCTACGGGCGTGTTCCGCATGACTCGGAATGTGCAGATCTAAACGGTGTTGACCGGCTTGGTCTCAGTAGCCAACCATCTGGGAACGATACCCGTTAGAGCCCAAGGCGGCTGTAATATTGTTACGTAGTAGCGACGTCGAAGGCAGCAGTCAACGTGTCCAAGCTGAAACTCTTTATTTCGTCGAACTAGTGGCCGAAAAACCGAAAGTCAAACTACAGAAAGCAATGCACGCTGTGCACTGATACACTGATAGCGGCGAACAGAGCGTCTGCCGTCGATAAACTGATCATCGTTGGGGCGCGCCACCTTTTATACAGCACGCGCCGAACTTTCCAGCCTTATCACTGGTGGTCCTGCAAGCTCTAGAATAAGCTCGACGGTTCGCGTCCTGCATGCAATCTTAACAAAATAATCTACTATAATCGCAGCACGAGCTCTTTCATTTTCTTCGTCTTCCAGCGATCGGCAGCTCCGTCGTCTGCTCTAGCTGGCTCACCGTAGCGTGCTTATTCACACCTGAGTTAACTCAGGTAAAGGCCATGCCTCTGTCGGTAATAAGAACCTCTGAGGCGCCATGACGCGGGACGATGCCCTCAACAAAGAACTTTCCTACCTCGGCGGCGCTGCCTTTCGGTAGGGCCCTTGTTTCAGCATAGTGGGTAATGTAGTCGGTAGCCACGACGACCCACTTGTTTCCGGCAGCCGACGTCGGGAACGGCCCCAGTAAGTCCATGCCGATTTGCTGGAACGGTCGGCGAGGTAGTTCGATGGGCTGCAAAAGTCCCGCTGGTCTTGTCGGCGGTGTATTGAGTCGCTGACAATTCCAGCATCTCCTCACGTAACGAGTGACGTCGGTGGTAAGGCGTGGCCAGAAGTACTTTTCTTGTATCCTCGCGAGCGCGCAGGGAAAGCCGAGGTGCCCAGCCGTCGGGTCGTCGCGCAGGGCATGTAGAATTTCTGGCCGCAGTGCCGAAGGTACAACGATGAGCTAGCTGGTTTGGGCCGGTGAGAAATTCTTCTTTACGGGGAGATTGTTTTTCAAGAAAAATGATGTAATCCTCGCCTGAATGCTTTCAGGACCACGATGGTCCTGCGCTCCAGGTATTCCACTAGACCCCTCATTTCCGGGCCGGCTCGCTGTCGTTCGGCGATGTCGTCGGCAATTATGGCTCCCAATAAGCTAACATCATCCTGGTCATCGGGTGGTGGTGGGTCGACGGGGGGCACGAGATTGCCACTCGGCGTCGGAGTGTTTCCTTTCGGACTCGTACACGACGGTAATGTCGAATTCTTGAAGACTTAGGACCCACTGTGTGAGGCTTCCTGAAGGGTCCTTCAAGTTAGCTAGCTATCACAAGGCGTGGTGGTCGCTCACAACTTTGAAAAGCCTGCCGTAGAGGTAGGGGCGAAACTTGATTTTTGCCCAGATGATGGCCAGGCACTACTTTTCTGTTGTAGAATAGTTGGCTTTCACCTTGGATAGCGACCAGCTAGCATAACTAATAACCCCTTTAAGTCCGTCAGTCATCTGTACTAGGACACAATTGTGGCGGTTTGGGCGTGTTGGTATGACATGATCAATAAATTCTGAGCGCACAAACAGACGAGGACAAAAAACACGCATGACATACAGGCGCTAACTTTCAACACTTTATTGAAGCCAGGGGGGACAGAATATATAAGGGCACACGTGACCTTACATGACGCCGGCGCAGGAGGCATAATATAAGACATGATCAATGACATCGCAGGTAACATAATTCTTTGGACGACAGAGCGATCGACGGCTTGGCCACACATTTATCTCCTAAACTATCTATCTTTTCCGCCTCGATTATTTCCCTCACGAGTTTACTTTTGCTTCTTTTTAGAATTGTTGCACTTATTAAAAATTGGCAAGCACTTCTTTTCCACACAGAGATCTACATTGCGGTCGGCACTCGAAACATCACGATCATCGCAACCAATACACTTTCTGCAGTGAACGTCCAAAAACCCTCCGCATTTCTCCCTAACATTTCGACAATGTTCCCTGAGGCGATCGTTTACACACCTCCCGCTTTGTCCTACATAGGTTTTGCCGCATGAAATAGGCAAGCTGTACACGACCGATACTGCACAATCGGTGAACTTCTCTTTATGCTTCTTCGTGCAACCCGGATTGTGAGGAGAACTGGGGTTCGTCATTTTGCACAGTTTTTGAAGTTTCTCAGGAGCAGAAAAAACTACTTTTACATCGGCCTTCTTCCCTATCTTCTTCAACCGATGTGACACGCCATGAATATACGGGATGACAGCGAGCTTCTGCGGGTCATTAACATTCTGCAACGCAGCAGCCTGTTCTGACGAACTCTTTTGCAGCATGCCTTCAGCCACACTCACTAGTAACTGAGTGGGATAACCACAATCAGATAGCCGGAGGGTTTGTTCGACAAAACTGACGCCCATTAGTTCCGGACAAGATTTATGCAATGCATTAGAAAGACGCAACTTAACGATGCCCCTCTTAACCAGTTTTGAATGGGCGGAGTCATAAGGGAGCAATGGTTTGTTAGCGCGAGGTTCGTACTTCCAGTGCACCCGCTAGTGACTAAATAAAAGTCTGATATCAAGAAATCTGATACTGTCATTTGATGGCATTTCATGTGTTATTTCTAGCGGCGCTAGGCCTGCGCGTACAAGGGTGAGCAAGTTGTTGGCTAGCGATCCAAATGAGTCAGAGTCACATTGAAGGAAAATTAAGAAATCGTCCACGTATCTAAAAACTTTGGTTGATTTAAAATCGGCAAGGCGGACACTAAGGTCTCGGTCTAATTGAGCTAAGAACAAGTCACTAAGGACGGGGGCAATACACGAGCCTATACATATTCCATCTTTTTGCAAATACGGCTGACCGTCCCACTGTATAAATGTAGATCGGAGGTAATGACTAAGAAGTTCCAAAAAACCGCTGCTTGACGTCCTGCACTCGTTCTGGAAAGCGACATTTCCGTGTCTATATATACAGTCTTGAACACAGGAAAGCTTGTCAGACTGCGGCAAGGAATAGAACAAGTCCTTAATGTCTACGGAAAATGCTCTGAGGCCCTTGTTAGAAGAGGACTTGACGAAGTCTAGAACAGCTTCAGAACTCTTTACCTGGAACGGGTCATCAACAGGCAATAGGCTGAGTTTTTCCTGGAGATATAAGGCAACAGATTTCTGCCAAGTGCCACTTTCGGACACGATTGCCCGAAAAGGGGCGTCGGCCTTATGCGTTTTCACACTAAAAAAGATTTCCAAGACAATTCCGCTGACTGGCTTCGATACCCTTCCGAACTTTTTCTAGCTCCAGCCTAGTACACATAATTTTTGCTTCCGACATAGCTCTTGAAACAAGCACACTTCTTTCTTTCCTAAACACCTTCGATACTGCTTCTGAAGCTTTTTTGTTAAAAAGCCCATGCGTCAAAACAGCGAAGCCGCCCTCTTTGTCGGCGGGTAAGACACACAGGGAATTATCTTGTGGCAGCTTCATCTAACGGACCTTCGCCGTCGCCTTCCTTCGAAGCAACCTACCTCTAGAAGCCCTATCCACGTCTTCGAGCAAGTCGTGCTCCCTCATGATGTGCAACAGGTGCTCTCTCGAGGTCCCAAGTACGCCGTCGAGAAGAGGAGGACCGCTCCTGAACTTTTGTCCCTCGTCAGACAAGTTTCCCGGTGTGCTACCGAGGAAAACTCCGCTGTCTGTGTGTCCGAGGGCGTGGACGTTCTGAATCATGCCAAGATACCTGTTTCCAAGGTACCCTTGAAACGCGTTGTGTCATTTTTAAAAGATAATTCCCTGTGTGTCTTACCACTGTGTTCCACTGTGTTCCGGTAATGTAGTCGGCGATGTCGCGAGGTCGTTCACCCCTTTGTGGACACGGCGCGTTGACGGCGAAACCACGCAGCTCCATCTGTCGGTATTGGCAGCGGCGGTACGTGCGGCTGGCCTCCCCGCAATGGTAGCAGAGGGGGCGGTTGTCAGGGGCGCGCCCGACGTAGGTTTTCCTTGGCGCGTAGCGCTGGCCGATAGGAGGACGGTAGGGCGTCGGTCGTGGTGGTGGCGGCGGCGACGGCGTCTGGCGATAGAACTGCGGTGATGCGGTGACTTGATGTCGCGGAGCGGGAACAGGATGGCGGACTGCAGCAGAGTAGGTCATAGCCTCCGGATGTTGCTGCGGTGGTTCGGGAACTCCCAACGCTTGCTGTACTTTTCACAAACGATGTCGGTGATCGAGTCCACTTGAGGTTGTCGCGAGGGTAACAACTTGCGCAGTTCCTCCCTCACGATCGCTTGGATCGTTTCGCGAAGGTCGGCGGAGGAGAGCCCTTGGATGTCGGTAAAATGTGGAGTCGAACGGCGATTGTACTGCCGGTTGCGCATGTCCAGGGTCTTCTCGATAGTCACCGCTTCTGACACAAATTCTGGGAACCTCTTCGGTGGATTCCGCATCAATCCTGCGAAGAGTTCCTGCTTAACTCCTCGCATGAGAAGGCGCACTTTCTTGTCTTAGGGCATTTCAGGGTCTGCGTGGCGGAACAGTCTAGTCATATCTTCCGTGAAGACCACCACGTTTTCATTTGGCAACTGCACACGTTCTCCTTGTGGACAACACTTGTAAATGTGGTGAGGAACCTGGTGTAAAAAATGTCCCACGTTGTGAGGTTTCGCTCTTGATTCTCGTACCAGGTCCGTGCGGCGTCTAGTAAGGCGAAATAGACATGCCGAAGCTTGTCTTCATTCCTCCACTGGTTGAAGGTGGCGACCCGGTAGTGTGCTTTTAACCAGCTTTCCGGATCTTCGACTGATGATCCGCGGAATTTTGGCGGCTTTTTGGGCTGCCGGAACACGATTGGTGTAGGCGGCGCAGGGGTGGTAATCATGCCTGCGGTTGAAGTCAATGTCTTGGTTGGCCTGGCATTTTCCGGCAGGAGTTTGTGCTCTGGGTGTAGTACCTGCTGCCTGCGACTTGTGCGACGAACAAGGTTATCTTTTGCGTCATCTTCTTCGCTGCTTGGGCTTGGGTTAGCGCCTCGCGGGGGCGTCCGGGGCATGGACGAAGCAGCACCTCCATCAGATGTCACAGGGTCGTGACCTCGACGAAGGCAGCATTCGGCGTGTCCAAGTTGAAACTCTTTATTCGGCCGAACTTATGGCGCAGAAACCTAAAGTAAAACTACAGAAAACAATGCACGCTGTGCACTGACACACTGATAGCAGCGAAGAGAGCGTCGGCCGTTGATAAAATGATCATCGTTGGGACGCGCCGTCTTTTGTACAGGACGCGTCGAACTTTGCAGCCTTATCAGTGGTGGTCGTGCAAGCTCTAGAATAAGCCGGACTGTTCGCGTCCTGCGTGCAATCTTAACAAAATAATCTACTATAACCGCGAAGCTTCTCGAACACTGAGGCGTGGTCTGCGCCAAACATTGCTGACAGTCTTTTGTGGGTGCAAACCGAATGCAGTAAAACTGATACAAGAAACGCGCATGGCAATATCTTCACGACTCGGAAGCCTACTTGCCAACACACGTTTATTGCAACTTCTAATCGAATGGAATGACCCGCAACGCACACACGCGGCGGTTGAGAGAGAAACTAAAACAGAGAAACTAAACAGTGTCGTCAGCTAGCCAGACACGTGCGTGTTATCGTACGTACGACACTTGAAGCGTACAGTACGTCAGAACGCCACTAACACGCTTTCTATCTTAGGGTGGAATGACACAACAGCATCAACTCCGGAGAATTAAGCTTTGATTTCAGCGCTGTCTTGTTTGTTCTTTACTTTTTCAGTGTGTCTGTGAGGTGTAAGATTTGTAGGATGCAATATGAACTAGCCCACCAAGGCATCTTCGTGAAATGAACATGTGGTCAAATGGGTCCACTGACTACCTTTCTAAAGAATACGCAATTTTCCTGCCTATGTTTCGTTTTTCTGTTTCTCCTGCCCGAATGCAAGCGTTCGAGCTTCGCTTCACGTTTTTATCGTTGCACTACAGATTCTCTTGGAGATTACGATATACAGCATTGCCTTAACAAATATGGTAGCAGAATGACCGCACATAATAATGAACATTTGCGTTTAGGAAGCATTGTGTAGCATTTGCTTTGAAAAGATTTTTAGCACACCAGAAACTTTTAGGAGGCCAAAGACTGCATTACCAGTCGACTGTTTCGGAAGCCCTAGGGACAGGGACACTTGCTTTTGGCGTTCCAACCTTCCGAATTACGCATTTGACGACAGCTCACAAAAATGCGACTTCCTTGCCACAGAATAACAGAAAGCTGATATAGCTGGTAAGTTCTAAAAGACAGGGTGTGCTAACACGGACACATGAAGCAACAAGTCATGACAGCACAAACGTCGTGCATGAGAAACGCCAGACATCCGTCGATATCTCAGGCTCGCTTCGGGTAACGCGCGCGTGAGGTGCCCTTTCTCCATCTAACCCAATTAGCGTCCGCGAGCAGATAGGGCGCAACCGCCAAACAGCGGAAGTGCCGCGTTTGCATAAAGGACACCATGACATATTACCGATAATATAAACATGACGCGTTGTTCTTCGTGCGTTTCTGCGCAGGCTCTCTCGAAAGAGCCGAGTAACAACAGAGGCTTCGCTTCTGGTGCATCCATCAGATTTGTGTCCCCGAGTAATGTTCACCTCGTCCTCACTTCGTCTGCCTGAATCATTTTGTTGCTAGGCTTGTTGGCACAGAGAGTACACTCAGCGGCCGGCGTGGTCACTGAAGGCAACGCGCTCGGATTACCGCAGGCGGTGTACGCCGCATAATTTGGATCCACCGAAATTGAATTACGCCGGGAATAAGGGCCTTAATATGTGTTGACGTTAAAGCATGCTCAGTTTCACGTGTGAATCGCCGGCTCAAAATGAGTTGCAATTTCTAGATTGAAGATTATTTTTTTCGGCGGGAGATCACGTTTGTTAGAGTATTCCCCTTGAGCAGGGAAGCCTTTGCTTGCATTTGCATCTGATCACTCGAAAGTGGTAAAAAGTGGCATTATAGTGTTTCATGCATTCAGTCTTCATTGTTCAAATCTTGTTACCACAAAATGCAACAAAGCTTCACAAAACACGTTTCAAGACTTAAAGAAGCAGAATACGCTGAATGGGTTATCACGAGGGCCTGTGAAAAAGTGGCAAAGAAAGTAAAAGCTGGGCAGAAGGAAACAGAAGATAATCACACTACCACTCGAAAAAAATTTAGCAGTGATTCCTTATGTGCATAGGCTGTCGCACGGGATTAAAAATGTGGGTAGTAGGTACTAGAGCTGTGCACGGGCCTAATTTTCAAGCCCGAGCCCGGCCCGGGCCCATTGACTGCGTCGCAGGCCCGCCCGAGCCCGACCCCAAAGGGCTTAGAGCCCGTCCGGCCCGGCCCGACGTACAAAAACACAAACCCGGGCCCGGTCCGGCCCGACACTATGAAAGTTTGCTGCGGAGACAAGATATCACTTTTTGATCATGTTGCATTTTATTCAACATAACAAAGTTAAACATATGCAAGCGACATATGTTAATGTGCATACACAGATTACAAGTTCTGTAAAAAATAACAAGCTGCGCAGTGATTCGAACTTCAGTGAAGCGCGGTGCATCACATATCCTGTCGAACTGAAGTTCCGTTCGCTGCTCGCACTGGTAGCCGGAATCGCAAATATCTTTTTCGCAAGCATAACAAGCTTAGAATAATTACACTCCTTGTACTTCCAGCAGTTTATTATCTATGATGCAGGACAGGAGGATGATTGTATGGATAAATAATCACAAAGGTGATCTGTGTGCTCATCGCTAAGTGCTAGAAAACAATTCCGGCACAACGTCTATATTTTTTTTGGTTTGATGCGGGCTTTGCACCTGGCCCGGCCCACCCGATGCCCGAGATGAGTAGCCCGAGCCCGGCCCGGGCCCGAGTTGGGAAGACGTCCGCATACCCGAGCCCGGCCCGCGGGCCGGGCCGGGCTCGGGCTTTCGGGCTACCCGGAGCCCGTGCACAGCTCTAGTAGGTACCCAGTTCATGATGCATTCAGCGTTGGCCACAAGTTGCGGCAGGTATGTCCAGCTGTGCATAGGAAGTTAAACAGAGAAAAATATGACAAATGGCTAAACTGCGCAGTAAAACACATGAATAAGTTTGTAGATTGTCGAACTAATGCAGTATACAAAATTCCATATTCTTGCAACAAGTTTTACATTGCGCAAACTAGTCGGTGCGTAAAGACCAGAATCCAGGAGCATGCGCGTAATGTCAAAAATGGCACAGGTTCTCATTTGGCCATTCATTATCAGAGAAGTGCTTGTAAACCTTATACGAAAAGATAAACGCTCGAGCCACAATTCTTAATCTAAGTTTTTAATAATGAATCTAGATAACCCTAGTTTATCTTTTCGTATAATTTTTACCCAGCCAGACAGATCTCTGTCGAATATGCTTGCATTTAAATCTTGTAAACCTTGTTTTGATAAAACGGAAATCTTGCATTGCCACAGAGACCAGCGCTCACGGGAGATCATGGAGGCGTTTTACATGTCACTGGAAGGTGATAATTGTATCAGTCAGCCTTCGTTAGCACTATCACATGCAAAAGTATCATACCTCACGGATAGCTTGCGTCACGTCCACGTCTCATCAGCCACATAGATTTTTGTTGTTTGTTTTGTCACATTGAGCATGCGCGATGGTTGTTTCTTTTCTTAGGTTTTCCAGATGGTATTTATTCCGCTTCTTTTCGGAATAAAATTTAGTTGCAAGTCAGCGCTGTAGTTTGTCTTTTCTATTCTGGTCCTCGTTTTTGTCGCGCTAATATTCGTTGAAGATGAAAACTTTAGGTGAACATTTGATTAGATCTTCTGTTAGGTTACCTTTTCGGAACTTCCTATTCACGGCCATATACGTTGTTACACTGACGTTTGTAGAACTTTATAATAGTAAAAAGCATTTTGTACCGTACATCTAAATTGTTCTCATGTGCTTCTCCTTGGACTGCATACAAATCTGCTTATCACGAAGATATTCATGCTTTTAAAACGTACAACACATACTTATTTTACTACAACTCTTCCATGTACATTAGAAACTAGCAATAAGAAATTTTGGACATTAATTAAACCTTTATCGCTTAACTTAATTTTATTATATGACTCTAATGGACAGCCTATCTCAAACGATGGTGCTGAAACTCATCTTAACGAAGCATATTTTTAGAAATATTTCATGTACTTCAAATAAACTTCCCGACTTACGTAACTGTGATTACCATGTAATGTTCTCAGTAATAATTGATACACATGGCGTTGCTGAACTTATACATAACCTCAACTGCAATTCTTCGTCGGAATTTGACACAATAAACACTCACTTTTTAAGAAGTGTGCGAACTTGTGCTTGTTGGTGCACATACATCGTAAAAAAACGGCGCGAAAACGAAAAAAAATCTTCTCCCTACCCTCCCGTTTTTTTGCCCATTTCCAGAAGCGTATATATTGTCACGTGGTTGTGACGTCGACGAAGCAGCAGGCAACGTGTCCAAGATGAAACTGTTTATTTGGCCGAACTTGTGGCCGGTAAACGTAAAGCAAGATTACAGCAATACACGCTGGCACTGATAGCGGCGAACAGAGCGTCGGCCGTCGATCAACTGACGAGCGGTGAAGCGCGTCGGCATTTATAAGTGTGGCATCGAATATTCCAGCCTTATCGCTGGTTGTCGCGCAAGCTCTGGAATAAGCTCGAGTGTTCGCGTTTTGCCCGCAATCTAAACAAAATGATCTACAACAATCGCGAAGCTTCTCGAACAAAAAGGCGCGGTTTTCGATGAGCGTTGCTCACAGTCTTTGTGGGCGAAAACCGAATACAGCAAATATGAAAATTAGAAACTTGTGTGGCAATATTTGCACTGCAAAAATAAACGCAGTTGTTCGTAGTCAGTGCTTGTAGCTTTTTTAAAAATCACTTCTGCTTATAGTTCTAGTATACTAACCAAAATTTTTCAACACTCACTCGACATAGGTGCTTTACATCAATGGAAGGTTGGGAAGGTAGTTCCACTCCATAAAGCAGGTAACGCAAGCTTAGGAACTAAATATCGGCCAACTTCTCTTACCAGCACGCGCGGCAAACTACTAAAACGCATCGTATTCAAAACCATCGTCCATTCTCTTGGAGGTAACATGTTTTATCAACTGCACTACACGGCTTTAGAAAATCGTACGCACGTGAGACTCAACTCGTGTCTTTAACTGATCATCTGCATCGAATTGTTGATGATTTGCATCGAATTGTTGTTTAGATTTCGCGAAAGCATTCGATAAAGTCTGTCATAAACTTCTAATTCACAAATTACGATACTTGAATCTTGACGCTAATCTATTGAAATCGATCGAATATTTTCTTACTAATCGCTCACAATGCGTTACCGCTAACGTCTACAATTCACCACTGTTGCCTCAGAAGGCCTCAAACATGGGGGCTCGGTCCTTGGTTGTCTTTAATATTCTGTTACGATGAGAGATGTTTATTTTACAGAGCTGGGTGATAGATGGTCGTGGAAGGCTTAGCCCAGAATCCAATCACACTTTGTTCTTCTCTTTCACACCTCGTCCAAAGTCCGGTATCAGTTCCCCCGGTGCAGACCTTGCCCACCGGGCAAGTCAGTCAGTGTCGCTCGCGATAGGGCTTCAAACGGGCCACATGCACGACGTCAGTTTTTCTTGAACGACGGCCAGCAGATGTGAGCCGTGATACGACGTACGTAACGTCGCTAAGGCGCGACAAAACGACGAAGGGACCTGTGTAGCGGGCCAGAAACTTTTGGTATAAGCCAGGCTTGCGGTATGGAATCCACAGCCACGCCATATCTCCTTTGCAGTACGAAACATGTCGATGTCGCTTGTCATAGCGAGCCTTCGAACGGTCTTGGGATGCGATAGTATGGAGACGCGCGATGCGCCTGGCTTCCTCTGCGCGACAAAGTTCCTCAGCAAGAGGTGGCTTTTCCTGCTCCGAGAACGGGAGAATGGTGTCAAGAGTTGTGCGTGGCGGACGGATGTAGAGCAGGTAGAACGGGCTAAAACCGGTGGTCTCATGCAGCGCAGTATTGTAAGCGTAAGTCATAAAAGGTGAAATTGCGTCCCAGTTTTTGTGCTTTGAGTCAACGTACATAGCAAGCATGTTAATGAGCGTCCTGTTGACGCGCTCAGTGAGTCCGTTAGTCTGTGGATGGTACGAAGTGGCGTGATGAAACTGGCAAGCAGACCGGCAAAGCAGCTCCTCTACGACGTCGGCTACGAACTGTCGGCCGCGATCGCTGATAATGGCGCGAGGGGACCCATGCCGGAGGATGATGTAGCGTAGTAAGAAGTCCGAAACGTGGTCAGCCGTAGCGGAGGTGAGCGCTGCGGTTTAAGCATAACGAGTGAGGTGGTCAACACCGATGATAATCCAGCCGTTCCCAGTGATCGACCGCGGAAAAGGGCCCATCAAGTCGATACCGACGACCTCAAAGGGGAAACACGGAGGCGGTATGGGATGGAGAAGTCCCGGCGGTTCACTAGTTGGACGTTTGTATCGTTGGCAATGCTCACAACTGGCGACGTATTAAGCTGTAGCTTGACGCATGCCTGGCCAATAGAAACGTTCCAATGCACGGTGGTAGGTCCTGGCAAATCCCATATGGCCGGATGTTGGGTCGTCATGCATAGCTTGCAGCACGGTGGATCGCAAAGCTTTGGGGACAACCAAAAGTAGGCGGGTCCCCTTTGCAGAAAATTTCGCCTGTAAAGAATGTTATCTCGTATAACGAAAGGGGACTGACGCGGCTTCTCGACGGCAGAGGAGAAAAAAGAAGCCAAACTATGGTCTTTGCGTTGTTCAGCACGAAATGTAGCAAAATCTGGGAACTGTGTGTCAAGAGCTGCCAGGCAGTCGTCGAAATTGTCGGCGTCACATTCCGTCGAGGGGAAGGGGAAGTCGTGACAGGCAGTCAGCGTCTGCGTGACGGCGGCCACTCTTGAAGCACACATCAAAGTCATGTTCTTGCAAACGTAGAGCCCATCGTGCAAGTCGGCCGGAAGGATCACGTAGATTAGTGAGCCAACAGAGTGAGTGGTTGTCTGTGACGATGGAGAATCGGCGGCCATAGATGTACAGTCACGCGCGATATGAAGGTTATCGCGGAAGCGTTGACCGCTACGCTCGCGCGATAACCTTCATATCGCGCGCGACTGTACGGCCGAAACTTGTGCACGGCAAAAACGACCGCCAGACATTCTTGCTCTGTAACGGTGTAATTGCGTTCAGCTTTACTCAAACAACGGCTTGCGTAGGCAATGACATGTTCGGCGGCTCCGTGACGTTGAACTAAGACTGCGCCGATACCGATTCCACTGGCGTCACTGTGCACTTCAGTTGGGGCTGATGCGTCGAAATGGCGGAGATTAGGCCCGGAAGTTAGCAGAAACTTCAACTCAGAAAATGATGATTCGCACTCCTTCGTCCACTGGAAAGGCACGTCTTTGTTGAGCAGACGAGTAAGGGGCTGAGCCACATCAGCGAACTTAGGAACAAAGCGCCGGAAATATGAGCACAGGCCCTAGAAGCTCCGAAGTTCTCGTAGTGAACGTGGTTGAGGGAAGCTGCTCACCGCGTTTACTTTATGTGGATCAGGTCGAACGCCGTTCTTGTCTACGAGATGCCCAAGGACTATAGTCTCACGATCACCAAAATGGCACTTTGAATTCAAGGTAAGCGCCGCTTTCTCGAGGCACGTCAGAATGGTATCAAGCCGACGATTGTGTTCGTCAAACGTGCGTCCAAAAATTACGACATCGTCGAGATAGCAAAGGCATATCTCCCACTTTAAGCCGCGGAGAATTGTGTCCATAAAACGCTCAAATGTGGCAGGAGCATTGCATAAACCAAACGGCATGACATTAAACTCAAATAGACCGTCTAGAGTTGTAAACGCCGTTTTTTTCTTGTCGGCAGAGTGCATAGGGATTTGCCAATACCCAGATCTCAGGTCTACGGACGAGAAATATGAAGCTGAATGCAGACAATCGATGACATCGTCAATGCGACGACTGATACCGGACTTTGGACGAGGTGTGAAAGAGAAGAACGATGTGTGATTGCCGTAGTAGCTGTTTGATGGCCGGCGATAATTACCTCGTGTACTTGGGCGCCGTGAGGATGCCGGTGGTCGTTCATACTGCGGTAGAGGTGCACGACGGCGCTCCGAGCAAAAGCGGGCTATATGTCCACGGATGCCACAGTGGAAGCAGACAGGTGGTTCACGCACCACATGCGGCCGGAGGCAGTCAGCGGGATCTTGCCACGCTGTCATGTAGGGAGGTGACGTCTGGATGGAGTCGTTTCGCGACTCATAATTGTAAGCATGACGACGTGGCTGTTCCGGTGCCTTTGAGTTGTCGAAGCCCGCAGCATTGATGGATACAGGCGGGGGGCCGCACTGCGGAAAAGCGCCATGGACATGTGTTGTCGTCGTAGCGGCAGCTTCCCGGCGATCAAGTTCTTCGCGCACTATGTGCCGTATAGTTGACGCCAGATCGCTGGACGGAGGGCCCACGTCAATGCTCGCGACAGTGGTGACGTTAGGGAGCCGACCGAACTTTGCCGAAATGCGCCGAGCTTTAAGTGCCTCGAACGTCCGGCAGTGTCGGATGATGTCATTTGGTGACTGGATGTCATCCTTGCCTATGAGGTAGTGGTAAATATCCTCAGCGATTCCTTTGAGGAGATGCCCGACCTTATCCTCATCTGTCATAAGCGGGTCCACACTTTTGCACAGCTCCAGAACTTCCTCTATGTACATCGTGCACGTTTCCCCTGGTACTTGAGCACGTTGGCTCAGCGTCTGGACGGCACGCTTCTTTTTCGTGGAGGGGTCGCCAAAGCACTTATTTATCTCATCAACTAAATTAGCCCATGTAGTCAAATTCTCCTCGTGATTCTCGAACCACATCAATGCGGTTCCCTCAAGGAAGAGTGGTACGTAGTTCCGCTGGCTGGCGGTGTCCCAATGGTTATACAGACTCACCCGCCTGTAGCCATTCCTCGACGTCCTCTCCAGCATTCCCAGAGAAGCTGCGAGGCTCCCTGTAATGTTGTCCTGGGGGGGCTAGACGAAGGCGTCGAGATGTCCGCGTCTGCGTTCATGATGGTTGGTAGTGGCGGAAGGCCTGCGAGCCTGCGGCTTCGACGAAGGTCCACGGGTTGCTCTTCCGTCGTCGTTCCAATGCGTTACCCAGCACCTCCACCAATTCTGTTACGGTGAGAGATGTTTATTTTACAGAGCGGGGTGATAGATGGTCGTGGAAGGCTTAGCCCAGAATCCAATCACACTTCGTTCTTCTCTTTCACACCTCGTCCAAAGTCCGGTATCAATATATTAATAACCTTCCTTGATGATGATGATGTATGTGGTTTTGTGGTGCATCTTCCGGTTACGGCCAAAGAAGGCGAAAGCAAAGAGTAATTTACCTGCAAAGCTGTGATAAGTTAAAATTGGTAGGTGTAAAGTGGCTGCAGAGGTGCCAAAAATCCAGCGCACTAAAAATGCATAAAAGAATACAAGTAATAAGATTATGAGAGTGATGAGTAGAGACCGGATTTTAGGCAAATGCCTGTTTTGTTCCTTGCGTTCCTATCGTGCCACTTTTATATATGAGCACGAATTAGGGGCTAAGGAGGGCTTTTATAGCGTTTTTATGGTGCCTATAAATGTCTATTTTCGGGGTTTGTGCCTAAATGTCCATGAGTGCCTATAAATGCCTATATTCAAAAACGGCGCCTATATAAGCCTTATTTAAACTCAAATTTTGCTTTAAAGTACAGTTTCAGACCGTAATTCATGCTACCGAGCAAAATTGACATTTCGGAATTCTGTGGGGTGCCACAACCTAGTTCAACCAACTTCCGGTAAGCAACCGCTACCAGCAGTTAAATGGGACGCGCCGGCGACTTTACCCCCACCGCACTGACATGGCGCGAGCGGTTGCAGCAGGGGGGGTGGAGGAGGCGAGGAAAAGGCGCTATTTCTGCAACCCTAAATCGTAGCACGTCCCAGCGTATACAGTAGAGCACTGCACGGGCTCGGGCCTACCCGAAAACCCGGGCCCGGCCCGGCCCACGGGCCGGGCCGGGCCGGGTAAAGTGGATTTCACGGCGGGCCCTGGGCCGGGCCCTGGGCCTGAAGCTCCGGGCTTAGGGCCGGGCTCGGGTTTGAGGTGGCGGGCTCGGGTCGGGCCGGGCTTGGAATTTGCTCAGTTCTTAAGATTGTTCCACATACGTTGTGCATACATATATGTTCCACATATTGCATGTCGAAAAAACATTTCTTTTGTGTGGGGCAAACTTTTTGGAGAAGCTATATGAGGGACGATTCCTGAACTTCTTTTGCTTCGTGCATATGGGGCTACTTGATAGACTAGACGCTTATATAGCTGACACCTCCCTATTGTGTGATTTATTAATTGCATTCGCTGTTATTTTGTACCTGGAATGATATTCTGTAATCGCAATAATGAATGTAATAAATTTACATAATTAATTTATATCTATAAGTTATCATCGGAAGAGCGATTACAGAGCTCCAAAGCAGGGCAACATTCTTGAAAGTTCCCGCAGTCCACTAAAACGAAAGGTCTGCGCGGAGTCTTGTTACATAGACTCGCTCTAAAGACACGATCTTTTTCCGTGGCTCCATCACGGCTCACCGTGGTGATGTGACGTGACTCGTACATGCACAGTCTGCTTTGTGTACCCACATTATTAACGTCTGAGCTTTCTGTGTGTTCTGCTGTATCGTGCGAGAGCTACACAATAGTGCCGCAACAGCGTTGGAATAAAAAAGATACCTACGAATTTATTTAAATATTTATTTCAACATACTGTTAACCCACATTTGTGGGTCATTAGAGGGAGGGCGTACATCAAATAACAACTAATATATAAAACACTCAAGTAACATCCAATGTCAACAACAATAACAAAAGCAATCCGAAAATCGTCAACAATTGACATGACAACAGACGCGAAACATCAAGACATCGTCTAAAGAATTTTAGGGACATAGCTGTCAAGCAAATGTTCAAAAGCCTTTAAATCCGCGCATTCGGGACATGTGCACGTAGTCCATTTGCACGTAGTCCATTTCATTTTTCTGTAACATTGCGGGAAAACGGACACTGAAAGACGTTTGTGCAGGCGGCGTAAGGGCTAATAACTGCACTACGATTTACTATAGGCTCCGTTCAGTGGAGTTTGCGAACGCGCTCACGCCATCTATCGCCACGCCGCGGAACCCGCGGGTCGGCCTCGGCGCCGTCGGCGCCGTGGGACGCGGCCTGTGAGGCGGTTCAGTTGGCTTCATTCGGCGAGCGCAGCGCCTGTGACCTCGTGTTGACGCCACGATTCCGTGGTACGATGAAAACTGATGGGGGCACCGGTACCGCGAGTACCTCGAGCGGAACGAAATCCAACAAGCGCCGCTACTGCTGCGTGAAAGACTGAACTTCCATGAACTTTTTAGCTGAGGTGGGCGAGGAGTATGTGGTTAATTTCAAAAGGAGGAAACATCCGTTGGCCGTGTCTGAAGTGCGACTGGATGTGTATGTGTAAGGCGGGGGCGGTATCGAGAGGAGAAAGTACAGGCCCGTGCGCTTCTTAAGTCCGGCCGTGTGTAGAACGACGCGGTGCCCTCACGGGTGCCGCGTGCCTCGGAGGGTCTTAGGCGTTCACGTGCTTCTGTTCTGTGGCTCACGTACCGCGCTTGCTCAAACGTAGGCGCCCCACGCACGTGCATTGTGTGCGGCGAACCACCTTACGCGATATGCGCTTTCCTCGTGAGCCAACTTACCGCCGAAAAGTTCATGAATGGGTGCCCTGTCACTCGGACGCGCCTTTTAGATGTGAAGCATCTTATGGCGAAGCTTAATCCGGTGGTGGTGGTGGTGGTGGTGTGCCGCGTGCCCACCCTTACTGCGCATGCGCAAACAGTTAAAGAAAAAATAAAAATAAGAAACCTCCTCTCCCCCTCTCTCTCCTCTAGGCATCCCTCCCCATGGCAACCACACCCTCACTGCGCATGCGCCTCCCTTCCTCTCTCCCCCTCTTACACTCCCCCCTCTCTCCATCCCTGCCCGCGGCGTCTAACTCCCCCCTGCGCATGCGCGTCCCCCCTCTCTCTCCTCTCCTACGCTCCCTCCTCTCTCCTCTACGCATCCCTGCCCACGGCGTTCACACTCCCACTGCGCATGCGTGTCACCCCCCTCTCTCTCCTCTCCTCCGCTTCCCCCTCTCTCGCCTCGCGACGCCGACGCAGGCAGCGTCTGCTAGCGAGTTTCTTGGTTGAAAAAACCGACTGCTCGCGCTGCACAACCGTTCACTGGCCATCCCGTATATATGGCAATGGATCTTGACCTCCAAGGTGGTGCCGGTGGAAGATTTCTCCTGTGCGTTGTTGAACAATAAAAATTCGCAGCGTGCGCGTTAACTAAAAGCGGAGTGCGGGTCTCTGTGTCCAGTCGGAGTCTTCTGTCTCTCATTGCCCATTAGCAGCGATTGGCATGTTCCAGTAGGAAACACTGCTCCATCACTGCCTGCTTTGCGCCTCCCCAGTTTTCTCTCCTGCGCGACGCTGCGATGAGTGCCAGCGTCAACGCCGCCGCCAGTGTAAGCGTTAGCGCCCGCTGCTTCACATCTACACATGGTTCCCTTTAGCGGGAGATGGTGTAATTTTTTCGACGGCATTCTCCACGTCTGCGGTTGGGAGGTGCATGACGCCTCCTCTTTTCTGTTCATATAAATGGCAACGGCAGCGCAATGCTTGCAGTTGCCATCCGCGCCGTACCTGCAGTCGCATGAGCCTTCGAGGACATATCGGTCGGCCTCGTGCAGCTGTAATCACAATAACTCAAAACAATTACACTCCTGATCGCGAAATCACATGAATCACCCAAGCATGCGTACAGAGCGACCGCCCTATTTTGCGCCAAAGAATTGATCATTTAGTCCATCTTTGCGACATGCAAAATGCCCCGTAGTGCATAGAGTGCAGTACGCGGTATTCAACGTCACTGTCGCTGAGATGTAAGTGTCTCCTGTACAGTACTTATCGATTCAAACGCGGAATTTTGCAGCCGCGGGTCATTTGCCAGCTGCCGCATGCATGGCTTTTTGGCATTGAGCGAACGGTAAACTAGGGCTCGAACGCAGATTAGTAAATGCAAAATTTTTGGGCAAGTTCAAATGATCGCGTTTGAACCAAAGAACACTGTCGTACAATTCATTCCTTCGCCAATTAACCAGCCAAGCCGGCGCGGCGCAGTCGCGCCTCCGAGGCTGTGACAGCTCATCTTCGCTGTCTACCAAATGCAGGCGAAGTCATTTCGCCAAGGCGGGACAAAACGGCAATATTTAGGATTGAAATGGAAGCGTGCGCTCTACTTACCCGCAAAGAGACGACGTATAGTTGTTTCCCTTGTTGAGAATGACATCGCGCGCTTACAACAACGCCGTCTGTCTCCTTCACTTCATAAACGTGTCCAGCATCGTACAACTTCTCGCCTTTCAGAAGCACAGATTGACGGAAATACTCTTCCAAGCGCTGCACAGGTTTGAAGCCGCACAGAACTATTGTCGTCATTTTGCGCCATCCGAAACTATGCAGGCAGCTGCATTCAAATACACCGCCTCAGCACGCCGCGCCTCTCCCCGGCCGACCCGCCGGTTCGAATTTATGCCACACAGTGGCGCTAGTAGTACTGCTCCGTCGCGCCGCCTGTTCAGTGGGCGAAGGCTATTTTGTTAATTCTACCAGGCTGTCGTATGTATATACTTTTATCAACGTTTTTGTGACCCTTGACAACCTGAACTAATAATTTTATTCCGTTCGTCTTTGTCCTAATTTCAAGCAATTCCAATTCACGTGAACTTAGCATCTCGGTAACCGAGTCTCATTTTTTCTACCTAGAACTTGTGAATCTGGCTGCGATTCTTTGAATTTCCAGCTCAGTGATTAGGCCTCTTTGATTCCCCACTTATTCCGTAGCGGGTGATGTCCCCTTTACCTTGAACCATGCATAGAATGAGTAAACATTGAGAAGCCTTTCGCGCCTTTATTACCAAACTGGAATGAACCCCGAAAAGAGATCAAATTATATACACTGCTCAAACTTTGAGGACCTGCAAGCTTTGAGTGCCTCAAGCTTTGAGGGCCTGCAAGAGGCCCTCAAGGACGAGTTTAGTAGATTATATTACAGAGTGGTACGACGCTTGTAAACAAGAGAATTGAAGCGATCGGCTGGAAAGGAGCCGCGGGGGCCGCGGTGCCTCTTCATCGCTGTCGGGACTACTCGCTTGCAATTATGGTCCGTCTGAAACGCCGGGGAATCTTATCGCTTTGTATCACACATGCCTTCCCGCGGTCGGTCTTCGGTTTTCAAGCGTTCGTCGCGGTGAAAGGAAATGCCTTATTACTGCTGCGCTAAAGCTGCCATAACAGCATCGTTGGTCGCAACACACCGTCCCATACGTTCCTAGAGATGAGACGCGGCGTAGACTTTGGATGCGTACTGCTCAGCCATCACGCCAAGCCTCAACACATTAAAAATGGACTTTATTTGAAAGCTCGGAACACTTTGTCGCTTCACATTAGCTACGTCTGAAGAAGAAGAAGAAAAAAAAAAGAAAGGAACAGCAAAACTATGGGACTGTGGCGCCAGTTTGCCTTTGATGCGCGCAAACGATCAAGGCATGCTTTCAAATAGTCCGTGCTCTTCATCCTGACGAAGCCAACCAATTTCCAATATTTCAACCTGTAAATGGCTTCAGGTAGCGTGGATGTGACAGCGGCAGTCGTGTGCACATCGTTATGAAATGGCTGAGAAATTCCACACATTCGGTGCCTCGTCGCACAAAATCGAAATGCGTAACGGTCGAACGCCGACCGCATGGGTAAACACAAAGCGACGAACTACGATGCCTCGATTAAGCCGCAATAACTGCCTTTCTGTCGCGATGAAGCTGCTGAAACCACGTATTTTGCAGCCTCCGTAACATTAATTTTCCTACTGCTGCTGCTGCACGTTGGACCATGTTGCTGGCCCGGACTGCCTGCCTGACACGGAAGACGGTGGCTGGACGGACGGCGGTCAAATGAGGGTGCCATGACGTCATGTCTTCAAACTCGCGTAGGCCGGGTGGCTTGGCGTGCGCTCATAAAAACGTAGAAATTAAGACCACCCACTGAAAACTTCGATAAGTGACGAGTTCTTTTCGATGTAATCGCACAAATTCATTTTCAATATTTCCGCATAATTTTAAGATTTTGCTTCAGTATTCCTTTAAATTTCAAAAAGAGCGCAATATAAACAAAGCGAAGATATCGTTCTGTTGTCTGTCTCCTCTGTTCTTATTGCGCGCCCTGTTGAAACTAAACGCATGCTGCAAACCACTTTTCTTGCTACAATATCTGCTACCTAAAGCTCTTGATGATTACCATTGTATTTGTAGAAACAATATGTACAGTTTTAGCTCTGCCGAATAACCGTTCATCGTACCCAGTATCTCCGGCCATCTGTTACCACAGTAAAGCCCTTTTGTACAAGTAATTACCGTAGATTAAAACATGCTTGTTGGTGTAGCATGCGCCAACAACACGTAGATAGTTGCTACTTAAAATGCCTTGCTGTCGATTCCATGTTCGCGCAACACCGCCTAGATTATAAGTTCGGGCCCCAGTCGGGCCCAATCTGTGGTCGGGCCGGGCCGGGCCGGGTAGGTGAAATTTTTTCTCGGGTTCGGGCCGGGCCCGGGTCTCGTTTTTGGGTCTCCGGGCCGGGCTCGGGCGGGTAAACTTAGATGAGTGCCGGGCTCGGGCCGGGCCCGGGCCGAGAATCTCGGCCCGTGCAGTGCTCTAGTATACAGTGCAATGAGGAGAGGAACATGAAGGTGGCAAGAGGAGAGGAGAAGAGAGGAGAGTGGCGTCCATGGCCGAGGACGTGGCGGACGACTTTTACAGCCGGTTTTCCAGTCAAGTGTTCCCAAGGAATTGAAGCACCTCCTTGAAGACCTGGGTGTGGTGGGGGGGCAGAAAACAGGAGGTGCCTCTGTGCAGCAGCAGGAAGATAGAGAACGTATGCGGAACCATGCATGGAATGCCGTCAGGGGAATGTAGAGTGCAGGTAAAAAAATCAGATGTGCACCTGGCTTTTGCTTTGTTTGTAGCTTATTTCTTAAAGGGCGCTTCACCAGGTCACATAAGAAATTTTAGTTAGACACTGGAAGTTGTTGCGTGCCCTATGAAGAGCTTTGTACCGCAAGAACTTTTTAACTGGTTCATTACGAGCCGCGAAAGCGCGATGCTGGTAGGTGAGCTTGAAACCTTTGCCACTCGCAAGCCAAATTTCTTCCCTGCCCTCTTCGGTATCCTAGGAACTCGGAGCCGGAAGATCACACGACGTGGACGCATGAACACGTCATGCGCACGCAAGGTTACACTGTGTGCGCATGACATGCCCAAGCCAGGTCGTGCACACAAGCGGTGCTGTATCGTTTCGGCGTTCTCTCTAGTGTACGGTCTGCTTCTGTGGGATGGATCCCTCTATGCGCTTGGAGAGGCTGGCATGGATGATTTATCCTTACCACGACACAGCGCGTCGCACCGCTGTAAATGCTGTAAGGGACGATGCATCAAAAACACGCCAAGCGTGGTCAGGGCTGGCACCGGCACGACGCGGTAAGTGCGAGAACACGGACGCAAACGAAATGGAGGCAGCTTAGTCTCGCATCACGCTCAATTCGAATTAGAAAAATTTGAAAAAACGCACACAGATTCTGTTTGTACGCTTTAATATTTCTACAACTTTCATTCTTCTATTCAAGCAACAGATTGCACAAATTACACATGTCGCCTCGAATAATTCCCGCGGTGTCACGTACTACTCTGACGTACGCAGGACCATTCCTTGTTGTATGTCACCTCCTCCATATTGGTGCGCACGCCCGTGAGATCAAGGGCAAGCGGCGTTTAGTCTGACATTTCACCTCTTTCCGGGGCGCGTAGTGTTGCAAATCTTGGCGGACGTGATCGTTAGCGCCCAGTGCATGAATTACACTTGCCAGCTCGAAACGCTCATACCTGGTAAGGGGCCCTTTAAGGTGTTCACAGACAGAGGATAAATTGACCCTGCGCGATTACAACCGGCCAGCCAATACAAGGCTTAAAGACCCTCCTTGCCTTTCAGCGGTCTGGCTATTGGTTCCTGGGCTGCCTTTCTCATTCATGCCGAAAAGAAAGAGACCCAGAAGCGTGTTTATTCGACGGTGGACACTTGACTCACCAATGCTGGACCATAAAAGAAGAGACCGTGTTCTGGAAACCGTGCGGGAAAACGGACAATAGCATGGCTATGTTAAACCATTGACGCCTTTGTGCCATCATAAACTATAACATTTGTTTGCTTTCCTGTCGTAGACACGGGTCGCACACGTCTTTCTTCGAAAATTTGAGTTTTTGCAAATATTTATTGTGCCTATATTTACGATTTTTGGGGCCTAAAACTGTGTTTTGCCTGCCTGTTTTTGGCGCCTAAAACGCGATTTTTTATTGCCTAAAAATTCGGCTTCTAGTGATGAGGTGTGCAAGAACCATGTGTTTAAAGATATATACATGTGTACACTAAAGAAGTACGCATTGCTGGGCGAGTTGGTAACTCATCTTAGCACGGTGGTGCGCGAATAAACGAAACATTGAGATAATATTTGTCTTCGCATGGTTTCTAACACGTGTTCTTCTAACCGCCCATATATACGTTTGTTGTTTCAATAAAGTTTGAGTTGATAGTAGATAGTACGTGTTTCGTGTACCTTTCTGAGTGTTTCGTTTATTCGCGCACCACCATGCTAAGATGTACACTAAAGCATGAACAAGGCTCTATTTTCATCAGCTGTACCCTTGCTAGCAAAGTTTTTGAGGGAAGTGCATTAAAGTATACTCCCGTATCAGCCTCCTCTTGAAGAGGACGCTCTACGAGTCTCTAGTACGGACAGTTTACAATGATTTGGTTTCTTTTAAAAAGCGTATGACTGTCGTATGATCAAACATTGATTCCATGCCTAAAAATATTTACAGATATATTGAAATGTGCTAACGATAAGCTTTAAAGGAGCAGTGACATCAACTTTACGCATGTCGCGTTTTTTGCGTCAACGTGTAGTTATCGATCCCCTAGTAACGATTCGGTACTGATAATGCAACAGAGGGACGAATTAATATATGTAATTTGAAAAACGAGACACCGAGGAATCACCCGTTCCTGGGCCGGCTGTTCTATATTCTGCCTTCATCTTTCTTCTCCTTCGCTAGCCGGGTCTGCGCGCGTGCTCGAGCACCGCTTTGTGATCATTACACTCGGCCACGCTGCGTACATGCAGTCCTGCCAAAGCTGGCCCTTCTCTGGCGGTGGTATTCTCTTCGAAGGTGGAAACATTCAGAGGATCTGGGCCATGAACCACCATAGGTAGAACCACGGAGCAAGAATTCTTGAGGAGGCGAAACTGAGTACGCTAGCGGAGAAGGAAAAATGCGCGCACCACTCTCTCCTACGAAGCTCGTCGGTTCAAGGCCATTCGGCACCGATTCGCCGTTCGCGCGTCTAGTTCGAATGGGTGCGTTATGGTGCGTCCTCATCGGCTCCAAATTTTAACGGCACAGCGTTAGAGAGCTCGTTTCGCAGAAATGCCGGCGTCGGCACATTTGGTTGTGAGCGAAAAATCAGCGTTGTCCGTGACCGCAAAATTGAGAAAGATGCAAATAAAGTAAGGACTACCGGCACAAAGCGCCGCATTATGCCTTTCAACCTCGCGGACGCCGGTGCTTGTTTATTCATAGTTCAATGCAGTAAACTCATGGGAAGAGGAGTTACAGGACACACAATCTCAATTTCTTCACCCTTGCAAGCAGCAGGCATGTTTGTACGTTGAGCCACCGAAGTATCTGTCCTTGCATGTTTTCCCCCCCTTCACATCAGGTTCAGTTCGTTTTCTTTTCTTTCTTTCGAACACCAGACAAGTAGCTGGGACACCGCGGAAAGATTGAAAGCACTGCATCTGGTAAAAACACTGGCCGTTTCGGTTTGTTCAGAACTTTGCCACCAAGCTCTCCGCAGAGTATGTGAGATCGGATCCAAAAGAGTTAGCTGCCAGCCGCACTTCGTATATTACAATTTGTTGCTATCGCATTCATTTCATATCACTTGTGGTGCAATTGTGACTTCTTTAGTTATGTACAGCCACCCATTCCTTTAACCTGAACGCGCGAGCGTCAACCGCCGAGTTCATAAGTGCCGTATAACGGAGCACAGCGGCGAAATAAACGAGAATACGAGCTCAGAGCCTCGATGAGCAGCCCTGTGCACCTGTCTGCTAGGCTGTTCAAGGAACAAGGCACCACCTCACTTCTTTTGAGTACTTCGTCATCCTTCGTTTATTTTCTGAACGCTGCCATGAAGTTATAAAAAAAATCACAGTTTCACCGCAAGGGAGAAGCAATGAATGCGATAGCAATAAATACTAATGTTATACGAAGCTCGCAGCTCTTGGATCCGATATGGCGTAACTACAAAACGCTGATGTAAGAGAATACTGCCGCGCCAGGGATGTTGATGCTCTCATCCCACAGTCTATTCACGTTGAGAGCACACCACGTAGAAGGGTTTACGAGCTATACACGCTGGTGCCTGCCGAGATAGCACGCGCGCCAGCGATTGCGACTGAACCCTTACGATCAAAGTTCACAGCTGCTGCTCGAGCGATCACTGCCTAGACGAAACCGAAACTATTACTTCGATGAAACCGAATACACGATCTTTCAGCCACGTTTTCGGGCACGGGTCTTGGTGACTGTCGCACCTTGCGGCTAAATTCAGTTGCTACGGTGCAGTACGGCGCTGATAAACGAGTTTGGCGCAACAAGGGTGGTTCGGTGCAGGATGGCGCCGGTGAACGAGTTTGGCGCACAATGGCGCAAATGGCGCAGCTGTTCCACCCCTGAGAATTTGTAGAGTTTGACGCGCCCAGAACCACGGTATGACTATCAGGCACTTCGTGGTGGAGGACTACGAAAATTTCTAGCGCTTATGTTCCTTAACATGCACTTAAATCAAGGAGGCTCGCGCACTTACAGTGGCCTCAAGCATTTCGTCTCCATAAAAATTCCACCGCCGCGGCCGGGATGGTACCCACATCATTCGCATCAGAAGCCGAGCACCGTAACTACTGTACCGCTGCGGTGGCTTGCGCTTTGAAAATTTTGTTTGCTTTGTATTTTTTTTTGTCTTTGGAAACGAAGCAGTATGATAGGAGCTCATTCGCAATATATCGCGTCGTCTAAGTAGCATCAGGTAGCATCCTATATTCCAAAGAAAATTTTACATTTCACTTCTGGTTCTAGTCCCTCGGTTACGGTCAGGGAAGCAGTTCATAATTTTACTCACCGGCAGTTCATCTCCGCAATACATGCACAACGCATTATTAAGGTTCGCAATCAGTGTGAACGCTTGCTTAGTTTTCATGCAAATAAATGCTTTTAGTTGCACTTTTTAATAAGGACGCGTAGCAGCATATTTTTAGTGGGCGTCAGGTGGAAAGGTGGATAAAAATGTCTGCCGGGTAGACAAGTTTACGTAGTATTGCGTTACTATGTGCACTACCAGAAGGTAAATTTGATCAGTGTGTCTATGACAAAGCTTAGATATGTATGTAAGTCTGCTAGACGTAACGCTGCTCTTCATTATTGTTTTCTTCAATAGTAAGCTGGCAGATTAGGCGGGCAAGCTTATTCTAACAGTGCGAAGTATAGCGGGTAAAAAAATCACAGCATATCCGCGGAGTGAATGATGATGCGTGGGCGAAGCTCCGGAGGTACATCATCAAAGACGTGATGGTGGTTGGTTGCATGTGGTCAAACGATATGGATGTGAGACCATATCGCGATGCCATGTGTTGTATGGCATCGCGATCGTCATCGTCATCAGCGTCATCTTTATGACGCTTAGTGGGTACATTCCATGTGGTGTGCCGTGATGGCAGCGTCATCGTCATCACACAGGGAGATACTGCTGGTTACGCAGGTGGCTACTACGTACTACAAACTACAAGGCACGCATGACCCACAGCAGACGTGATGGTGGTAGGTTGCATGGGGTCAAACGATGTGCATGTGAGACCATATCGCGATGCCATGTGTTGTATGGCATCGCGATCGTCATCCTCATCACGGCACACCACATTCCATGTGGTGTGCCGTGATGGCAGCGTCATCGTCATCACGCAGGTGGCTACTACAAACAAGGGACGCACGACCCACGGCATAAGGAGCTTCGCCCCTAAAAACATGCGCACACAGCATGAAGAATTGATTCGATCACCGTTTTCAACAGATTTGGATCAATTAGCTTCTCGACAATAAGATAATTGTGACGTTTGTAGCGAATTCTGCTCGATCGTTTACGTAGATGGACCTCCAAACACGAGCGGAAAAACAGGAGCATGCAAATGCACAGTAAAATATAGCCACGTTTAAATTTAGTACAATATTTTGTATTATATTTTTATCTTCAGTAATAAATTCGTCATCTCATGACGAATTTATTATATGATCTAATGATTGTGACGTAAATATAAGAACTTCCCCACACGAAACTTTCATATTCCCAAGTCGTAGTGAGATTTATTTCCAGCAATCCTGGAAGAAAAATTACACCGTCTCCCACTAAAGGGAACTATGTGGGGATGCGAAGCAGCGCTGGTGTTCACTTGTGTTTCCATTTGTTGTTTACGTTACCGATGCCGCTACAACTGGCGCCAACGCTGACATCCATAGCGCCGTTGCGAAGGAGAGTGCAACGGAGCGCGTGCGCACCGCATTATATACGAGCACGCGCCTTATTATATACGAGCGCACAGCTGCGCCGGAGAGAGAGGAACGGGAGATGAGAAACAAAGCGGAGGCAGCGCTCACGCCACCACTTCCCAAGTCCTCGCGCTCACGCGAGGAGAGGGGGGGAGTTGGGGCATGCGCAGTAAGGGTGGTAACGCCGCACACCGGATTGAACTGCACCATAAGCTTCTTCGCATGTAAAAGACATGACTGCACTGCGTATTACATCCTGGTGGAAATATTCTTCAAGGTTAACAGCTGGAGAGGGAAATTATGAGGACCTTCTTCTCAGGAAACGTGTGATGCAGCAACATCACGTCAGTAAAATTAAGCGCGAAATGTAAAGCTTCGGTAGTAATAGAATGCCACTTAAACAACGTTCACTTTTGCGAATGGGTCCCAAGGAATGTACTGCGTCTCCAGAGTTGCATAGACTTTCGTTAGTTCACTTGGGCAGCCCTATGTGAAAGACTTTTGATTGTTTCCTCCGCAATGGCAAGCGGGTACGTTTCACCGGACGGCTGCTGTGTACGATGAGAAGTGTAAAGGCAAACAAAAACTATGCATTTCATTACATCACAGTGATTAACACACTTTGTGCTGTAACAGCACCGTCATGCGACTAAGACAATATTTGAAGTGCTGGAGGAGCAAATACGCATCTCTGTCTCATATATATATATATATATATAAATATATATATATATATATATATATATATATATATATATATATATATATATATATATAGGAAGGTACTTGAGATACGACGTACGTTTCAGCACAGTTTATTCCGACGTTTCGGCCGTAGGACCGGCCTTCGTCTGGTCCAATACGAAGGCCGGTCCTACGGCCGAAACGTCGGAATAA
Organism: Rhipicephalus appendiculatus; assembly: GCA_030522465.1. Classification (NCBI taxonomy): domain Eukaryota; kingdom Metazoa; phylum Arthropoda; class Arachnida; order Ixodida; family Ixodidae; genus Rhipicephalus; species Rhipicephalus appendiculatus. The sequence goes on from JALIZH010011818.1 coordinate 65,837, forward strand.
ACTGTGCTGAAATGTACGTCGTATCTCAAGTACCTTCCTACAGTCTCAGGGCCTGCGTGATACTTCCTATAGTCCTTAAATATATATATATATATATATATATATATATATATATATATATATATATATATATATATATATATATATATATATATATACGCTTCTAAAAAACTATTTGTGACGTTGCGATCGGAGACCGATCTTCATCGAGTCTTGATGAAGATCGGTCTCCGATGGAAACGTCACAAATAAACAGTTTTTTTAGCAGCGAATATATATTTCTCCTATTTGTTCTACGGCAACCGCAGCCAGACTCTTCATAATATATATATATATATATATATATATATATATATATATATATATATATATATATATATATATATATATATATATATAGATTTCTTTTAGTTTTGGCCGTGGGACCAGCCTTCATCATGCTGGTCCCACGGCCGAAACGTAAAGAAATCACTGTTTTTCGACGTGTGTCTGATTCCTTTAATTCATATTATTTACTGGCGTCATAGAAGTTGTCCCCTGCAATATATATATATATATATATATATATATATATATATATATATATATATATATAGAGTGTTGCTATGCGAGCCTCCCCCACCCGAACAAAATTCCTGGCTACGCCACTGGTCGGCAGCTATGGCTTCATTAAGTACGATGGAAAACTGGACAAGTTGGTGCAGATTCATCGTGGCTAACAAAGCGAAAAACACAGACGAAGACGAGAAGTGGACACGACACAGCACAGCAAACGGGTTTGAGCCTTTTTGGGAGTTTTGGGCCCGGCTCTTAACTTGCATCCTAAAGGTACTACGCAAAACCCCCCTACCAAAGGAGGTTTTAGGGGGGTACGCAGGGCAAGATGGCAGTGCCTGTTGAAGCGACAGCCATCCACTTCGAATCTTTCTAGCCGTCGGCCTGCATTATTAAACTCATTCATACCCAAATAATGCTGGTATTTGATTTAGATTTGAGTAATGAGGCTTCGCTAAGCGTATACTGCCGATAAAACAGCTCCGTTTTCGAGATACACAGTCGATTTGCGGTGCAGAAGGCTTAACAAGGTTTGTTTACGAAGTAAACGGAGTCAAAAAGAGGGAATTAAGGAGGTAACTTTGGTGTTTTTATTTAACTCATTTCGGGGGCTTGAACGGAGTTCATTGGAAGTATTTCTACTTCTTTAGAGAGCTTTTAAAACGCCCCTTTATACGCGGCCCGAGAGAGGGCGAGAAAAAAAAGGTATTTCAGGCACTATACTAGCGTTTCCGGGACATTTCTTGCAACTATTCATCGCTAGGACATATTAGAAAATGGACACTGATGTATTCATGCACAAATATGACATATGTATACAAGCACGCACGACACAGGAATCGAACGCGCGACCACACGCACTGAAAGCTAACATCATATCCATTACACCACAGCGCCACCACTAGCTTGCGTAGTTTTTCACGGGGGGTATATATCTACAAAGCGGCTATTAGCCCGTCGGCGACACCTCAAACTTTTGTTCTCGTAGCATCGGCATGTGTTCGCGCTTTCGCAAGGCCAGTACATAAACTCAGGGGCGTCACGAAGGCCAAGGTCAACACCTTCAGCTTCGAACTATTCGGTTCGTCGTGTCGTGCCGCTAGAAAAATTGTAAACGTGGGCCCCCTTGAGTACTTCGACACTTTCACTCGCCCGAAATTCGTGGATACCAGCGTAACAAAAGGTATCCTCAGATGGCCGAACATATGTGCATTCCATGGGCGTATGATGTGGAGCTATTTTCGTTTCTGCCGCGAGCTGCACGCGTCCCATGGCAGGGGGCGTGTTCTGAGCTGTACGAGACCGCCTGTTTTTCCATTGATGGGGTCGGTGCCTTCCGCCGCACGGAAGCCCTCAGAGACGAGGACGAAACACTGAGCAACACATCTTTATCATTTCAAAACTCTGCCGCGACTGACTGTCAGCGGCCCCTAAGCGCGAGCCGCGAGCGTGCCTGTGTCCATCGTTCTCGTCATCCACCGGCGCGCTCACCGCTACGACTCCCATAGCATATAAAAGTTACGCAGATGCCCACAAGCGTGCGCAGGGTGCCTCTTCAGGTGGAAGGGGGCCAGGGGACGAAGGCTCGTCGCTGCGCCCACCCTCCCTATTAAGCCAATGCACGGGAGGCAGACTCCCTCCCCCGTGTGCACGCCTATGCAGATGCCCGAGTTACAAGAACATTGTAACGCGCCTACACTACGTGCATTTATTGCGCGCGTACTCTCGCGAGCCAAACGCAGGTGCAGCAGCGCCTTCAGAGTAGCTGAACGATAATCTGCATCCACAATTAGCACTTATTCGCAACTCGCACTTTCGTGGGGCACACAGTGATTCTCTAACTCAAATTCAGTATTTAGTCGCTTTCACACTCGGAGACTACCTACAGTCTTACTAATTAACCTTCATTGTTAAACATCACGCAAATGCATTAAAGCGAATGCGTAAGCATGCCCCAATGTTAAGTACAACCACCATAAATTAGAGGTGACAGGTCTCCCGTTAAATAAAAAAGTTAATGCACATGCACTTCGCCCTTGTGAAAGTCCATGTGTATGCGGCACTCCTCTTGCACAGATGATGTAGCAAGAATAAAAAAATTTAGTATTGCCGTCTTCTTCAACGAAACAGCTGTGATAAGAATGATAAGAAAAACAGAGTTCACAATATTTTATTGGAATCAAAACAGTAGCAGTTCTCATGTCAGTGTAAGCATATGTGTATTTCCATCTTGCGCAGAACCTACACCCAATACAAAACACTAAGAACGTATACAGTACAGCTCAAGCACTATATATAATTCACAACAGTAAAGCAACATGAAAGTAGTGTGGCAAATCTCATCATAATGCACACTGACATGTGCACTTCACAGTGCTAGTAGGTAAACACAATCCAGAGAAATGGGATCTACAAGGAACTTGGTGTCAGCCTGCACATGAAGGCAACTAAGCTAGTACATTAAGGCTAACATTACTTTTAAGAAATATGCAACCATGCAGGGAGGCATGTTGTAGATTTTAATTGAATTAGTTTGCCCTATGGCATCAAAACATGCCACACATCATCATACAGTTCTGTTTTCTGCAGAAAAGTCCAAAATAGACTTGTGGTGTTGATTGTAGATCCACTTACCACAATTTGTAAAGGCGTTCAGCCATGCCAGCAAAACATAGCACGGCACACTCACTGATGAGTGCACTCAACTCACACTCACTCACACTCATTTGAACGTGGCGAGTTGAGTATGAGTGAGTACTCATGCGTGTGAGTGGACGTGAGGGTGAATGTGAGTGAGAACTCATGAGTGTGAGTGGTCGGGAGTGTGAACGTGAGTGAGTACTCATGAGTGTGAGTGGACGTGAGTGTGAACGTGAGTGAGTGCGAAGGCTGAAAAAATTGTGGTGAGTGAGTGAGTGAGTACTCCCTTAAAGTGCCGACCTATGGAGCTGGGCACACTCACTCATGAGTGCACTCAACTCACACTCATTTGAACGTGGTGAGTTGGATATGAGTGAGTACTCATGAGTGTAAGTGGACGTGAGTGTGAACGTGAGTGAGTACTCATGAGTGTGAGTGGAGGTGAGTGTGAACGTGAGTGAGTACTCATGAGTGTGAGTGGACGCGAGTGTGAACGTTAGTGAGTGCGAAGGCTGAAAAAATTGTGGTGAGTGAGTTTGAGTGAGTACTCCCTTAAAGTGCCGACCTATGCAGCAAAATGACAACATTGCATTCATATATGGCTGGCTGCACATACTCACAAATATCTGAAAATGAATGCAGTTTTCCAGAAATATACTTGGGAATTTGTCGCCATTATCACACAACTGCAATAACCAATACTTCTATTATACATAATTACTACAGCTATGTTTACAATATTCCCATGCCAGCCACTGTCATCTGCAACCTAAAAAGTTCTTCATCTTTAATTCCTCACTTCATGGCTTGCTCATAATTACCGCAGTGAAAGTTAATACCACAACCATGGCTGCAAAGTCAACTTGAAATTAGGCAATCACATGCCTAAAGTTAAAAATTCCCTACAAGTAGTGGCTGGTGGCTTGGCATATCTATAGAGCCACGAATCCTAGGGCTTGCTATGCCATGTGGTTGAATAGAATTTGACCACGAATCTATAAAGCCTGTAAAGCAGTCAGGAATTGAGTTCATAGTTAAAGAGTGAAAACAAAACAGCAACACACATAGAAATAGAAACGAAGGGAACAGGACAACGCAGTACTAGCAACTGAAATTTAACACGTGTATGGCGTTTTTAGTCACGTTCATACTCATTCTGTGAGTGCATGGTTCTTTATTTTTGTAATTTTTTTCGCACTAAGTGTGTATATCTTTCTGTGGTTTGCATTACACTTCAGGTCCTCGTTAGTGTAGAGTGAGGCACAGGGGAGTGTTCCCATAATACAGTGTCTTGTACACAAACAAGTGCGTGAGCAACTCTTGCAGCTTTGCCAGAAATGTCTTCCTGAAAATAATAGAAAAGAAGTCCATTAAGCTTTCCATATCCAGAAATATTAATGTCTTGGCAAAGACTCACACTTGACTATACTATTGCCGACCTTTAAACAGAACACGAAACAAATGCAATAGTGAGATGCTGCTAAGTAGTTTCTTGTGAACTTTTCACTTAAAGTACAGAGGGCAAAAAGTACACAACTGTAATGAAATGCGAAAGAGCACCAGAAGTGTACTTTTGTCCTGTGTACCATCATTCGAGTAGTTTTAGCTGTCAGTGAAGTTAGCTAAAATCATACTAAAATTTGCACCCCTTTACACTACAATGTGTAAAGGGGTGCAAATTTTAGTATGATTAACCTTGGAGTTAAACGCATTTCAATGGAGGCGTGACTGCTTGAGGCCCACGTACTTAACTTTAGGTGCGTGTTAAAGAGCCCCAGGCGGTCTATCTTTCCGAAGCCCTCCACTACGGCGCCTCTCATAATCGTGTGATGGCTTTGGGATGTTACGCACCAACAGTTATTATCACTTACAACACATGGAACACTAGCTTCTTCATCAACCACAGCTGTTCTGTTGTTCTGTTTAGGACTGAAGATTGGGCGACTTGGTATTGATTCATGGCAAAATTAAACAGTGCACTTGTAATGACGACAATAGAAGACGTGGACAAAGTACCAGCCTGTTTACCTTGTCAGAAATTGTGTCAACAGTCAGAATACTGTGTGCTGATCATAAACACTATGGCAACAAAAAGTAAAACAAAATAACCAGAGGGAAGGAACAAGGTGATTCAACAATGAGGTTTAACAGATTCAACTGACTTATATCAATGTGATTAAATTAGCCTTGCACAAGTGACACATCTACTAAATTCCATAAATATGCACATGTAACCTTGGCAAGCTCTAGTGCTGATATGTGACTAATGAAGTGACCATACCATAAAATGCATGTGCTTCAGCAAACACACTGTAACTAAGCACATGTCTTACACATCATATGGCCATCATAATGTGTCATTAACATGACTTATTCTTTCTAGCTAAATGTATACAAGCTCATGATGTAAATGCGCCTTGATATGCAATTTAACTTTTTGTGTTGGAGACGGACAAAGTGCACAATGCAAAATTGTCCTCAAAAACTATTCTTACTTGCTCATAATCTGCGCGTGAGAACATAATAAATAGAAAACAAATCTGGCCTTAATGCGTGTGTTACCACATGACAGCGTGATAACAGCTGTCTTTTTTTTTTTTTGTTGCTTAAGTGTACACTCCCTGGTAGCACTGCTTCATTCATGCTTTATCGCAAGCAAGGAAATTATGTCGTACAAACATTCAGTTTTAAGGCGCACTCGCTTGAATTGGCTGGCCACGCCAAGCGGTCAGCCAATTCGAAACACGTATCACACATCGTTGTTATGTGAGCCTAATCACCTTTCTTTTTTCGCTTTTCATTGCACTTTTGACGCGACGCAATGTGCAGAAGAGCACCTACTGCTGCCTAAGCGACAAGGTCGCGCAAACAGAGGAAACATAAGTATTACGTACCATTTGTGTTCCTGAACGTGCCGCGAACGCGGCGCGCCCATCAGCTGCTGCTCGCTTGAGTCACCTGGCCATTGCGACACCATTGCACACGCAGTGCATGTTGCACTGTTGTCAAACCACACAATTCACGTCCCGCGACGAGAACACAGTAAGGCTGCCGGCATGAAATGTGCACACATGATCGACGCATAGCAGGATAGTTGAAATTCGTCCTTCACAACACCGACGTTATCCCATGACGGCTTCGCTTCGCTATCACTCGCGCACGCCGCGGGGGCCAGCCTGCGCTTGTATCCGCTGTCATTTCGGAACTTCTCGTTGCTTCTCGCGTTTCTCGCGATTCCCTTCTCGCGTTTCTTTCTTTTTGCTTTCATTTTTTCCCCTCCGCGCGCGCTCGCGTGCGATGGTTCCTCTCTTATCGCCGCCGTTCGAAGGTCGACCCTTTCGGAGCATCCGCTTGTGGAATGTCGCGTTTTTTCTTTCGTTTATCTTTATTATTTTTTTTCACCGGGTTTTTTCAACACCGGATCTTATTCCGTGCGTTGAGGCACGCCGCCTGTGCCCAATTCGTCATCCAAAAGGGTATACTGGGTGTGCATGCGGTGCCGATAGGCCACATCGAGGGTGTACACGCTCCTACTTTTAGTTTAACTTCGATTTGATGGTAAAACAACATAAGCGAAGTCATTCTGTGGTCGAAATGCATCGTGAACCCGAGACCAGAGGTAGTGTGCATTCCGTACAACAATGTGCATCAGTCGACGAGACGAAGAAATCGTTGATTAGCACGTTCATGAATTAATATACTAGGCACTTTGAGAAACACTTTCTTCGCCCGCGCAGTTGCATACATGCACGCCAGCACTGAAGGCACTATAGCTTCGGATAAAATAAAGGGAAGATATGCCCGAGAAAGTGAAATAGGAGTTTTCTGTCCTTGAACTCCATTTGACAAAATGGCGTCAGATCGTGAATTTACTTCCTTTCTTCCACCTTTTATCCCCATAATTTCTCAAGGAAGTAAAATTGAGGACGCAGAACTTTATTACACCGATCTTAATACTCCCTAAGGGAGTACGGTCCCAAGTGAAGGTAGTATTAAGCCCTTAAAACGCCCAATTCGGCTAGATTGCGTTTACAGTGAGCGCTGACTTTCAACTAAAGTTTTATTGAAAAACGAGACATATATAACAGATCAACAGAACACCTCATGACTGACCCGGCCATTGCCTATCGACAAAATAAAGTACACTGCGCACCCAAGCATTGTCAAGGGGACACTGCAGATATAATACAAGTACAAAAAATGAACACAAAAAATAGGAAAACAAAATTAAAAATAATGAAAAAAACACAATATCACAAATAATCTTCATCCACTATCTAATATGAATACTTCGTTATCCAGTAAGGCAATGGATGGCTGGCTGACGCATTGAGACCGTTTCTTATTTATAAAAAACGCCTCCATCATCTCCCTTGATAGTTTGTCTGGGTGCCTGAAGAGCACGTTTGCTTTATCAAAAAGTGGGTAGCACTAACAATCGCGACAATGCATAGACAAATGGGAATGCACAAAGCCTTTCAATGAACTGTGGTGTTCCCTCAGCCGGATATTCACGCATCGCCCTGTCTGACCTACACTATAAGAAAAAAGAGTATACCTGACTCTTTTCGGAGAGTTCTGACTTGCCACGTATACGACTCTCTTTGGAGAGTCACGGTGACTCTCTTGGTGGGTCAGAGTGGGCGCTCTCAGGAGAGTCCCCGGACCCTCTTAAGAAGAGTGGGAGGACTCTTATGCGAAGGATCACACTACCACTTCTGAGGGAGTCAGACGACCCTTGCCGGTGACGCTCCTACGCGGGTCAATTGACACCCACCGAAGCGTCAAGCTACTCTACGGCTATTTTAAGCTACTAAATTGACCCATGCTCTACTTTTGCGCGACTACTGCTGGAAATAGTGAAGTATTCATTTTAAGCAACTCCATTAATACTTGCCGTTGTGCCCAGCGGCTGCAAAAAAAAGTTCAATTTTAGCATTATTTTAATAACACTCAAAACAACACACCATTTCCAGCAAACTTGAAGCAGTTGAGGTATTCCTCGTTTACATGCTTGTATGAGTATAACCAACCAAAATGTGTGACTGTAATGTGCATAGTGTCATGTCATGCAAAATAAACAGCAGATATCGGTATCATGTTTCCACATTTATTCCTTATGATTAAGAATCGAAAAGTCGTAAAGGCTGGAGGAATCAGACTTGTGACTTGCTATGTTGTCGCTCCTGTTTAGCGTGAGCAGCCATGAAAAATGGTACCTGAAAATAAGAACGTGATATCGTAATGAGAAAACGGAATCATAGTAAGAGTTTGCAATACCTACACAATAAGTGATTTACACAGACATAATGAAGGCTCACAACAAAACAACAAATGCACAGAGGCATGGTTAGGAACCGTGTTTTTTGCCGTTATCGTGTAAAACAACTTTCATAAAGTAGCTCAGACGATGGCGTATGCTAGAATTAACGGCATATCTCCCACAGTAACGTATACTCACTACATTTTGTTATAACTCCGAACGTCATCGCAGATGTAGGCAAAGCACGAAAAGTGCAAACAGAAACGAGGGAAAAGTGCGCCCGGCGGCGGCCGCAACAACGCGCGCCGTTGAAAGTCTAGAGCTTTTCCCGTTATCGGCGAGGCGAGTCCTAAACATTTAAGCGACTACCGCGTACGTGCTGAAAGCATCATACTATATCTGCACCTCAAAACTACCGTCTTTACGCCAACAACAAAAGTCATTATATACAGTGCATCTATGTGTCCTGTACACAGAGGATTTTTTTTTCTTTTTTTTCATGTTTACACGCGCGGAAGCCGCTGCACAATCGAGTATCGATAGAAATGTTATTATGACGTAGACTAAAGCGCACCTCAGAATGATATCGAGCATCTTCATCAGTGCAGACAGAATGTGCGATCAGAAAACAATGGTCCTTGATACGGGATTGCAGTCACTTGAACAACAACGCGCATAGCGGTCTCAGCTCTTCAAGTAACAGTTTTAATTGGTCATCTGCAACAGCCCCGCGGACGCAGGCTACCGTTGGAAATGGCTGCCAGCCTACTTCCGCGTAGCTGCTGCAGACGCCCAGCTGAAGCTGTGTAATTCGTACATACGAAAGCAGTACACTCACCGTTAACAGGCGCACGTTGTCCGTGTCCGCTGCTCCAAAAATATTCCTCACTCCACGCGTCACTTCGAGCACGGAGCCTGGCGTGCAGCCACCGAAGGTACGCAGGTTCGCTCGAATGCTCGAACTGAAAACTACAAGACACGCGACCAGCGACCAGCACAACCAACGCAGCGCATTCCAAAATACGGAGGAGAGGGAGAGAGCAGGCGGCGGAGGCAGCGGAGGTGGCGGAGGCGCCACGCTGGCAGCGACAGTTTGGCGTCGGGGCTCGCGGGCCCGCCACAAGGACGCCAAACTGGCCGAACGGCAAACGCGCGATATGTATGCCCGCGCCTTCATCCCGGGAGCCAATCGAAAGGCGGTTCGCGAGAGTGTTCTGACTCCCTTAAAAATGCTAACTCTCTTTCTCTGCCTCTACCTTCCAAAAGGGGTCAAGTGATGACCCGAAGGAAATCACGTTCTTTTGATCCACTTTTGACTCCCTTTTTTCTTAGAGTGTATGTACGGACGACCGCATGAAAAAGGAATGGAATACACAGCGATCTGGATGCAAGGAACAAACTTCAGAGCATGTTTTATACTGCATTGCTGAGCAGTTCTACTCTTATTCTTATTTATGCGCCTATTTAATGCCTGGCATTTTCCTTTTAGCTTGGTTTTACTCGAAAACCCGACGTTTATTTTAAACTTAGATGCGACTTTCTTTAACCTCTGGGAAAAGGAATGTAAATATGGGATGTAGACGGAACGGCTGTAATCTTCTTTTTCGTTCCTTAGTGAGGGCTGCCCCTTGATTTCGCGCAGCAACTTTTTGCAGGTCATAGAGATCAGAGAGTTAGGATAGCCTGCTTCACACAGCCTTGTCACCTGATTTTTAACGCTGTCAGACATAAGATGGGGACAGCACTTGTTGAGGGCGGCCCTTATAGCGTTAGGTGCGATACCTCGTTTAATCAATTTGGAGTGCCCTGACCTGAAATCAAGAAGCGACTTCTTTGACCTCGGTTGATAGGACCAACAAACATGATCCGCCTTGAAGGAGAGCCCAAGGTCTAGGAACTGCAAGTCTTCCTTCTCTGGAACTTCAAAAGTAAACCTAAGACCTTGTCCCTGTTCCTTAAACACCTTCACAACGTCAACAATGGATCTCTGGAAGTTATGCGCATTGACGAAAACCAAATAGTCATCTACGTAGCGGAAAAAGTGCGAAGCTAATTCACCCAGGTTACTTTTAATTTTACGGTCAACGAAACTTAGAAAGATGTTACTCAATGCGGGCGCTACGCAGGACCCTATGCAAACTCCTGCCCTTTGGATAACTGTCTTGCCTTGCCACTCAACGAACGTGGACTTCAAGTAAAATTCCAGAAGCTCTACGAAGCTAGCGATAGGTATTTTGCAGTTATCAACGAAGCCTAACTCATTCCTTTGCACCTGGATGCAGTCCTTCACGAATTTCAAAAGCTGTGCATGCGGCAGGGAATAATATAGATCTTCTATGTCTATGCTGAGTCCTAAGCAGCCCCCGGGGTTATTCTTCTCTAAAAATTCTACTGCGCACTTAGATCTGGCGACAACGAAAGGGTCCTCCAACTTAAGCTGCGCCAGGTGTCTGCAGGTACACGAAGACAGACCGGCGCCTGTCTTCGTGTATCCTTCGTTTGTGTTTCGTGTTCTTTTGCGCCGTTTTTAATCATGTACTCTGAAATGTTATTTAACCATGAACTTCTTTCCGAAACGATGGTCCTGAAAGGATAATCTTGCTTATATGTCTTTACACTAAAGAAGGCATGCAGTAAAAGCCTTTTTCCTCTCTTGACACCGTTTGCGACTTTTGATAAACCAACCTTATTCAACAAAGCAACAGCGCGCGATTTAATCTTAACCGGATCAGCGGAAACTTCACGAAAATTCTTATCGATTGCTGAGGCTTCTTTTTCTAGAAACATGTGTTCCGGTATAATTACAAAATGCCCTTCTTTGTCAGACTCTAGAATGCGCAGACTACTATTTACACAGAATTCTATCAAAGGTCCCAAACGTCTTGAACACCTTGAATCCCCCCGACCGCTTCTGGAACACTTCAACGCATTCTGACACGCACCTTGTTCTGATCCCTTCTTCTGCTTGGTGAGCCACGGTCCTGGCCAAGACGATCTTGTCGAGCTGCTGAAGACGCGGCTCAAGACAACTTAGGCCCTAGTTGAAGGAGCCGTAGAAAGTCATCAGGTACAGCTTGGTTGTACAGCTTGGTACAGCTTGGATTCATTGAGCGGAGCACTCGCACACTCGGCCAATGACTGAAGTATAAAAAACGGCAGGAAGGGGAAGATGGAAGCTTGCGATGAAAAAATCCGTAAACAGGGCTTGTGTGCTCGAGCCGACGTTTCGACAAGTGGACTTGTCTTCTTCAAGGGTGTTCCAGAAGCCTTGAAGAAGACAAGTCCACTTGTCGAAACGTCGGCTCGAGCACACAAGCCCTGTTTACGGATTTTTTCATTGCCGTGAAGTAGGCAGATGTGCCTCCGGCTGGTCACTCAGGATGCTCTCGCTGCTGGACATCTGTGACTGCATTCTTCCAACTGGGGAATTCGGGGCCGAGGAAATGCTCGGTGTCAAGCAGTGGAGCTTAACTCGGCCGCCATCTATAATGAGTTGAACCTCACCAGAGAGGAGGCTCGCAAAACCATATCCGCGTGCAAATCCTCGATGACGGCAACGGCGGCAAGGTAGTAGCTGCGGGCTTCGGTCTGTAACTGCAAATCCAGCGCACCGACTGGCAACGCGTTTCTGCCGAGGCCGCTCAGGGGTGCCTCGGACCAAGGTTGGAGGGCGGATGGGGCATGGCGTCGATGCAGCGCAGTGCGTGGAGCTCTGGTTTGCACAACAGTCGTAAGCTCGCCGATTCCGTCGACGTGGACCTGTACCGTTGGAAGCGGTCGCGTTCGGTATTGGATGGCTCGCTGTAGTGCATGTGGTCGTGCCACGGCGTCGATTCGGTCGCCGAAACTCGGCGGGAGGTCATTCCTCGGCACTGGCTGTGAGAACAAGCCGAGTGTGGTATCGTGCGTCGGACGCGACGCACGGAGAACAAAGGGCACGGCGCCCGAAGCGCCGGCCGTGAAGAAGTTCAGCAGCAGCCGGTAGCCAAGCAGGAACTGTTTTATTAGGTACAGTGCCGGGTATATATATATACAAGGTGGCGCCCCCTAAGGGCGAAAATACTTTACAAGAAACCGAAACTCTGTTAAATCGGAACTAGCTAACACACCACATCATCCCCCCCCTAGAATGAAAAGGACATGTGGGCTCTAACATCATTATACAGTGATTAATGCAGACGCCAATTGATAGACAGTAACTTGTGCAACCTTCTACAACTATAGAGAAGCAATCGTGACAAATATACCGTGTACAACCTTGAACTACCAACCTTAACATCCCCCCCCCTCTTTTTGGAGTAACGTCCAAATGGTGAAGAAAGAACCGGCACGAGAAGGGAACAAAGCAAAGTACGCAGCGCACTCTAGCTGAAGGCACTTATACAAACAAAATACAACAAAGAATTCACAGCATACCAGTGTACCAAGCGGTAGGACTTATAACCATTATACAATAAATAGATGCACAGCATACACACAAGAATGCACAAATATGGCACACTGACTTCAAGAACGAGTGAAAGAAAAAAAAAGAAGAATTTAGGACACAAAGTCCTTAAACCTGGACGGTTTTTTACGCAACCGATTCGAACGTCGAAGCGCATTGCGTTCTGAAGTGCTCCCTTGCGGAGCAGTAAGTTCTGTATCTTCAGATGAGCCTACTGGCTCAGTTACGCGCTGCTCAGGCACAGCTGAGAGCGTAGAGGAATAACTAGAGTCAGATGACTCGCTTAAGCGTCCCTCAGTTGTAGCTGGGGACGGAGAAACTTGACGCGAAACATGGGAACCCAAAGGTTCGGAAGCATGTCCGTTAGTGTTAGGAAAAATACTGGCATGGGGACTGGGCTCGTCAGTCAAGTATTGATACGGAGCCTGAGAAGAGTCCGAAGACTCTGAAGCGTGCTCGGTGCACGGTAAAACTCTATGGTGGCTGGGCACCACAGCCGGATTTGAAACCGGTGCCTGAATACCATTTCCCCCAGGGAAAGATGGTGATGCTGCAGGAATAGGAACAGAAACCAATCGTGGAACCGAGGCAGAGTATTGCGACTGGTTCTGCAAAGGTATTGAAGAGTGCAAGTGTGAAGGTGGTTCCCGTTCGGAATGGACGATTACAAGTTTAGAAGCATTCCAAACCGATCCATCACTGAGTTTAAATGCATGGGAACCCACCGCGGACATAACTGTAAACGGACCTCTATACTTGTGTTTCTTTCCTGGAACACGCACTTTGACTCTTTGGCCAACCTGAATGACTGGAGGTTTGGCTCCTCGCTTCTGATCTACATAATTCTTCAGGTACTTCTGCCTATGAAAAACTCGCGTCCTAATGGTATTGACCGAAAAGGACTGAAAAGTAGAAGGCAACGGCAGGTCAGTTATGTCAACCGCTGTGCGGGGTTGACGCTTATGGAGCAACATCGCAGGAGACGATCCCGTAGTTGCCTGTGAAGAAAAACGGTAAGTACCCAAATACTCTGTAATTGCCTTCTTTAGAGGACGTTGTTCCAGTTGAGCTAGCCGAATGTACTCTTTCAGGACCCTGTTGAACCGCTCAACCTGGCCATTTGCTTGCGGATAGTAGTTGGAAGAACAGAGGTGTTGAATACCTCGTTCGGAAAGGAAAGTTTCAAACTGATGCGACTTGAACTGGGGACCGTTGTCCGTTACTAAGCATACTGGAAAACCTTCACGGCAGAAAATGGAAGTCAAGAAGGTCATGACCGCATCAGACGTAACGTCTCGAACAAAGCAAACTTCCGGCCATTTGGAGAAATAGTCAATTAAAGTGATTGCAAAGCGACAGTCTGAAGGAACATTTGAAAGAGGACCAATAACGCCCATGCCTAACTTCTCCCACGGATTCTCAGGCAAAGAATTATCACTGGCATTACGCAATGGGCACTGCCGCGGTAACTGAACAGTAGTAGGAACGCGTGCATTTACAAGAAGAACATTAGCACTGCAGTTCGATGGGCTCACCCGGTTGACTTCAGTAGCATTTAGTCGCATGTGCTCATCCGTCGATGTACCTAGACGAGCAGCCGACGACTCCGGCGTAGAGCGGCAAACTCTGGCGAAGTGTCCACGCCGTCCGCACCACGAACACGTCCGGCTCCTAGCAGGGCAGGCGGCGGAGTTGGCCCAATGCCGCGTCGATCCGCAGCGGTAACAGGCTCCCCCGCGAGCCGAAGCCGAAGCTGGAGAGGTGTCCGCAGCACCGGTGGGCGAGGAGGTGCTCGCAGAAGTCCCGCCGGCGCCCTCTTGCGGCGAAGCTTGGGGAGGACGGCCACCATTTGGCCCGGCATTTTGCAGAATCCGGCGAGCCGAGACGCTATCTTGAATTGAACGCGACGACACGGCGTCGACTTGCACTCCGGATAACTGTAGCAACGCGCGGTCGACGCGCTCCTCCTCCTTCGCTATGTCGAGCGCCTTCTGTACGGTGAAGTCCTTGCCCATTTTGTAAAAGGTCCTTTTCAAGTGCGGCGACGCGATGCCAGAGACGATCTGGTCGTAAGCAAGGATATCGCTCGCCGCGCCGAATTCACACAGCTTGGCTACTCGGCGTACTTCTTGAATGAATTGGACCGCCGACTCGTCCGGTCCCTGACGCAGGGTTTTGAAGCGGGCGCGCAGACACGCCGCGTCCGGTAGAGGGTCAAAGAGCTGGCTGAGCAGCGCAAGGGCTGCGTCGTAGACATTCGGCGTCTCCTCCTGAGTTGGCCGGTCGGCACCCGGCTGCTGCTCATCTTCGGCGGCACGCAGGTAGGCGTTGAGTCCCTCGACGCCTAAGGCGTTCAGCAGCAGCGCCTTCTTGTGCTCCGGCGTGGCGTCCCTGGCAGCGGCGTCGATGTAAACTTGCAACACGGGACGCCACTGTCTCCATGGGATCGGCGGTACGCCGGGGCACTGCAGAAACGGAGGCGGAGGGATGGCCGCGTTCATGCTTGCCGAAGAGAGCCGAGACGAAGCAGTTCAGGAGGGACGCGAAGTCGTAGTCAGGCCTCGTGACAGACACCGGCACGTCAAAATCCCGAAATGTAGAAGTCGGATCCGTAAAATACAGTACAGGTGGGTAGCTTGCACGGGCGCTGAGTCGACAGCACAAAAAGTAAGGCTGGATGCCCACCGTATCCCTCGATGCACGTGGATTCGTAGTATCCTCGTCGCCAAATGTGGTATCGTGCGTCGGACGCGACGCACGGAGAACAAAGGGCACGGCGCCCGAAGCGCCGGCCGTGAAGAAGTTCAGCAGCAGCCGGTAGCCAAGCAGGAACTGTTTTATTAGGTACAGTGCCGGGTATATATATATACAAGGTGGCGCCCCCTAAGGGCGAAAATACTTTACAAGAAACCGAAACTCTGTTAAATCGGAACTAGCTAACACACCACACCGAGTCCGGTGTTTGTCCGAGGGCAGGACGCCAAACTGTCTCTCGGTGAGCTGCAGTGTTGAGATGCAGCCTCGAGGTGGTGCCCCTCTTGAGCTCCGTCCTCGGCATACGTCTGGCTGAACTCGCAGTTTTCGTGGCAAGTCCGGCCGAAAACAGTGATGAGCCTTGCACTCCATTGCAGCCAGGACAGTTGCTTGACGCCTTCGTATTTCTGCTATGCCTCAGCAGCACCACGAAGCCGGTCTATGGCCACCAGCCATTTTTGGTTGCCGTGCCAGGCATGGCGAGATCCGAAAGAATTGATGACCTCAATCCACAGGGCAATGTCTTCTTGGAAGCATCAGAACTCCGGCACTGCCCAAACAGCCGATGATGACGCGGCAGGCGAGAACCCGGAGTTCCACGACGACAGGTGGTCGAGATGGCAAGATGGTGCCGTTAGGATACGTAACGTGTCCGCGCCGTTGTCAAATGAGGCTCCCGGTGAACCATGGGCGTAGTTCGGGGAGTACGCGGTGGTCCCGGTGCTCACGGCGGCGGGATTCATGGCTAAGAACGCGTGGCCGGCGTCCCTTGTCGTGAACAGGTACGGGTGCAGTGGTTGGAGCCACCGAGGAGGCCTAGACGCCGTGCCCGAACGGTGGTGGCAGTGGCGGCAGGTGAGCAGGTGCCGAGGAGGCCTGGACGCCGTCCTCAAGCTGCGCTTACCGTGGCTGCACGTTTGCGGGTGCCATGGACGAGGAAGCAGGGACGTATGACTTCGTCCTCGTCGACTGCGCCATTGTGAAGAACGAGACACAGAGGCAGCACCGGTTCCTGGGCCGGCTGTTCTATATTCTGCCATCGTCTTTCTTCTCCTTCGCTAGCCGGGTATGCGCTCGTGGCCTAGCACCGCTTTGTCATCATTACAGTAATAATGATTACTAGGACCAGTATCGACGCAATTCAAAACGGGAGCAAAGCCCGCCAATTTTCAGCGCTGCCAAGCGGTCACCTCCCGCAGTCACGCCCCATCTGATCGCGTGGCCAGACGAAATGGTGACGCGAGTTTCAGCTGACATTTCGTCTGCTCGGCGCGCACGTGTAGGCATGTCTTCGCCACACCCATCGTCGTCGCCGCCGTCAAGAGCGTCCAGAAGCGACGATGAAAAAACTGAGGAATATGGAATCGCTGCGATTCGCGACGTGGCGAATAATTTTCAGTTCGATCCTCTTCAGAGTAGCGATTCTGATATTGACGCCGGACCGAGCAGCGATGAGGAGGCAGCTGGAGACGCGCGCTTGGGCCATCCTGGCCGGCAAGACATGTCGCAACTACGCATGTCAACGCTGCGTGCGTGTTACTTGTGTGAAATGATATTCTCTGAACCATACGTTCTGTACTGGTGCACTTTGATCGGTTATTGTCGTCTTTGCGTCTACCTATACTCCGTTTCACAAGCTGTTGGCAGTACAGTGGAAGGTACGTGCGCCCTCAGCCAATCACGACAGAGCGTACTACATAATTGTGTTCCTACGCGAATGTCGCTTCCGTGAATCTGACAAGCGGCCCCGCCTGCGTGGAAAAATGTGTACTATACTAATTAACTTATTAATTTTGTAGCAGGTGGCGCTTGGCACCATCTTCATCTTATCTTCATCTGTTCTGTTTATTTTTTGACGGGCCGACTTCCGTTCCAAAGGAACTGACTTTGTCTATTAATATTTAGTGTGACTTGTTCCTATGAATTTTCGTCACATCAGACATTTTTTAATTGATTACGCCACGGGTATAAAAAATATTTACTTTAATCATTCAATCAATCAATTTAAGTGAATCATTGAGTCAATTAACGAGCGAATCATAGAATCAATCAATCCGATGCTTTATCTTCCGACATAAAAAATGTTTTTTTTTTGTTTTTTTTATGTTTGCTGCTCTCACTGCAACAGTACTGAATGATCCCGTCCTGTACGCACCACGCAATGATTACCATGAGGCCGTTAGGAGGGCTCACATCCCATCGTCCTCATCACAACTCGTATTTGGTGTCGCAGCTCCGCAGAGACCGGCGGCGACTTTGCACAATGCGCCTCGCTTCTATGAGAAATGCGTTCCGAGAGCGTTCCTTGTAGTTGAAGCCACGTTGCTTCAGTATGCTCTGCATCGTCGTTGTTGACACGGCCGTAGCGTCTCGTCCTCTTCGAAACGCTGCACCACCTTGGCGATGGTTGGAATTTCACCTCTCTCAAAAAAAGACGTACACCACTAATCGAAAGACGCTCAGGTCAAAATCGTCCAGCTTCTTCACCCGATCACGGCCTTTCCAATAAAACGCTTGTTCGGTGGTAGGACTGCCCGCGTTCCCCGCCAGCGCTTTCCACCGATAGAGCGTTCGCTCGCTCACCTGGATAGGTTTTTCCGTCCTCTTGGTGAGTGAATCCAAGCTTACACTTTCCCCGCACTTGACGCGAAGCACTAGCGTTTAAAGTTATCTGCTTCGCCAGCTTGGGAAAATCACGCACACCCGATGGATGGCTCACCGGCGACAGTTTGCGGGACGCGTTGCAGAGACACGACCAGCTCGGGCGACGCCATGTTGCCGAAAAGCGGCGTATCACCACCTCACAACAAGCCTCCGCTCAGCCGCGTCCACGAGGTCTTTTCCTATTCATTTCACGAATTATTAAAACACTTTGGACGCTTTAAAAC
This sequence comes from Rhipicephalus appendiculatus, assembly GCA_030522465.1. Lineage (NCBI taxonomy): Eukaryota > Metazoa > Arthropoda > Arachnida > Ixodida > Ixodidae > Rhipicephalus > Rhipicephalus appendiculatus. The sequence goes on from JALIZH010011818.1 coordinate 84,384, forward strand.
ATCAATCCGTACCATACTGTCACGTTATGCGTTTGTAGTGTGCAAAATAGTGCTGGATTGCTAAAATAGTTGAGGGACTATTTACTGTGCTCACACACCCCTGATTGGACGAGAGAGCTCTACCTTTGGCTGCACTGCCAACAGCTTGTGAAACGGAGTATAAGCATAAACAATGTGTCGTAATAACTGGTCAGTGAATGTCGCCATGTGTGTCAATTGTAGTGCATGCTACTCACAGACTGAAACGCGACAAGAAAGAAAGTGAAACGCGGAGGCCTGTTGTTTTGATTCCGTGAGCGCGTTGTGGGGTAGCGTTTCGCAATGGTGCAGCAAACGTTTTGCTTTAGAGCACGATTGCAGCGCACAACGGTTCCACGGCATGTTGGCACGCAATGCGATGGAGATCGTAGCTTTGAATAATCACATTCGCGCTCATGGTGGTGGAAAAACTTTATTGATTATTCAGGGGAAGGGGTAGATTGGAAAGAGCGAGTAGGTGGGTCCCTATTCCAGGACTCCTGTGATCCTGGCTACACGCTCCGCCTGGTCCAAGAGGCCTCTTTGGACCTCCAGCCCTGGCCGAGCGAGGAGGATCTCCCACGGTTCCCTAGAGTAACTGTGTAACGCAGGCGAGTTTGCCTCGTGTGGCCTTGCTGCGCATTCCCACGTCACATGTGGCAGTGACGGCCGTGCACCACACCATGGACAAGCGCTGCCATGTAATGTGGGATTTATGTGGTGGGCCCTTTCCAAATGGGGATAGGTGTGCATTTGTATTCTTCTATATGCGCGAGCTTCTGCTACTCCCAGCTGCCGATGCGGTGGGGCAAGACGTTCTCTCGTGCGACGTTGGTGTTCGAGGATGTCTTGAGCCGTAAGCGGACTATCCTGGCATGGGCTGTGGCTCCCAGCTCGGTTTGTAAGTTCTCGAGCTAAGGAGTGCGCCCTCTCGTTGCCTGGGATGCCTTCATGACCTGGACACCATATGATCGCATGGTCTTCTTGGAGTGAGTCGCCTAATATTCTTACAAGGGAGATTGCCACGAATCGCGCTAAGAATATTAGGCGCTTCGCGCTCATGACTCCACGACAGATCACCCGAAACGGCACAACGAAAACGCAGGATTCACGCGAACGCGCTGCACGAACCAAGCAAAACAAAACAAGCGACGCCTTCGCCAGGCAGCCTGGCGTTGCCGCCAGGTGGTACCACAAGTATACTCCATCTCACAAGCTGGTTGCAGCACTGTGGAAGCTACGGGGTGCACGGTGGCGGTATCCCGGCGCACTGCAAAATAGTACGCTCATTGAGCGTGTATTTTTGCTGGTCTAATAACTACAATAAGTGCTTTTGTGCGTGCTCCTATAATTTGAAACCAATTAGAAGTCCTTCGCTGTGATTATTTTGAGGATCTCCGCTCTAGTATGGTAATTTGTTTTTTTTTTTACTTTTTTGCCAACGTCATCGATTAAATAGTTCCTTGCCCACTCACAAATTATGTTGAAAGTATGCCAGAAATCTATTCACTGATTGAGCACTGATTTAATAGCATTCTTTAAAAAGCAATGAGCTCTTTATTGCATACGGGCAAACAAACGCAGGTCAAAAACGTGATGCGGAGGCTCTAAAAAGTGGTGCGCCGTCCTTGGCAAACATGGCTTCCTCCAGTGTAGTAGCGTCTATACTCCATCTCACAACTACCTTGCAGCACTGCCAAAGCTACGAGGCGTATACAGGCAGTATCCTTGCGCAGCACATAATATAGTTCCGGGCGTCATTGTTTCATTCTCAACAAGGTACAAGGGCTTTCAATGTGCTTCTTGCATGATGCGTTATAACGATAGACATTACGTTAAAGAAATGGTGAGGTGGCGTTCCCGAAGAGGTTTTTGCTTGTTATATTAACTGCGGGGAGCAGCTATCGACAAGGTACGCGACCCAACGCCAAAGAGATGACGAGCAGACGACACGACGCGGATGAACATGTCTTGAGGGGCTTTCGCCTTTCCTATTGGCTAACCAACCCTGCAGCTTCCACAGTGCTGCAAGGTACTTCTGAGATGGAGTATGGTTCATGCCGTTCTTCGCAAGTTCAATTTTATCCGAAAGAGGCGAAGACGCTAGCGTTAAACTTCCTAGAAACGCTTCGGAATGAGTGCGGAGAAGGAGCCAGCATGAATTTTCTCGTTAAAGGAGCAGTGACACCAAATGTCAAATCGAGCGCAAAGAGCGGGCAAAGGCTCAACTGCGCGTTCGTGCCATGCAACATCGACACTATTTTGACGTGTTCAGCTAGCGTCTAGGCCACGCCTCAGGCGCTGAGTGACGATGGGCGAGCAACGCTGACGTCGACAAGTTTAATGTTTTCATCGTGGTGCCAACTTGTGGTACCGCCTGGCGGCGACGCCAGGCTGCCTGGCAACGGCGTCGCTTGTTTTGTTTTGCTTGGTTCGTGCAGCGCGTTCGTGTGAATCCTGCGTTTTCGTTGTGCCGCTTCGGGTGGACTGTCGTGTAGTCATGAGCGCGAATGTGATTATTCGAAGCTATACGATCTCCATCGCATTACGTGGCAGCATGCCGTGGAACCGTTGGGCGCTGCAATCATGCTCTTCGAAAAGAAAAAAGAGAAAAAGCGAAAAGTATGGCGCGCCATCGCGAAACGCTACCCCCACAGCGCGCTTATGCAATCAAAACGGCAGGCCTCCGCGTTTCACTTTTTTTTCTTGTCGCGTTTCAGTCAATGAGCAGTATTGATTACAATTGACACATATGGCAACATTCACTAGCTGACCAGTGTTTACGACACATTGGTTATGCTTAGGTAGACGCAAACATGACAATAACCGATCAAAGTGCACCAGTACGGAACGTATGGTTCAGAGAAATATCATTTCAAAGAAGTAACACGTACGCAGCGTTCATATGCGTAGTTGTGATATGTCTTGCCAGCCAGTATGGCCCAAGCGCGCGTCTCCAGCTACCTCCTCGTCGCTGCTGGGTCGGGCGTCGATATCAGAATCACTACTATGAAGAGTATCGAACCGTAAATGATTCACCACGTCGCAAATCGCAGCGATTCCATATTCCTCAGTGTTTTCATCGTCGCTTGTGGACGCTCTTGACGGCGGCGACGACGATGGGGGTGGCGAACACATGCCTACACGTGCGCGCCGAGCAGACGAAATGTCAGCTGAAACTCGCGTCACCATTTCGTGCGGCCACGTGATCAGATGGGGCGTGACCGCGGGAGGTGGCCGCTTGGCAGCGTTGGCAGCGCTAAAAATTGGCGGGCTTTGTTCCCGTTTTGAATTGCGTTCGATACTGGTCATACTAATCATTATTAGATATATTAATTCGTTTCTCTGTTGCATTATCAGTACCGAATCGTTACTAGGGGATCGATAACTACACGTTGACGCAAAAAACGCGACATGCGTAAAGTTGATGTCACTGCTCCTTTAAGAGGACTGCACAACTAACAAAGGTGAGCGAGCGTCGGACGCTGTACGAGTGGGCGTTCGAGAAAGAAAAGGCGGGCAGAGTGTTGGCACCGAAGAAGCGTTGTGGTGGGAAAGGACGCCAGCGCAAAAAGAAGCTGGACAACTTTGACCTGGGAGTGCTGCGAAGGACTGTGCGAAGAACTGTGCGTGAAAAACAAACCTGCTGGTACAAGAAAGACGCAGGCCGACAATTTGGCTCTGTCCGTTTGATGCCGACTTTGTGTAGATCGTGGAAAAAATCAGTGGTGGCATCACGTTATTTGTATAACTGTAAATGATAATTATTCACAATAACGCCTGCGATAAAGATCCCCACAGTGGTTTGGGTGTCTGAGCAGTCAAGCGTCACATAATTTAGGTAAGGTCAAAGTTTGAGACATCTCCTTCAAGGGCGCTTGGTAGGTAAAGACATTCAGAAATTATGTCACCGCGCGTGCTTTTTTGGATTGCGCATTCTGGCATACGTAATCATGAAGAAATCCCGAGGTGTTAACCATAAACAGCATTGCTTTAAAACGACAAAATACTCCGTAGAAATAGGCGACCTTCAGATGTTTTTATCGGATTTCGCGAGGAGCAATCGCATTAGCGGACACCTTCTAAATACACAAACGAACAAACCCACTTCTTGAACACTGCGGTGTTGTGGATTCGGCATCAGGCAGGTTAACGTTTAAAAAAAAGTTAAAAAAATTTTCTGTTCACCCGACCGGATTCGAACTTTGGTCCACTGAGAAGTGAAAAATCTCGTGGTGCGGGCACTGAACCGCTTAGGCCACAGCTAAAATGTGCGCGGATTAATACAACGCGGAGGAACTCGCCTTCGTGATTGATTGAAATCGGCCTAGCCTTCGTAGTGCTGCATCCAGCTTGTGAGATGGAGTATAGGCACCACGATGACAACACTAAACTTGTCGACGTCAGGGTTGCTCGCGCATCGTCACTCAGCGCCTGAGGCGTGGCCTAGGAGCTCGCTGAGCACGTCAAAATAGTGTCGATGCTCCATGGCATGAACGCGCCGTTGAGCCTTCGTACGCTCTTTGCGCTCAATATAGAATAACTTTTACGTAACGAACGCAATTCATACTTCGCTAAAAAAACTCATGCATACAAAGCAGTCGAGTGAACGCCACATCTCGAGTTTGAAATTTGATGTCACTGCTCCTTTAAAAAAAGTTTTTTTTTCTTTCATTTTCTGCTTGCGGACATATTAGTAAGACGTGAAGCACAGTGAGTGCCTCCCCACACCTACTGCATCTCGGTTCTTCACTTCCATTCAAGAGGTAATTGTGGGTGCTGTACGTATGTGCTATTCTCAATCTAGAGAATAGGACATCATTTCGTCTTCACTTGTTAACTGGTCGCCAGTATCCTATGTTCGGCTTGATAAGATGGAGCTTGTTGGTGGTTTCGTTATCCCGCAAACATGTGCCAGCACATTTGGAGTCTCTTACGTATATATGGCTTTAAATCTATAGAAGGGTCAGGTATAGAGGGGTTGGCCTTTTTTGTTTCGATATGTCTGTAGCAAGCTAGTCTCCTAGCACGTCACCCTCGACTCCTGCACGCCCTGGAACCCAGCATATCATGACATGTTTCAATACATAAGTAGTGCAGAGCATCAAATAAAATGAGGTAATCACAGAAGTTTTGCGCGTTTTAACTATTTCTAATGCGTTAAGGGGAGATGCTAGTCGAAAACGCATTTCGTTTTTATTTGCTTTCACAAGTTTGGTTTCTCTACTTTCACGACAGAAAACTGAAGATTGTAATTAAACTCCAAGTAGGTTAAGACCGCTTTTAAAGAGCGCAAGGTGGCTACTAAAAAACTAAAAAGTGCTCATTTTCTATAGTCCCCTGGAAATTGTCGCCTGGCTGCTTGCCATTGCACTTCGCATGAGTGGTTCACTAAAGCCACATGCTCAAAATAACCATGATAGCCAAGCTCTCATGATGGAATAAATCATCTTAAATAGCATGTCTTTTCCCCATAGATGAGCTTTCACTTACATCTTTAAAATGCGTTTTTCTGAAGATCCATTTTTGGGCAACTTCTTGAGTTTGGGAATAATGTTTTTGGTACTTCTGATAGCCCGATCGGGATGACATTTTGCCCACATATTCCTTAACATGTGAAGGGTGCAAGTATTTCCTTCAAAACTTGATATCGCCTGTATACTTATTACGAACCTAAAGTAGGCAATTAGAATGGGCTGAGGATTCTAAGAATTCTCGCATTACAATTTTTCTTGACCGTCAAAATGTTTTATACGCACCTTCTTGATAGTTATTTGCATTCTAGAGTTAATTTGGAGCAAGAACAGCCAAAAAGTTTGTCCAAAACGAACTATACTTTCCACATTGTCTTGGCGCAAAACGAAAACTGTGGAACTTACTATAAAACTAATTACATATTTGAAATCAGCACAGAATTGCCTATATATACAGCGAAAATTTCATGGCCCTAGGGTACATATTAACGCAACTTTTTTTTCCGAATCGCATCTCCCCTTAACAACACTCAAAGTGTGTGTGTATATATAACAGCATTTGGTGTCTTTGATTCTGTGATATGTTTAATTGCTTACAATATTGCGTATGCGCCTACTGTAAATATGCTTGTCCGGCGGTGCAGAATGTCGGAATCGAAAAACGAGAGATTAACCGGTGCATGAATTTTGATGTCCCAGTGTAGAACACTGGACAAGTGTATTTATACTGTACCTAGAGGAAATGCGTCCCAATTTTCGCAAGACGGGCGTCGTAATATCTACGAAAGATGTGTCGCAATTTATAACCTGCCACTGCCATGGTGGAAGCTGTTGAACAGCGACCATGAGAAAATGTCCAGAGGGTGTGACGCCGGTTTGCTCATCAAGGCCCCTCACAAGAAATGAGTAGGGGCTGTCTCACCACAGGACCGTTGCGAAGGACGGCACAACTGGGAAGTTCATTTACAGTGGAGTACGAGGGGTGTTCACCGTTCGCATTCTCCTTAAAAAAAGTACGGAAGGCTGTGTAAGTCCTCTGCAATTGAAGAGACCATTCCATTGACTCTACATAAAGACGTTTACAGGGCTTGTTCTATAGGCGCATTTACTGGGGCATATTTATCGCAGCAATGTCTACAGCTGCGCTGAACAGAATCGTTGGTTATATGATCGTTTTCCGCACATTTCGTGTCCAGCTTCTGTTGTTCGACTCGTGTTTTATAACTTCGGAATATTTCAGAGTAGTGCGAAGAGCTGGATATGGGTTTAAAATGTGCAACAGGGTAGAAAGTTGGGCTAGTCGGTACATATGCATCCTTGAAGCAGCGCTAAAAGACCGAGACTAAGGAAGGACGAACACACAAGACGAGCGCTGACTCGCAACTGAAAAATTCATTTGGAAAAATCATCCAAGAAAACAAGAAGAATTATGAAAGCCGAGGGAACGAAACGTGTGCAAACCCTAGTGAAAAAATTCGTATGTACGGAGGATACGGATCTGTACATACGGAATTATGGTATTACGGATCCGCATGGTACGGATCCGCATAATCCATATCCGCATAATCCATGTATATGGATTATACGGATCCGTATCCTCCGTATATACGGCTTTCATTTATACGGAAATATGGTATTATGGATGCCATAATACCATAGTGATTTTGGTTTAGCGAGTCCATACAATGCAGACAAGGTCTTCCATTAAGTCAGAACTTGTTGGAGGACAGCTTAATCGAGAGATCAAAGTAAACTGAGTAATATTTATTCTCCACATGTACGCGCAGAATAAGCCTAAACGATGTGCACTGTCAGATGACAACACCCTCGCATGCACCACGCATAATAAGTACAAAGAATACGCACTGTCAGACAAGACGACACCCTGGCACACACCACCACACACACACTTGTTCCCGTCTGCCACCGCTGGTTATGCTCCATGTGTCGAGAATGTAGAAACAGTTGCAGTTCTCACACGCAGAGTAAGCATAAACAATGCGCACTGTCAGGCGACACGACACCCGGGCACACACCAATCAGAATAAGCATAATCAATGCACACTGTCAGATGACACGACACCCTGGCACACGCCACAACACACGCACTTGTTCACACCTGCTGTCATTGACCATGCCAGATATGACGAGAATGTAGAAACAGCAGCAGATCTCACGCGGCACTGCGCGGGTATATCAGTAAAGAATCGCAGCAGCAAGGAAACGTCTACACGCGGCAGCGTGCGATACACTGGCAGGAGCGCCTCAAGCCACCAAAGACAAGCCCAACGTAGGTGGCGGCGCGCCGCGGTGGAATGTAACGTAATATCCTGGTGGGTGAGATGGAAAGACGACGGTCGCCGAGGGAGCGTTTGACGGGCACAGAAAGTATAGAGGAGGGGAGGGAGGCCCCTCCCTCTTAGGTGACAAAAGGGAAAAGCCCCCCCCCCCCCCCCCCCCGTGCACTCGCCTGTGGTCATGGGTTCAGGTAGAACACCATGCTTTCCGTATACTACTTATTGCCACGTGGATCTTTCCGCATAGCGCATACGGATTCCGTTTGTTCTTTCCGTATCCCATGCGGTTTCCGCATGTTCCGTATCATACTTTCCGTATATTCCGCATCGCCGTATGAGTCTATCCGTATAGCAGATACGGCATTCGTATGTTCCTTAAGGCTACATCCGTACGCCCATACGGAATTCCTTATGTGCCATATGATACTTCCGTATGTTCCTTACAATTTCCGTAAACATCCGTAAACGTCCGTACAAAATCCATATATTTTATACGGAAAATATGCGGAACCCGTATGTTTTCCGTATGACGGCATGCGGATTTTTTTAGTAAGGAAGGGGGTTATCTAGTCACCATCATAAGCACTACTTAACAGAACACGTGCTCAGGAGAAAGGAAAACTCTTTTTTTTCGTCAATGTCAATTTTTTTTTCAGTCAAGCTTCATTGGCATTGAAGAAAAAAGAGTTTTCCTTTTTGCTGAGCACGTGTTCTGTTAAATAGTGCTTATGATAGTGACTAGATAACCCCCTTTGCACACGTTTCGTTACCTCATCTTTCATTATTCTTCTTGTTTTCTTGGATGATTTTTCCAAATAAATTTTTCAGTTGCGAGTCAGCGCTCGTTTTGTGTGTTCGTCCTTCCTTAGTTTCGCTCTTTTAGCGCTGCTTCAAGGAAGGATTGAAAATGTGCGCCCAGGTAGTTTGCTTGGTCTTCCAAGCTTTTTCCTTGTGTGTTTACTATAGGCAGCGAGTACCTTTGTTGGCCGTGAACTTTTTCCCCTATTCCAAACTATTTCCTCACCTGCATAAGAGCTGAGGCTGGATACTTCTAGCGGACATCTCAGCCCATTTCATGTGAGCTAGCCGTTGGTACATTTCCCAGTCCGCTGAGTCAACCTTCCACCAGGAGACCTGTGGAGGAAGTGTACTTTGCCTAATCACACTCATGATTATCGGAAAATGGTCATTCCCGCGCTGGTTTTATTGCGATAGGTATTATATAAACACTCACCGCTGCTTTTTGCGGTCGGCGTTGGCGTCGCCGTCATGTGCCATATATGTATCTATCAGGGGTGCAACAGCTGCGCCAATTGCGCCAAATTGATACAATTCCCCGTTCTTGCGTCGAGCTGCGCCAAAACCATGAAATTGGCGGAAATCCCGCCACGCTGCGCCAAAATGCCCGACCAGCCTTAAAATTTTCTCAGTTGCGCCGATTTCAGCGAGAAATGGAGGCCACGTTGGCCACCTGCAGTTTGCGTCATCAATAAATCCATGCACGCAGACCCTAACCGTAAACGACGGTGTGCTGGAAGCGTATGCCGCGTTTTCCGCGCGCGAACAAACTCGAAGTGCTGCGAACAGCGGCGTTGCCGGCGACCACGTTGGTTGCCATAGCAACGGCACGTAAAACATTTTTCTGTCTTGAAGTTGCGTCGTTCCGGAAATAGGTGTCCGGTGCCGTCGCCGTTGTTACTTAATCTAGTCGAACGCGCCTTGCAAGCGAGCCGAGAAGTTGTACCCTCAACCTAACCCCATCGTGAAAAAAAAATAAAGGGGGGAGGGGGTGTCTGTAGCGGTGTTGGAAAATTTCCTGGTGTTGTCCTAACCCGTGCAGAACGGTGCTTAAGCCACCTTCGCCGCAGTACACCGATGCCATGCGGGAAAGCGTATTAAGATTTGGAAGGGGCTGTTAGCACTAGCCACGGGAGAGCACATTTCGTTCAATTGCTCATGCGTGTATGCGCCGCATAGTTGTCAGTACTAGTATGGTCGCTGACGCCTAAAAAAGTTACTGGCATTCACTTGGAGCCGCATATGACATTTCTGTAGCCTTAAAAAAACAACGAAACAGTGTGCCAGTATTTTTTTTTTCGCCACCCCTACTCCTCAGTTTTACTAATCCCCCGAATTTCAAGGTCGCCAGCTTGGCAGATCCACATTTGAATTCGCAGGGTCTGTCAGGATTTGACAGGTGCGGCAAATGCTAATGTGGACTCTATCATTGTTTGTTCAGTGGGGTGGTTCAAAATACTACATTTATTGAAATGGCATTGCCCATGTTCACTCTGCATGATTTAGGTGATGTTAAATGGTTTGTAGATCTTTTATTTAAATGTAAGCTTTTTTTTATACTGCTCCAAATTTGGTCTTTTGTGATAAAAAATGAATGTTTTTTTCCTTGTAACCTGCTCCAAATTTGAATTTTAGTGCTCCAAAAGTAACATTTTGCTGCTCCAAAAATTGCTCCAAATTCTATTTCGGCTGTTGCACCCCTGATATATGTATATATTATTAAATGGCGTATGTGCCGGACTAAGAATAATAATAAGAAGAAGTGAGGGGAGGGAAAGAAGATCTCTAAGCAGCTTGGTCCTGTGCGGGCTCGCCATGCTCACTTCTGCTAATAAACCTTCAGCCCCGCGACTGCGCCGGTCTCCGTCGCCACGTCGCCGCTCACCGTCACCACACTAGGAAAACTAGACAGCGCGGCCGATGGGGGTGAGTTAGCTGGTGACTTGCTGCAGAAAGAGATACCTCCACCGGTGTTTATGTTTAAGAACAAAGCGCAAGGCTTTGTTGATGCTGTGCGTACAATGGCCTTGGCGGACACTGGTGCTACTGTTTCGATTATGAGTGCTGCTTTTAAACACCGTTTAGGACGCAAGGTGATGTTTTTGTGGAAAGAGGCGACAAGATTCTGTGGTGTTGACGGCAACTCGCTGTGTCCCAGTGGTGTTTGTACCATGGAAGTGTCATTAAGTGATCAAATGTTCGCGACAGAATTTACCGTTCTTCCAAGGAGCACACACGACATAATCTTGGGCAGCGATTTCCTTCGAATGTGTCGCGCAACTGTAGATTGCAGAAACGGAGAGGTGTTCATATGTGATGCTGTCCCTGGAGAACTGATGGATAATTCGGACAGAGAACTCGGGGTTCTCCGAGTCAGTGAAGATACCGGTGTACCGGCATTCTCTGCAGTATGCGTTCCTGCATCTTCTTCACGCATTGAAGATAATGACACCGTGTTTGACCCGATGGTGGATCCTTTTCATTTCAGTTGCATTAATAAATGAGAATTCTATAACTTAGCAATGTAGGACTGTATATATGTATATATTTTTTTGTTTCTTATTTTTTTTTTGTCGCAACAGCCAAGTGGAAAAGCCTGACCGTCACCAAGCAATGGTGACAACAACTCCTTTATTTATTTTTCTATTTCAATAAAAAAAAGAACACATTGGTGCCCCATTGCATAGTGTCGGTCGTTCAAGGGCGTACTGGACTATGAACGGTAAACTGTTCGGATGAGTCAGTGGTTTTTCCAGGAGGCCTGAAGCTTGCCTTGTTCAAAGCACACTCACCGACGACCATGGGTGCCTTCAGTGATGCTCCAGTGGGGCACCAGCCAAGACTTGTTCCGCCGAATCAAAAATTTTACCTATGATTGACAAGGCACTTCCTGCCGACAAGCGTCGTATGCTTCTAGATGTCTTGCTAAAATATGTGCCGGTTTTTAATTTTTCCCAGAGTGATCATGAGCCCTCGATTCCCGCGTCTCGTACTCGCCACAGGGTAAACACAGGAGCAGCACAGCCTATCCGTCGAAAACGGTGCCGAGTGTCGCTGTCTGAGCGCAAGGGCATAGACGATCAAGTGTGTGATATATCGTACAAGGGTGTCATTCAAGAATCATCTTTTTGACACGGATCACTGGCAGCGCCAGTGATCCGTGTCAAAAAGAAAGATGGGACCTGGAGATTCTGTGTCAACTACCGCCATCTGAACTCTGTTACGAAGGAAGATGTCTATCGCGTTCCATAAATTGATGACGCCCTCGACTGCCTTCATTCGGCAGCCTACTTTTCGTCTATAGATTTACGCTCGGGCTACTGGCAAATACCTATGTATCCGATGGAGAAAGAAAAGACTGCTTTCGTCACCCAGGACGCACTATATGAATTCAACGTGATGCAGTTTGGTCTGTGTAACGCACCCGCTCTATTTTAAAGGTTCATGGACACCATTCTGTGTGGCCTAAAGTGGAACATCTGTACGTGTTACCTTGAGGACGTTGTGGTCTTGGGGCGTACATTCAGCGAGCATAATGAACGAGTAGACATTGTTCTGGAATACATTAGAAATGCTGGCCTGGTTTTAATGCAAAGAAGTGTCTTTTCAGCGAGCGACAAACATTGGCGCTGGGATACCTCGTCAACAATGATGGCATCAGGCCCGACTCAAATAAGACAGCGGCTGTTAGAGATTTTAAACCACCTCACTCAACGAAGGAGCTTCGGAGCTTCTTGGGCCTCTGCTTGTTATGGCACGGCATAGCCGATCGTGTAGCACACGGCAATGCAAGCTCCGTACTGGTCTGAACTACGATCGCTTTAATGGCGACAGAGAATCAGAAGAAGAGATACAGGAGCGTAGTGGGTCGGCCCTCCGCTTCCTCTTCGTCTTCTTTCCTATAGGTCCCAACATCTTCCGGAGCCTCTGTTGTGCTAGCGCTGATCTCCAGGTAGTATATCTTCAGCGCGGGTCTTTTCAAAAATTTTTCCGCTACCGAGGCGTAACAGTCAAGCGCGAAGAATTCCGCCATTGCCAAGGTAAACTTCTTCAACTCTTGCCAGAGGCCACATAAACCTCGCCTTGTTGGGTGTGTGCCCAATCACGCTGTTTCCAACTGCCAGGTTTCGCGAAGAAGGCCCAGGAGAACGATGTGCGGATGGTAGAGTGAGAATATACTCGTGCTTCCAACGTCTCCAAAAATTATCCAACAAATTTTGGTCTTCAACTTTTTTGATCACTGGCTTTACTCAACAGAAAGATATAACAAAACATAGACGTTTCGCCACCTATACGGGTGGCATCGTCAGTTCACAAATGGCACCAGATGAGAGAATACATGATACTTATATCTTGCCGTAAGCATCCGGCAGAGGGCCACGATTACTATTGCATGCTGACTGATTACGATGAATGAACCATGATTCCACAAATTTTCTTGGGCCCCATCGTTGTTCCCGCGCCAGCGTCGTCGCATTATCGAAATCAAACACGTGTCCTTTAGTCATACTCAACAGAAAGATATAACAAAACATAAACGTTTCGCCACCTATACGGGTGGCATCGTCAGTACACAAATGGCACCAGATGAGAGAATACATGATACTTATATCTTGCCGTAAACATCCGGCAGAGGGCCACGATTACTATTGCATGCTGACTGATTACGATGAATGAACCATGATTCCACAAATTTTCTTGGGCCCCATCGTTGTTTCCGCGCCAGCGTCGTCGCATTATCGAAATCAAACACGTGTCCTATCGTCATACTCAACAGAAAGATATAACAAAACATAAACGTTTCGCCACCTATACGGGTGGCATCGTCAGTACACAAATGGCACCAGATGAGAGAATACATGATACTTATATCTTGCCGTAAACATCCGGCAGAGGGCCACGATTACTATTGCATGCTGACTGATTACGATGAATGAACCATGATTCCACAAATTTTCTTGGGCCCCATCGTTGTTTCCGCGCCAGCGTCGTCGCATTATCGAAATCAAACACGTGTCCTTTAGTCATACTCAACAGAAAGATATAACAAAACATAAACGTTTCGCCACCTATACGGGTGGCATCGTCAGTACACAAATGGCACCAGATGAGAGAATACATGATACTTATATCTTGCCGTAAACATCCGGCAGAGGGCCACGATTACTATTGCATGCTGACTGATTACGATGAATGAACCATGATTCCACAAATTTTCTTGGGCCCCATCGTTGTTTCCGCGCCAGCGTCGTCGCATTATCGAAATCAAACACGTGTCCTTTAGTCATACTCAACAGAAAGATATAACAAAACATAAACGTTTCGCCACCTATACGGGTGGCATCGTCAGTACACAAATGGCACCAGATGAGAGAATACATGATACTTATATCTTGCCGTAAACATCCGGCAGAGGGCCACGATTACTATTGCATGCTGACTGATTACGATGAATGAACCATGATTCCACAAATTTTCTTGGGCCCCATCGTTGTTTCCGCGCCAGCGTCGTCGCATTATCGAAATCAAACACGTGTCCTTTAGTCATACTCAACAGAAAGATATAACAAAACATAAACGTTTCGCCACCTATACGGGTGGCATCGTCAGTACACAAATGGCACCAGATGAGAGAATACATGATACTTATATCTTGCCGTAAACATCCGGCAGAGGGCCACGATTACTATTGCATGCTGACTGATTACGATGAATGAACCATGATTCCACAAATTTTCTTGGGCCCCATCGTTGTTTCCGCGCCAGCGTCGTCGCATTATCGAAATCAAACACGTGTCCTATCGTCATACTCAACAGAAAGATATAACAAAACATAAACGTTTCGCCACCTATACGGGTGGCATCGTCAGTACACAAATGGCACCAGATGAGAGAATACATGATTCATTCATTCATTCATTTATTAATACTGTTAGCCCTCAAGAGGGCCGTTACAGGGTGGAAGGTACAAGTATGTACGTCAAGTACAAGTATGTAAGTACAAGTATGTATGAGGCAAAATTAGCTACACAAGTCTGAGGTGACCTTACAGTGTTGAATGCAAACAGCAGGGGAAATATACAAAATGCAAAGAATTGGCAAAGGCACACTAAAGACTACAAATAAAGAGCAGGATAAAGTGCATCGTGTTAAAAAAAAATGCATCGTGTTCAAAAAAAAAAGCGTAGACAGCATCACGAGACAGTTTAAAGCATTATAGCAAAATAAAAGCTATATGTAGCCACGAAGTTATGAATGGAAAAGGAGTTTTAGATTTTCTTCAAATGACGTCAGCGATGAACACCTGATAGTGGATTCAGGTAACATATTCCATTCTTCGATAGCACGGGGGAAGTAACTGAACCTAAAGCAGTCATTACGAGAAGCGAGGGGCGTGATGTACATACTGTGGCGATGTCCTGAATGTTCCTGCGTGCTAAGCTGAAAGAAAGCTGTGTGGGTTAGTTTGAACCGATTGTGAATTAACTGGAAGAGGAATTTCAGTCTCTCAATCTTCGTTCTAACTTCTAAACTTTCGAGACGCGCTTGTGCACAGAGCTCAGTAGGAGAATATTGACGGCGATATTTATTATAATAAATCTTGCGCTAAGTCGTTGTACCCTCGCTATTTTATTGCAGTTCGACTGAGTATAAGGGTCCCATACAATTTTGGAATACTCAACAATTGGCCTGACTAAGGTCTTGTAAGCTAGGCACTTTATATCAGAGGGACACCGGTAAAGGTTACGCCGGAGGCTGTACAATGCCTTAGTAGCCTTCGAGGTGACATGGTCGATATGCGAATTCCATCGCAGATCCGGTGTAAACAATATTCCGAGATATTTGTATTTCTCTACACGTTTGAGCTTGATATCGTTAATCTGGTAGTCATAAGCCAGCGGCTTTTTCTTTCTCGTTATAGACATATAAACTGTTTTATCCGGATTCAAGGTCATTTGCCAGTCTTCGCACCAGCTTAGAATTTTTTGAAGGTTACGGTCTAAGTTAATTTGATCTTGTTGAGTTTCAATAGTGCTATAAACAACACAGTCGTCAGCGAACAACCTAATCGGGACACTGACCTGGTTTGGTAGATCATTAATGAATAATAAGAATAGAAGGGGGGCCCAATACGCTCCCCTGCGGAACACCAGAATTTACTGCAACCATACCAGACTTTTTATCTTTTATTTGAACAAACTGCTGCCGGGAAGTAAGATAAGATTGAAACCATGCCGTGAGCAAACTATTTTGAAACGTGTTGTCAATTTTAAATAACAATTTTGCATGGGACACTTTATCAAATGCTTTCGCGAAGTCCATAAACACCACGTCAGTTTGACTACGCGAATTGATTGCTTTTGAGAGATCATGAACAAATTCAAGTAGCTGAGTTGACGTTAATAAACCTTGGCGGAATCCATGCTGATTTGGAACCAGTATATTGTGTCTATCTAGATAGTCCAACAGATGTTTGTTGCTGATATGTTCCAGTAATTTTGAGCATGTGCTAATAAGCGATATAGGACGATAGTTCTTCACTTCTAGATGCGAGCCACTTTCGTGAACAGGTGTGATTTTAGCGCACTTCCATGCAGTTGGAAATGAGCCATTGCTAACTGATGACTGGAATATTTTAGTAAGAAAACGGGATGACCACTCTGCGTATCTGTACAAGAACTCATTGGGCACACCATCAGGGCCAGGGCTTTTTCTTGTGTTCAAGTTAAGCAAAAGATTAATATTAAGATTAATAAGATTAATAAGATTAAGATTGATACTTACATCTTGCCGTAAACATCCGGCAGAGGGCCACGATTACTATTGCATGCTGACTGATTACGATGAATGAACCATGATTCCACAAATTTTCTTGGGCCCCATCGTTGTTCCCGCGCCGGCGTCGTCGCATTATCGAGATCAAACACGTGTCCTTTCGTCAAATCTGTGTCCTTTTGTATATCTTTCTGTTGAGTAAAGCCAGTGATCAAAAAAGTGGAAGATGAACTCCCCTGGCTTTTGGAAAATTTTTTTCAAATTTTGGCGATGTTGTAAACCGCGTGAATATTCCTTCGCACTGCTGCGGTTCACGGACTCTTCTGTTGAATGACCATCCGGCAAAGTGGTAAATTGTTGGCCTATAAGGAAATGTGCTGGCGTAATCGCGTATGGCTCACCGGCTTCAAGGCAGGCATAAGTAAGTGGTCGGGAATTAACCGCGCCCTCGACCTTGGTAAGTAGCGTACTGAGTTCTTCAGCAGAAAGGATATTTCGTGCGAGGACTTTCCGCAGAGACGTCTTCACTGATCTAATCAGTCTTTCCCATCAGCCACCCCACCACGGCGCAGCATCCACGATGAATTTCCATTTAATCCGCTGTGTTGTGAGGAACGACTGGAAGCTGGTGTCTTCGTCCGGTCCACTATCTCCTTTGACTCCTTAGACGCCTTTTTGATTGATCGAGCGTTGTCTCAGTATGGTTTGGGTACGGGCCAGTTGGTATTCCATTTCGTAGATTAATTACAGCGCAAGGGAAGACACGGCACAAAGAGACTAACGAAGACGAGCGCTGACTTCCAACTGAACTTTATTGTGAAGAGCAAGCAATTTATGAAAACGACAGAGTGCGATAAAGCCATAGCATGTGATAAGAAACAGCGCTCGTCTTCGTTAGTCTCGTTGTCCCGTGTCTTCCCTTGCGCTGTAATTAATCTACGAGTTGTCTGAGTACGCTGGGTAATCTTCTCCTAGCAATCAATCTGCGGAATGCCAACAGGAAGCCTGTCGCTGTCATGTCGGTCACCAACTCCAAGTGTATCGCCCGCGTTGATGCACAAGTAAAAATTACAATGTGCATTTTCTGGTCGAATTGTCCGGATTTTTTGGCAAAGAGTGGTCCTGCACCTGTAGTGTCGAATGCCTTGGATCGTTCAGTCCTGCAGGTCGGAAGTGGAGCTTGTGGCGGCGAGCTAGCCTTCCCTCTATAGCGCTCACATAATGCACAACGATTTATCACAGTCTTCACTGTTCGGCGAGCTCGTATAACCCAGAAGCGCTCTCTCAGGTGGTTATGCTCCATGTTATGCCTCCATGCACTGTGCGAACATGGGAATCTCGAACTTCATGAAACGTGAAAAAATGACCGTCAGCTGGCACCAATGGGTGCTTTGTACCAGTGCTTTCATTGAGGTTTTTTACCCTTTCACCAATTCGAAGCAGGTTTTCTACATCTAGAAACAGCCACAAGTCAGTCACCTTTGAACTTTTAGGTAAAATCTGCTTCTTAAGAAGCGCAAACATTTCATCACCAAAATCTTCACTTTGAGCTTGGTGTATCCAATAACGCTTAGATGCCAATACTTCCTCTGTCTTCAGAAATCCATACCTCAGGCAAATTTTATTAGCGTTTTGTATGAAGCGCCGTACCCAGCGCCGTGACTCTCAGCACTTTGAACTGTGCCTTGTTATGTCAAAGATTGGCGCTCTCCGCTCATGCGTTTTGTCACCTACTTGATGGGCCATATGTGCCGAGTTGATTACTGCATGATCCTCTTCAGCGGCTAAGAGTTTTCTCAGTGGCGATTCAGGACAGCCGCAGCCAACTCGGTCCTTGCCACGAAACGTTCTTTTGTATCAAGGCGTTCAGCAATTCCCCCCCTCGTTTGCAAATCCGCATGATTTTCATCACCTGGTCAATGCTGCCAGCTGCAATCACGTATTTGTGTCACTGCTTTGATTTCAGCGATTCGGTTTTTAACGAAGACTTCTTGCTTGCATGAATCTGCTTCAATCCAATTCACGACAATTTTAGAGTCTGTCCACATGAAAGTGATCTGTCAAAAAAGGAGCATATGCTTCTGTATATTTCAGCCATCTGCTGCCTATTAGCACTCCCATTAGCTCGAGGTGTGGTAAAGAGAGAGGCTTCATTGGGGCGATTCTCGATTTTGCAGCAATGAGACTTGTGCTGATGTCACCCTTAGCTAGCTCAGCGCGAACATATGCGCACGCTCAATAAGCTTTCATGCTTGAGTCCAAAAAGATGTGTATTTGAATGTCACGAATATCAGCTGCCTCAGACATCAAACGTCGGGGAACATTGACCTTGGGAAGGTGAACCAAATCACATCTCCAGCTCATCCACTGTCATGCTATATCATCTGGCAGCTCTTCATCCCAGTCGACTTTACGGACCCACAGCTGCTGAAATAACATCTTCCCTCGTATTTTAACTGGTATAGCGCACTATGGTAAAAATGAAACGGCCGAGCAGATCGACACAATGCGCTATACCATTTCAAATATGACGAACCAACTCGCCCAATCTTCAATACTTGTGATCTTCCCTCGTACCACGAAAGGAGCAACTAGTCCCAGTGGGTCACAAACTCTCGACAATCTTTGCAGAAGAAAGCGCTTTGTATATTGAACCTTCTACAGTAATGACAAGATATTCAGAGAGCTTTAAGTAAGGCTGTCGGCCTGCATGTTCCATGTCATTCCGAGGACTTTTGTATTGGGTGACGTTTGTCCGCTGCTGTTAGGTAGAGCTGGCTCGTTTGAGTCGAATAAGTCCTGCAGCTCTTGACAACTTGTCCATTTTCTGAGGGGCATTCCAGAGTCATTAATTATTTCCTTTGCGGCGGCGTATGGCTCTAAAGCTGCTTGTAAATTTTCCGCCCCAAACAGCACACTGTCTACATAGAATGACTTGGCAAGTAGTTGCGCCATTCCGTACTGCTAGTTTGCTACACCTGTTTTGAGGTGATGTTGAATGGTCGCTGTAAGCATGAATGAACTTGACGTCGATCCGAAAGGTACTCTTGTCATTTGCCAGACCTGTATGTCGTCTTCCCTGAATGGTAACGTCGGCTTCTCAGCAAACCACAAGAACCTGAAGAGATCTCTGTCTGCTGCTCTAACACCAACCTGCAGGAACGCTTTTTCTATGTCTGCAGTCATTGGTACTTTGTACTAGCGAAATCTCATGAGGACTTGCAGCAGTTGAGGATTCATATTAGGGCCGGTTTGTAGGCAATCATTGAGAGATTTCTGGTCTCTTGCATGAGACCAGGCATCAAATACCACCCTCAGCTTCGTAGTGAACGAGTCCTCACGGATAACTTCTCGGTGCGGCATGTAGTAAGTACGTTCCTCATTGGGTTTCCTTTGGGAGACTACTTACACGTGTCCCGAGTACACAGACTGCCTGATGGCGTGGTCATACCGTTCCAGCAGGCCCTCTTTAGTTTATAGTCGTCGTACAAGGCTCCGAAGGCGGTTACGTGCTACGAGGTAGTTGTCTTCAATGACCTTTATGTCAGGTTCTTTGCATGGCACTGCAATTTCGTACCGTCGATCCTTCATTACAATATGATCTAGGAACCTGGACAACGTGCTTGAAGAAGTTACCTCTTCTTCCCCTGGGGGAGATGCCCGTAACATCCAAAGTCCAAAAAGACTGTAGATCATCACTGATCTCTTCTTGCGTATGTATATCTGTTCCTAATACACATACCATAACCCTGGATGTTCTTTGAACAAAGCTCCTTTTGCGAAAATAAAACAGCACGAAAGACGGGACGAAATGCACAGTACGACAGGACCAGTGCTCTTGTTATTGTTCTGTGCGCTGAAGTTTCCCGTCAAACCTGTTATGATCTTCCATATTTGGTCTGATCCAATAAGCAAGCTTATTCCAGGCTCGGCTTGCGCCATAGGAATCGTAAGCTCGTCCGGTAATACCACCTTTAGTTCACGAAGGTTCTTGCCAAAGGAACAGTCACTGTTCGTCACTGCGACATCTTGACAAATCACTGATATGGTGATAGCTTCGATGACCTGTTCTTTGTCATCAAACTGGCTTCTCACGTGCACTTCGACTGTTTTGCTTCGCCGTGGTTGGGAAGATACTTCAGACGCAAACGCTTTGATTGCCAGCTTCGTTTCTCCGGTTACTTTCAACTGCAAACGCGTAGTGAGTTCTTCCTTTATAAATGAACGCTGGCTGCCGCTGTCTAAGGTTCGTCTTATGTAGCAAGCCTTATTTTCTCTTCCCATCCAAGCAGGACAGGTTTGCAGATCTTTCGCTATGATCTTACTGCGTTTCGTTAACACATGTTGTCGGTGTGTTCAATTTCTTTTTACTGATTTCCTTTGCGTTTGGATTACACATAGTTGTTGCGTGCCTTTTCTTGCAAGACATGCACTGTATGCGTCTTCTACAATCTCTGGCTAGGTGTCCCGGTATAGTGCATTTATAGCCCCTCATGTTTCTGGCTATAGTCTATCTTTCTTTTCTTCGAGCGTTAGAGAGCCGTCGCATACCTCCGTTTCATGTCTGATAGATTCGCAGAAGAAGCACTCACCATATTTTTGCTTTCCCGTATGCGCGGTATGCAGCACAGATGCCGATGGAACATGCTTGCGGTTGTAAGTGTGTTCTGACGATTATTCTGGCCCTGATCGCTCTCGGCTTTCGATTTCGATGCGGGTAAACTGTAGCAAGCTCTCGGGCTCTTGACACGATGACGCTGTTCCTTCGTTTGTAGCAACCGATGTTCGGAGCATGAATTCACTTATACGGCACTGGCGGTGAAAAGAAATGACGGTCTCTTGCGGCAGTGCTTTTAATAGAATGTCATAGAGCATCGCAGAAAAGCTGCTTGTCGGCACCCCGAGAGCGTCGAGACCACGCATGTTCATCTGGACTTAGTCGTATAGATTGCGCAGCTGTTGTACGTCAGATGCCAGTCTCACGCATCGAATGTCTCTCAAGGCTCGTAGGTGGTGTTGCTCTAATTACCGTTTATCCCCATATCTGTCTTTGAGTAGCTGGACAGCATTTCCGTGGCATGCGCTTGTAGTCGCAAATCCAGAGATTGCTGCAGCAGCTTCTCCTCTCGAGTAATTCCGAAGATAATAGAACTTGTCCGTCTCACGCAGTGCCGCATTTCAATGCACGGTGCCGTCAAACTGCTCCCAGAAGGCGGTCCACTCCCGTATGTTCCCTTTTAACGGTTTGATCTCCAATCGATGGAGGCGGGGTCCGATGTTTGCGTTGCCGACATTCGCAGGAGCATGGACGGTATTTGCCGCATTTCCAGCGTCGAGGGCTCTTTGCCCGTTGTTGATGTCCTCACTAGCACTTCATCTTCGTAGGCTGCTCCTGCGGCGTGTTCAGACGCGAGCTCCTTCCTTGGAATGTGATCTTCCATTTCTTCCGATATCTTCGTCCACTTGTCATTGCTGGATGTCAGCCGCTCCTTCAATGCAATGAATGTCGCTCTATCGACACTGTCGCTTTCCAAAGTAGCTGTTGCCTCGTTGATTATCTTGGTATTCTGAGCGCGTGCCGATTATCTCTTCTGGTTCAAACGACCCATTGCTGCAGTGCACTCACAGGAAACCTTGGGCTTGCGCCCACTCGTTGACGTTGCTGGGCGCGGCCACCGACGAGGCTTACCAAGCACCGACGATTATTCCTCGAAGACATCGTTCTTGTCGGTGATGCCGTCCGTGTCGCCGATTAGCCGCAGATCCCGGATTTCGGCACCATATGCAGGATTTCGGCACCATATGCAGGACCGGCTGTGCCATATGCATGGCACAGCCGGTCCTGCAGCACACGGCAATGCAAACTCAAAGCTACTGGTCTGAACTACGATCGCTTTAATGGCGACAGAGAATCAGAAGAAGAAGAAGAAAAAGAGGTGCGTAGTGGGTTGCCCCTCCGCTTCCTCTGACTTCTTTCCTAGGTCCCAACACTGCTCTTACTTTCGCCGATATATACCGGCATGTCCTGACGTTGCCTTTCCCCTGACTTGTCTTTCTCCGCCAAGGTGCTAGTTTTGAATGGACTCCTCATTGTGGGCTTCCTTCAACCAACTGAAGTTCTTACTTACGTCACAGCCTATCCTGCAACACTTCGATCCTTCTGCGGCGATTGAAGTACATACTGACACAAGCGGTATCGGCATAGGTGCAGTCCTAGTACAGCACTGTAATCAAAAGGAACACGCGACCGCATATGCGAGTTGCCCTTTAAGTTAGCCGGAACGCAATCACACTGTGACCGAGCAAGAATGTCTCGCACTCGTCTTCGCTGTGCAGCGTTTGCGCTCATACCTGTACGGTCGTCCTTTCCAAGTAATTACGGATCATCATTCCTTGTGCTGGCTTGTGAACCTTCGGGATCCGTCGGGCCGTCTTGCACGCTGGCCCCTCCGCTTGCAAGAATACGATTTCACCGTATTGTACAAGAGCGGCAGGAATCACGCTGACGCAGTTTGTCTTTCGAGGATGCCGCTTGATACGACTGTTTGCAAAGCTGACAATTTCGACCATCTCATTGCGTCAGTCACACCAACGTTTCCGGATAAGGCCACTTTCGAGACTGAGCAGCGGAAGGACGTGAGCTTGAATCCATTACTTGTCTTCGAACAAGCATCGACTCCGGAAGGCCGCTTTCGCGTTCCTGATGGATTGCTGTTCAAGAAAACCATCTCCGACACGGGTGCCCGCTTCCTGCTGGTGGTTTCCAAGGCACTACGTTCACCTGTTTTGCGCGCCATGCACGATGACGCTACTTCGGGTCACGTGGGAATGACGCGCACTCTTCATAGTACACAGGAACGCCTTTACTGGCCGCGCATGTGCCAGTCGGTTGAGTTGTACGTGGCCAGTTGTACCTAATGCCAGGCGCACAAACATCTCCCTATTGGAAAAAACACAAATAGTGGGCATAGTGGAAACCACCATCCACCATTATAGTGGATTAATGTAGTGGCTGGTATACTGGATAGTGGATGCTGGGTGGATAGTGGTTGGATAGTGGATACTGGATGGTGGTTGTATAGTGGATAGTGGACAGTAGTTTAGGTGGGTAGAAAGTATGCTGTGTACAATGTATGTAGCAGGTACGAAATGGCGGGCATATTAGTCAATGAAATATTTTTCTCTCAATGTTCTTTCTGTTACAACTGAAAACATATCTTCTTGTTACATAAGGCACAGATGTTAAGCACAGAAAACAAATTGTAGACTTGTGTTGCAAATGTGTTATCAGGCGAAACAGGCACAATAATAGCCTGTTTGCACCAATCAAGGAACAGCCTGACTCAGTGAATAACTTTATTCAGTTTTCTACATTTCTTGGTGTTTTGCTTACACGTTTGCCTATACAAGCAGCTTCTGCAGAAAACCCTAGTAGAAAACCTTCCCAACAGCGTCACGGTTCTGCCCTCGGTGGCTCTATTTGAAGTGACTACAAAGAAATGCATTTCTCCAAGACCCTAAAAACCATTCAAAAAGCATCATTAAAAAATAGAAATGCTTTGTTTAGGTAATCAACACATTGATGCGCCTTACGTACACTGCTCCTTTCGCACAATAAATATATAGTGAGTCCTTGTTGTAGGCATTGCATGTTGTTCGGCTAGTTGGTTCACATATATAGCAGACACGTTCAATCTGGGTGAAGACAACACAGAAATAAACACACATATGAAGCGCACGGTGTGTGTTTTCTGCGCTTCATGTGTGTGCTTCTATGTTTTAACGTGTTGTCGTCGCGTAGTTTAAACGTGTCTTTCATAATACAGTATGATAGCACCACAAATTACTACAGCAGGTTAGCTATTACCGGCTGTTATTATAATTCCTTTTTTCGCAAGCTGACGTAAACGGAATAGTGTCGGCATTCCGTGCCGGGACAATTACTTGCCCTCGCAGCAGGCCGGTAGCGTTAGCTTGATGGCAGCTCTTGAAATAAATCTCTTGAAAACCACAAGCGGGTCAGTCAGTAGACAAATAACCTTCCCCTCGCAAAATAAACACGCGACCCGCTAGCCCGACCTGAGCAAGACTAAAAAAAAAAAAAAACGAAACCACAGCCTACACTTTCATACATTGCAGCGGCAAATAAAATTCACAGTGGCCTACGGGGATACGCAGCCGGCCAGTTTTCGCTCGCGCTGCAGGTTCAACAGAACTGCAAGAGCATTCAGTACCGCGGCATTCAATATCTCTTGGCTATAACGCATAAAGCAATAATGCATAGCATGCATAGAGCAACCTACCTTTCCGAAGAAAACATGCTGGCAGTGTACACTTGCGACGTACGCCGGTCTTCAAGTGGCGTGACGAGTCGGCGTCGGCCGCTGACAACCCCGTTTGCGGGCATCCGTCGGTCTCGCGGCAATGTGGTGAGTTCCCGATGTGCACGAACTGTCACGTCGATTCTCCACGCCACAGAGCACGTTGCGAGAAACTATTCCGGCGCTGTTCATCGATAATGTGCGGACGCATTTGAAGACGATGTATTCCAAGGGTAATCACGTTCATCGCCCGCAAAGTAATCGCACTTGGGGAGCTGGCGGCTGCTGATCACTCAGGTTGCACATACCGCACATCATATTCATTCAAGAAGTTCCGCCTAAGTCAATGACCGCAACATAAAACACACAACGACGGCCCGCGCAAAAATCAACCGCATCAGCACAAACACAATCACCACGCCATGACCACGTTGTAGCAGCGCGGCGCCATGACAGTAAAGAAAAATGCGAGAGGACGACAGCGGCGACCCCTAGTGGTCACGGCCTCAGCGCCCAACAAATTTCACTTCCGATGCTGTTGGACGTGACGTCATTGCCGCCATGACGGTTCGTTGCAGCTTCTCCAGCATGGTACACCATCTTTTTCCTCAGCCACCATTCCCTCGCTGCTTTCCAGTAATTGCGCGATAGTGGACGCACACTATCCACCATCGTCCACTATCCTTTCCACCTTGTACACTATGCCATCATCCACTATCCACTATGAACACCATGATTTCCAGCATACCCAGCATTATTTCCACTATATCCACCATCTTTTCCAGTACCCACTATGACAGTTTTTCCAATACGACTCATAGCGGCTCCGGCCGGACATCTACAGATTGTGACATCTCCCAGTCCTCCATTTGAACAAATTGGCATTCACCAGATGGGCTCTTTTCCGCGCTCATCAAAAGGCAACCGATGTACTGTGGTGTGTGCTGACCATCTCACTCGGTACTGCGAGACGGCCGCCCAGCCATCTGCGACTGCTGGTGAAGTGACGTCCTTCCTCCTACATTCTATCATACTCCGTGATGGACCTCCTCGCGTCATCATAAGTGACCACGGACACCAGTTTACTGCAGCTGTTGTCGAGAAACAGCTCCGTATGTGTGGCTCGGAACTCAGACACTCGACGCCTTATCATCCGCAGACGAATGACCTCACCGAGTGAACTAATCTGACAGTGGTGAACATGCTTTCGATGTTCGTTAGTCCGATCACAAGAACTGAGGCGACGTCTTACCGTTCTTCACATACGCCTTTAATACCGCCCAACACGAAACCACCGGCTACAGCCCTTTCTTTCTCCTCTACGTTCGACACCCACGTTATACACTTGATACGCTATTTTCCTTTTCTGATCAGGACGCTACTCCTTCAGGGGAACCTCGCTGTCTCGCCGAAAAAGCTCGCCGCCTTGTCCGTTCGCGCATAATAGCCTCGCAAGACAGACCAGAATTCCGTTACGACAGCAGACACCGGTACGTAACCTATGATCCGGGAGACCTCGTGTTGGTGTGGAAGCCTTTGCGCAAGCGTGGCTTGTGCAAAGCGTGGCGGTGCACTACACCGGACCGTTCGTTGTCCTTGACCGCCTGAGTGCAGTGGACTATCGTATCGCACGCCTCGCCGCTAGTGGGACGCGCTGCAACAAGCCTGAGGTCACTCATGTTGCTCACCCGAAACCTATTTTAGTAGGTGAGACGCTGCATGAATATAATAATACGCCGCGTAATATTTAACTTCGTCTGCGAGGGGGGGAAATATTACGCGGCGTATGTGCCGGACTAGGAAGAGGATGAAGAAGCGAGGGGAGGGAAGGAAGAAGATCTCTGTCGCGGATCTCCGGACCTCGGTCGACCAGAAGGAACGGACGAGGCGAGATCGTTATACACACACATTTTAATTGCACACAAAAGGAAAACGCACATGAATCCTAGAAAAACAACGAACGCGAAAAAGGAACACACTAAACAGAAACATCACAAATGAAGCTAAGATACATACGACAAAGCAACTAGAAAGTACGAAGCGTTTGTCGCTTGCACAACTCACGGCGTCCTTTGCTGATTCATGATGAGGCGATGCGTTGCGGGGCACTGGCGTCAATTTCGGCGTCCGAGTCGGGGTCGCCGTTCTTCTCTAGTTGGGGAACGCGAACTGGCGTTGTAGTTGAGGTTGGAGGGCTTGGAGTTCATGACCTGCGCGTCGCAGGTACTTGAGCTGATGTGCGTCTCCCAGGAACGGGATGTGGCTCCGACGGGGCCTACGGTGCGGTGCCGTAGGACGGGGCGCTCGGTGCACAAGCCGATGGCGCTCCCAGGCCGCTGCGGGTTGTCGTGCTTGCCTTCCGGTCCTTTAGCCAGCCGGAGTCTACGGTGCGTTGCCGTAGAACGAGAGCTGGAGTGCCCGGAACACAAGCCGGCGACACTCGAGCCCAGCTCACGCGCACACGATGGAACACCCAGGTTGGTTGGTTGGTTGGTTCCTTTGTGTGTTGGCACCCAGGGTCCCTATGCACACGTCACCTTCTCATTTATACCTTCAACGTCATCTTTCTCTTCTTCAGATGTCGTTCTTCTACGTCGTATGCTTGTCCTCTTCCTCTTCTTTCTGCCCCATTTTCTCTGTCACCTCTTAAATGTGACAATCTCACCGCAGCTTGGCCCTGTGCAGGCACGCCATCCTAGCATTCTGCTAAAAAACCTCAAACGCTTACTGCGGACGTATAATCCCCAATGAGAAATAGTGCAGAAAAATATTTTCGACGCGCTGAATCGAACGAGCGACTTCTCGCTCCGCAGCGCGCGGTGTTAACCACTGAGCCACGAAAGTGCACGTGCTTCTACATAGTAACGGCGAGCTATTAAATGCGAAGCATTTCTTAGCGAACTTCAGCGACTTTGAGCGTATCTATCTATCTATCTATCTATCTATCTATCTATCTATCTATCTATCTATCTATCTATCTATCTATCTATCTATCTATCTATCTATCTATCTATCTATCTATCTATCTATCTATCTATCTAGCCGCCTACGACTTTGTGCTCTCCTGACCGTATCGTTAATGGGATTTATACCAAATTTAGTATGGCATAACATAACTGTATGACGAACATAAATGGCTGGTCATATCATGAAAATCATCACTAACTTGTCATGAAAAGTATGATTTACATGCCGCGCTCATGGCGCGCTCGCGGCCATTTCGTTAGCTTGATGTACACCAAATTTGGGATTGAGTGACGTGACTGTATGACGAACATAAATGACACGTGGTAATATGCAAATAATTACGTGCATGTCATGAAGAACATGATTTGATTTACATGCCACGCTCATGGCGCGCTCGCGGCCGTTTCGTTAGCTTGATATACACCAAATTTGGTATTGAGTGACGTGACTGTATGACGAACATAAATGACCAGTGGTAATATGGAAATCGTGACTTGTCATGTGTGACATGACTTGCATGCCACGCTCATGGTGGGCTCGCGGCCGTTTCGTTAGCTTGAGATACACCAAATTTGGTATTGAGTGACATGACTGTATCACGAACATAAATGACAGGTCCTAACATGTAAAACATGACATGCAAATTATGTAAAGCATGATTTGCTGCTTCCTGGCTGCTTCGCATTACATCGATTCCCATAGTGCGTGGGATCTGCCGGCTTTTTATACACATCATTTACCGCTGGCGGTACGCTGATCTCGGGGGAATATCAGCGTGTTTTCATCATTACCAGCGAGATGCTGAAACGGCGTGAAGGGCGCGCCCGGCGCCCGGCTCCTATAAACGTTTACTTTGCCCTACGGTGCGTGGGCCCCCGTGCGCGCGGGCGCTTATCTCGAATAGGGGGGGGGGGATTGTACGTCTTGGGCTCTCACCGGCACGATTGCGATGTAGCTGGCTGTAGTTACAGAGCGCACGAAGGTCACTTCGCTAGCTGCCGAGTCATCGTTTGCGAAAAGAGCGCGCTGTTCAAACACAGCAAAGTAACAACTGTGACACTATTTAGTTTGTGCCCATTTTGTGCATACCTGTGCGTATACGTTTCGTGCGTCCTTTGAGGTTTAGCAGCGCGTTGAGTGTTGAGCTGTGAACGCTGTTGGTTCGCGTTCGTCCTGTGCGTGTTATTTTCGTGCGTTCTTTCTTCTTGAGCAGTGCGCTGCTCGTTTCGAACTGGTTGCCGTTCTTCGCGTAACATTCCAATTTGTCGCTATCGCATTCATTGCTTCGCCCTTTCGGCGAAACTGTGACTTTTTTAAAGATTCCATTTAGGTATGGTAAAAGTGTCGGGGATGAAATGGTAAGATCAATAGCGGAGTATGATTTGTATCCAAGGCAATAATATGTGGGCTACTTTGTATTTAAGAGACATGCTGCCGAGGAAGAAATAAATTCTTTCATAATGGCGTAATATTCATTCTTTATTGAGACGACCTCGCATGTCGCAGCGGCAATCGCCCCAGAGGCTGCTGTGTGCGTTGAAATCTCTGTGAACCACGTAAGGTTCTGGGAGCTCATGTATTAATGATTCTGAATTGCATTTGTTTAGCTGATGATGTGGTGATAAGAACAACGAGCAAGTAGTAACTGATGTATTTATAAGTACTACTGCCACTGTCACTGCCTCTAGGGGCTTTTGAATGAATGAATGAATGAATAAATTTTATTTAAAATGAGTCCTGCAGTTTCCTTCTGTTGAGGCGGGGAAAGACGGTATCAACCCCTGTCCCGTCCCACCCTCCGTTTGAAAATGCAGTTTTTTACTGGCGAGACTTTTTGTCGAGTGTAACAGCAAGGTCACCAGATGATGCGATAGCATTACAGCGATCTCTTCGAAAAATAACATACTGCCGAATGCAGTTATTGTGAGCAGAGTTCAAGTGGATTCCTGTACACACAGCATCTTTGGAGTAAACTTACGTAAAGCTTCTTAGATATCGTCGATGTTACGAAGGAGACCTCAACATTGCATTGAACTGTTGTATCCATCTAAATTTTTGTCTTGTGCTGTTTGTTTAAAGCATCAATCCTTAGCTTACAGGACCCTTTCCGTGCCCTGTGAGGTTGTTTTGTGGTCAACCTGCGCTGGCTATTGCCACTGCTGCGACTGGAGAGTGTGGGGAGTGTGAGGACCTGACGTTGTTGGGCCTTCCTTCACGAATAGCGGAGCAGCGCTGGCTACTGTCGCCGTGGGAGGTGGTGACTTGAACGCGGCTCCACTATTTGTGGGCCATGCTAAGCCCGGGGCTTGATGCGACGCGACCCCTTACGCGCCCCCTCCACGTACCCTGCAGTGTGAAGAAATGAAACACGGTTCCGTGTTTCATGGAAAGAAATGCTTTCTTTGATTTTCCAGGGGATTATATGTTTCGGATTAAAAAACAGCGCTAAAAGAAGGGACGAAAAGAGGACACAGACCACAGCGCTGACTAACAACCGAATGTGTTTTTTTCTTCCTGTCTGCATATATTATGAGGAACAGCTTTATTCAGCCGGGCTCGAGCTAGATCACACTGATGATGATATCTACAGATGATGAAGATGTACAAGTGATGATGATATGTAAAGAGAATGAAGAGCCATTCACTTGTCGCGCTCACACTAATTCCCTCGCGCGGTGGAAGCGGCCGCCTGGACACCTGAGAGTATTATGACATGCGTCGCGCATAAGGCTTTAAACGAGGTACATGCGCTATCTCTGTCCCACGGCAACGGTGATCAGATGGAGTGCTAATAGGAGAAACGCGGTAATTAACAGGGGAAGTCTGTTCGACGACCGTGTACGGCCCAATAAAGCGACTGATGAATTTGTCGCATAAGCCGGGGATGCGCAGTGGAGTCCATAAAAAACTTCGTCTCCAGGGGAAAAAGTCACAGCACGGCGAGACGAGTTGTAGCGAGACTTTCGAGTGTCCTGGGAGAGGCCGTTGTTAACGCGGGCCAGGCGACGGCAGTGTGCGAGGTGAGTCAAAAACTGTTCAGGAAAATGAGCTACAGCTACTCGTTTCCTGTCTTACATGAAATAGACTTCCACACAGCGTGGGATATCCGGAATTTTTTCATTTCGGCACTACCATTTTGGTAGTGCCAAAAGCAGGCAAACGAGCGTAGCCAGGGAACTGAAACGAATGCCAGTTGAAGCCTTCCAGCGCTGTCATGATCGTGGGAGGCCGCTCTTCGGGACACTGGCTCGGATGACCAGCTGAGGCTGGTCGACCGCGCCTGCCTAGAGATGTCGGCCAGAGGGCTCCCGGACGTCTAAAGGCCCAACCATACTCAATTTGATTATTTCAAATAAAGTTGTATCCATCCATCCATGATGAGCGGAAACAACTCCTCCACCAGTGTAAAGCTGTCGAAGGAAACTAATTTAGATAGGATAACATTGATGCTTGAAAGAGAAGAAATTTCGTTTGCAAAAAAAAAAAAATAATAATAAGGACTAGGCTCTACTTTTGTGCCACGAGTCGCATATATGAAGAGAGCTAGGAATGAATCATTAGAAGCCTCTTCGTCTAGCGCAAAACAGATACTCTAGCGATGATTTTCAATTTACTCCAATTTGCTGATTCTGTTTGAGCCCACGCGCTTAGTTTCATCTTACTCCAACCTAATCAACACCCGCGCCTGCTTTCTTTCATATCACCCGCCACTATGGCGGTTATGGTGCTCGACTGCTGACCCAAAGGTTGTGGGACCGACTCCCGGCCTTGGCGGCTGCATTTTTATGCATGCGAAAATGCTTGAGGCCCGTGTGTACTTAGGTGCTTGTTAATGAACACCAGATGGTCGAAATTTCCAGAGCCTTCCACTACGGCGTCCCTCATAATGACATCGTGGATTTGAGACGTTAAACTCCATATATTATTATTATTACATTATTCCTTTTTACATTCCTTACAACCCGCTCCGTCGCTCTCACAGGCCCCCGTTGGCGGCCCCACGCATTACGTGACGTTGCCCCGGTCCATTTTTTGTCACAGGGCCGGCTGGGGCATCGGCGACCCCTTTCCATGCTCTCGTAAACTCTGCTTCTTTCCTATCTAAATGCAATGCCTGTCTTTTTTTTCCAAAGCATGCGGCGAGGTCTTTAGCGTCTCCTCCAGATTTCTGTTTTTTTTTTGTTTTTTTTTGTTACGGTCTAAGTTTTATCGCGTATGTATAAGCACTGATAAAATGCAATCGGTGTACATTTTCTTTTCGAACAACGTAAGTGGCTGGTCATGATTTTTGGATGTCTGTTGTATGCGCTCGAGTTCCTTTGCAATAATCGGTGGATTTCCTTTGCATGGAAACGCTCTTCTCTTAGGAACTGACCTTACGTACTTTTGTGCGCACAAAGTAGGGCCCGGTGTCCTTTCGTCCACTCTATCTCTTGTCGTCAATCTTTTCTCGCAATTCGTCTCCATCAGAACTGAGAGCTCGGAGAGATGCTATGTATCCACGTTAGGGAAACAGCGCACACAAGGCACAGATTAGCATCATCTCCTTCACTGGGGATGATAAAAGCAGCAGCGCTTGTGTTTCATCGTCTGGGTAACTGCTGAGGAGCTTGGTGTCATTAATAAAGGTCAAAGTTGCATTTATAAATTTCGCGCCGGAATCTCTGCATGTGAAGTGAAGGACTTGAAATTAATTTTGTCGCATTTTGCGGACAATGGCTCAGCTAAATTTCCTGAAGCTTGGTATGCAAAGTTTATGGCACCCTCAGAGGTCAAAATACATGCCTTCAAAATCCATGACGGCTGGTGCGGAAGCTTCAGGTTGACATCACCGTCCTCATTTTCTCTCACACCAAGCGTCTTCACGCAGCAAGCGTGGGGATTTTGTGATTGTGAAGGTGTGATTCAGTGATAATAAAAAAAAATCGCCTTTTTATTTATTGTCCCTTTAAATACTGCATCACGTGCATTGGAAAGATTGTATTGGCTTTCCTGGTCCTATCCTTAATCAACGTTTTTCTGCTTGTTTCGTTGAAAATCAGGACAGCCGCGGAATTTCTGTGGATCTTGTCTAGGTCTATGTGTCAAATAATCCGTACTCAATAAGAGAAAGCTGAGCTAGTTTGTAGGTATTCATGTTAAAATGACTGGGCGCGCGAACCCAGACATAAGAGAGAAAATAAGTGCGCCAAGTTGGGCAGGTTGGTAAAGATACATTATTTCAAATGGGTAAGACACGGATACAAAAGATAGAGACAGCACAAGCGCTAACTTCCAACCATGTTTATTTCGGAACACGCAAGAACATGCACTATCACAACAATCTTACGCATCACGCCCATATCGTGAGAGTAAAAGAACCTTTAGAATACCAAGAAAAACCATTCCTACTACTGTGCAGAATACCGCATGCGTCAACAGCAATCACACCCAAAGTAGCAAGAAATAGTTGAAAAAAATGAAACTTGACAGTGCAGTTATCCAATCAGTTATAAAAACAACAAAATACAAATGACACATTAGGCACGCTTTTCTATTACAAGTGTGACATCAGGTAAGTACACGTAATTCGACCCTAATGCTGACGTTACCCTGACGAGTGCGATATTACGCAGTTATGTTAAGGAATGATCATTCCTTAACGGGGGGGGGGGGGGGGGGTGTAAAGATGGCTGGCTTACGTACATGGAGCCTTGCTTCTGGATGACGCAAGCCTAAGCTATCTCACGAGTTAATTGCACCCGGTGACAGAATAAAACAGAGGTTAGTTCAAACGGCGGATTCCATTTAATATATTTATCCTTTATAATTATTATTGCCTCTGCGCCGCGACGTTACCATGACGAGTGCGATATTACGCAGCTATGTTAAGGAATGATAATTCCTTATAGGGGAGGGGGGGGTGTAAAGACTGATTTTTTTGCTTTTCTGTTTCTTTGAGATTGTGGTGGACTATATATTGTGAGCGCGACAAGTGAATGGCTCGCATTCTCTTTACATATCATCATCACTTGTACATCTTCGTCATCTGTACATATCATCATCAGTGTGATCTAGCTCGAGCCCGGCTGAATAAAGCTGACATAAAAACTTAGCGCAATTAAAGACGAGACACACAAGCAAGAAACACGAGGGACTGGCGCTACTCACAACTATTTATTTCACAACGTCGTCATGAAATATATACATACATTTTGGACATGCGCAGATGCGTTCCATGAAGAAAAACAAGAAATCAAGATCAAATACAGATTATTTATCTCGTATACATGTCGAGGTATCTAAATTCATTCGTATGCAGAGTAATGGAAGGTTCGCTGACGCACCCCGCCCCCCCTCTTCTTAATGTGAAACCCTTCTAGCAACACACGAGCTTGTTGATTGCGACTTTTACCAAGAATCTTTGCGTGACGAAACAGTGCCTCACAACCACAAGAAGTCACGTGATCTGCTAAGTGCGTTCGTTCCTTCTTTTTAGGGGCGAAGCTCCTAAGGGTGTGGGTCTGGCCCTCCTCTGTAGTTGTCGTAGTAGTAGTAGTAGGTAGGTAGATAGCCACGTATAGTGGAATGTACCCACTCCACGTGATAAAGATGACGATGACGCAGTATAGTGGAATGTACCCACTACACGTGATAACGATGACGACGACATCATTCACTTCGTGGATATGGCATGGTTTTAGGGGCGAAGCTCCTTAGGGTGTGGGTCTGTCCCTCCTCTGTAGTAGTAGTAGTAGTAGTAGTAGTAGTAGTAGTAGTAGTAGTAGTAGTAGTAGTTAGGTAGGTAGGTAGCCGCATGTAGTGGAATGTACCCACTCCACGTGATAAAGATGACGATGACGCCGTATAGTGGAATGTACCCACTACACGTGATAACGATGAAGTTGTTGGGACGCGTGTACGCGCGGGAGAAGCAGACACGACCGCGCGGTGTGGATCCCAAACATCAACTGGTTTTATTCGAGTTCCTTGGAGGTTCCGGAGACCAGCGGAGGGTGGCGCTGCCTGGCGGCTTGGCTTGGCTTCGCTGCCGCCACAGCACTCCCCCCCCCCCCCCTAGTGAGTTGCCGAACGGAGTTAAAGGTCCAGGCGAGTGGGTGCTCTTGATAGCCGCCCGCTGTGCGTCAGCCGGGAGGGCACCTCGTGGACTTGGGCTGGCATTGAAGCTGGGGGTCCTGGCGATGATTCACTTAGTGGAGGCAACACGGCGTCGTCACGGTCCATGTGTGCTGGCTTGATGCGGTCCAACGACACGACCTCCTCACGGCCGTTTCTCTTGATTGTGAATTGTTTGTTGCCACGGCGGAGGACTTGAAACGGCCCATCATAGGGTGGCTGAAGAGGTCGCCGAACCGCGTTCTGTCGTACAAACACATATGGGCACGATGTGAGCTGTGGGTCGACGTGCACCACACGCGACCCTGGGGGCCGTGGAGGTACCGCGCGCAGTTTGCTCATGACGTTGCGTAGGCGAAGTGCATAGTCGCTGCAAGCTATGGATGCCTCCTCTGAGCCGCGCGCAAAGAGCTCTCCCGGCAGCCTGAGTGTCGTGCCGTAGACCAGCTCAGCGGCGCTGCAGCCAATGTCCTCTTTCAAGGTGGACCTTATACCCAAAAGAACGAGTGGGAGGGCCTCCACCCAGTTGTGTTCCTCGGTTGCCGTGAGCGCAGCCTTCAGCTGGCGGTGAAAGCGCTCCACCATGCCGTTGCTCATGGGGTGGTACGCTGTCGTGCGTATGCGTGAGGTGCCAATGAGCTGACTGATGGCAGTGAAAAGGGCTGATTCGATTTGTCGGCCGCGGTCTGTTGTTATCGTGGAGGGCACACCGAAACGGGCTACCCAGTGGTACAGGAAAGCACTCGCAACCGTCTCGGCAGTGATGTCCGCGATAGGGATGGCCTCCGCCCAGCGGGTGAACCTGTCGACACAGGTCAGCAGGTAAGCCTTTCCGTGGCAGGGTGGCAGTGGGCCGACGATGTCCAGGTGGACATAATCAAAGCGAGAATCCGGAGTGGGGAGTGTTCCCAGTGCTGTCGAGGTATGGCGTTGTATCTTAGAGCGCTGGCAAGCTACACATTCGCGTGCCCAGCGTCGGACGTCCCGATTTACGCCCGGCCAGACAAATCTTGCCGTGACCAGTCTTTGGGTGGCTCTAATCCCCGGATGAGACAGTCTGTGCAAGGACTCGAACACATGGCGACGGAGGCTCGCGGGCACGAACGGGCGAGTTCTACTGACGCTTTTGTCACAGCAAACCTTGTCCTCGGATCCGGGAACTGGGATCCACTCAAGATTCAGGGCAGTGGTCGCGGTCAACAGGTGTTTCAGTTCGTCATCTTCACGTTGAGCGGCTGCCAAAGCGGGAAGATCAACCTGTAGTGTGGGTGTGATGGCGTTCACAGGATTCCGTGAGAGGGCGTCCGCTACCTCGTTGTCGCCGCCTTTGACGTGGCGGATATCAGTCGTGAACTCTGATATATAGGACATTTGGCGCCGTTCACGTGCTGCGTGCGTTCCACCGTCGGAGCTTAGCGAGCGCAATGCGTAAGTAAGCGGCTTGTGGTCGGTGAGGACGAAAAACTCTACACCTTCCAGGAAATGGCGAAAATGTCGTATGGCAGCGTACACGGCCAGCAGTTCTCTCCCGAAGGTGCTGTAGCGGCGCTCAGTAGGTGTTAGCTTCCTCGAAAAGAAGGAAATCGGGCGCCAGATTCCCCCCAACGAGCTGCTGTAATACAGCCCCGACGGCTGTATCGGAGGCATCCACCATTACGCTCTGCGGGACACCGGACCTGGGGTATTCAAGCAGTGCGGCGTTTGCCAAAGCGTCCTTGACCTCGCAGAAGGCTTCTTTTGCTTCTTGAGACCAGGAGAGGGTGTCTGAGCCATTCCGTGAAGTGGCCAGCAGGTCGTGGAGAGGTTGAAGGATCTGGGCGCAGCGGGGAATGAAACGGCGGTAGAAGTTTACCAAACCCAGAAATTCCCGAAGCTGGCGCTTGGCGGTCGGCTGCGGAAATCCTTGCATGGCTTCAACCTTGTTGGGTTGAGGAAGAACTCCTGAGGCGGAGGTGACGTGTCCAAGAAACGAGAGCTGTCGCACACCAAGCTCGCATTTGGTCATGTTCACGACCACGCCATGCTCCACTAAGCGCTGGAAGACGATGCGCAGATGATTCACGTGCTCTTCCGGAGTGCTGCTGGCGATTAGCAAGTCGTCAAGATAGGCGTGGCAGAAGCTGAGGCCGCGTATAGCACCATCCATGAACCGCTGGAATGTCTGACCCGCGTTTCGGAGTCCGAATGGCATTCGGAGGAATTCGAAAAGTCCGAAAGGCGTTGCGATGGCGGTCTTCGGGACGTCCTCCGGGGCAACGGGAATCTGATGGTATGCCCGCACCAGGTCGATCTTCGAGAAGATAGTGGCACCGTGAAGCCTCGTCGTGACATCGTGTATGTGCGGTACCGGGTATCTGTCTGGAGTCGTTACTTGGTTCAGCGCCCTATAGTCCCCGCATGGTCGCCAGTCTCCCGGCGTTGACTTTGGCACCATATGAAGTGGAGATGCCCAGGCGCTCGACGAGGGTCTGATGATCCCTAGCTCCATCATGTGTTCAAATTCCTGTCGTGCGACCTTCAACTGCTCTGGAGGCAAACGGCGAGGCCGCGCCTGCACGGGTGGGCCGCTGGTGGCGATGTAGTGGCGTACCTCGTGCTTCGCCGCGGCGCTGGCTGGCGGCTGCCTCGTCAACTCGGGAAAATCCTGCAGAATGCGAGTAAAACGTTCTGCACCGGACGGCCCGAGCAGAGTGGGGCTCAGCGGAGAGTGGGGCGAGGGATTGCCTTGCACAGTTGCCTGCGACACGGGATCGTGAAGGCTGCGGTTGCGCACGTCGACGAGAAGGCCGAAATGCCGAAGAAAGTCCGCACCCAAGATGGCGAACTTCACTGTTGCCACGATGAAAATCCACCGGAACGTTCTGTTCAAGCCTAAATCTAGTGGCAGCGAGCGATGTCCGTAGGTGGCGATGGTTGTGTTGTTGACCGCCTGAAGGGGGGGACGCACTGGGGACACGGCGATCGGTGGACCCAACCGGCAACACGCTCACCTCAGCGCCGGTGTCCACGAGGAATCGAAGGCCACTGTCGCGGTCGGTGAGGAAAAACACTGATGGACGACGTTCGGGGGCCTCTGTGACACTGGTCGTCCTCAATGCCGGCCGCTCCCGTTTCCCGCATAGTCGCAAGGAGGAATGCATTTGCGAGCAGCATTGCCATGCTTCCTGTGATACCAGCAGATTCTCTGTTGCGCTGCTGGGCGCTGGCGCTCCTCGGGAGTGCTGCGGGCCTGCATAGCTGCGACGGTAGCGGCGAGGCGGGATATCTGCTCCCGGATGTCATGCAGCGTGGTCGTAGGCGCGCCGCCGACGATGTCTGGCTGTAGCGCCGCGACGGACGGCGGAGCGACCGCCAGCACCGAGTCCGCGAGCTCGGCGAGTTGAGACAGGCGTTTGTCGGCAGCCGAGGCGAGGACCATGCGCACGTTGACCGGAAGTCGCTGTAGGAACAGCTCGCGAAGCAGTCTGCTGTCGGCATCGGTGGTGGCTGCGCCGGCCGTGTGCAACAGCTGCCTCATGGGGCGCAACAATTGGCTGGGCGTCCGGTCCCCGAGCTCGGTGTCGTGCAGTAGCTGCTGCAGTCGCTGAGGCTCCGACGGCGTGAGGCGGCTGATGAGCAGCTGTTTGAGTGTTGAGTACGCGTTCTCTGCAGGTGGAGCGACCAACAGATCGCGTATTTCGCTCGCTATTGCCGGTGGGAGGCTAGCGACCACGTGGTGGTACTTTGTTAGCTCAGCGGCAATACGACGAGCGGTGAATTGGGACTCCACCTGCAGGAACCATAGCTGCGGGTCCGCTGTCCAAAACGGCGGGAGCCTGATGTCGACGGCGGAGATGGCCGGTGCGGCAGGGGGAGTCTCCATGGCGTCGATCGCTTGAAAAAGGCGATAAGCCTCGTCCGGGTCACCACTGTTGGGACGCGTGTACGCGCGGGAGAAGCAGACACGACCGCGCGGTGTGGATCCCAAACATCAACTGGTTTTATTCGAGTTCCTTGGAGGTTCCGGAGACCAGCGGAGGGTGGCGCTGCCTGGCGGCTTGGCTTGGCTTGGCTGCCGCCACAAAGTATAAGCGCGTTCCAAGTATAGTGGAATGTACCCACTACACGTGATAACGATGACGATGACGCTGATGACCATGAAGTATAAGTGCGTTCCAGACCACACATTCTCTTTCTGCCATGAATGAAGACGATCGAGCTTCGCCCACTCATCATAATTCACTTCGTGGATATGGCGTGATTTTTTTTATATTCAAAGCATGCTCTCGAAAACGGTCATTTGCGCACCTTCCGGTTTGACCGATGTAGCTTTTACCACATGACAGTGGTATGTCATAAACGACGCCATCGGCGCATTTCACGTATGGCGAAAGGTGCTTTTTTTGGCATCCTCGCCTCGTTGCGTTTGCCGTAGAAATGCGAGGGCAAAGGTGGGCGAGCTTATTGGGGGTAGAAAATACCACTCCAACGTCGTGCTTGTTCGCAACCTTCTTGAGGTTATGCGAAACCTGATGAATATAAGGAACAACCACTAAAGCACGCTTCTTTCGAGCGAAGTCATCAGTTTCTCTGTTCATGCTTTGTTTGCACTTCTGCAAGAGGCTTTCAGCAACTGCAGTGATCACAGCACGTGGATAGCCTGCCACCTGCAGCTTCGATACTTGAGCATCGAAGCTCTGTTGCATCTCGTGGTGGCACGATTTTTTAAGTGCTGACTCAAGGCAAAGCGGTGCAATAGCTCTTTTTACTGTCTTGGAGTGAGACGAGTCAAATGGTAAAATCCCCTTCTTTGCCCGAGGGCGATACGACCAGCACACGTGTCGTCCCGAATAGTTAAAATTGATATCTAAAAACTGCAGAGTGCTCCGCATAGGAAGTTCATGTGTGAAGGACAGTCCCTTCCCATGCAGTTTAAAAAGCTCTAAAATCGTGTCCACCTGGCCCCTGCAAGTATCCCCAGTCTTGAGGCTTTAGAAAAACTAAAAAATCATCGGCAAATCTAAAAACGCGTAAAACCTTTCCTCCCTCATTAAAAACTTGTTGGAGTGTGCGGTCGATCTGGGACAAAAAAATATCACATAAAATTGGTGCTGCACAAGAACCAATGCA
This sequence comes from Rhipicephalus appendiculatus, assembly GCA_030522465.1. Classification (NCBI taxonomy): domain Eukaryota; kingdom Metazoa; phylum Arthropoda; class Arachnida; order Ixodida; family Ixodidae; genus Rhipicephalus; species Rhipicephalus appendiculatus. The sequence continues at coordinate 124,260 of JALIZH010011818.1, forward strand.
GACGCCCTCCTTCTGTAAAAAAAAGTTGCTCGTCAAACGATATAAAAGTGGAGTGCAAATAGGTCACTAATAAGGTTAAAAAGTCAGCAGAACTAATTCCAGCCGCGTTCTGGAAAGACATCTCTGCATTTTCTTCTACGCATGCTTTAACACATGCTAGTAGTTCATGCTGAGGTACAGTTTTTTTTAAGAGAAACCTGATATTGGATATGCTTTTTCTGTTGATGTCGAGGATCTTTATTATTCAGTTTAACTGCGACCCGCCTCCCATGCCACGAACGCCCACTCGGAAAACTCCCCCGATGCAGTTTTAGGAGGGGGAAACTGCATCCACCGGACAGCCAACAATTCCTCCATCGAACTTGATAGTAGTGTTCGTAGAAGGTGTACGGGTGGAGGCTCTCGTGGACAGTGGCGGTGCCGTTTCGATTATTCGTGCTGATTTTTTGTTCCCGCCTCCGAAAAGTGGCCACGCCTTACTGCGGCCCACCTCTCCGTGCAGCGACCAACGCTATCATTTCTCCACTGGCACAGTGTACGGTTAGTGTTTGCATAGATGGCATTCGTCATCACATCACCTTTGCGGTATTTCGTGAGTGCACCCACGAACTAATTCTGGGGTGGGATTTCTTATCTTCTGCGTCCGCTCCCATATCTTGTCATCAGCGCCTCATACATCTGAATGCCACTGACTATTCGTCGCCTGAACATGAAGGGCGCATTCGCCTTGTCACCACGTCAGATTATGTTTTTCGGCCATCCATCGAAGAGATTGTAAGCGTTAACTCCAACGACATCGTGGATGGCGACGTACTTATTCTACCTTACGGCCATACCTTATGTAGAGGCATTGTGATTATTCGTGGCCTTATTCGCTTCTCTGACGGGTCTGCCTTCCCTACCGCCTTAAATCAAACGCCCGAATCTTTACTGCTACCCTGTGGCTCAACAGTCACTTGCGCGGTCGACACTCAGCCCGTTGCGATTGTTGCCATTCCGAGTAACGAACTACCAGAGTCAACCTCACCGCCACTCAATGCCTCTTCCACACCTTTGTCAGCAACCATCGGCCCTGACCTAACAGCTGCCCAGAGTCAGGATTTGCTCGCACTGTTGAACCGACACCATACTTTGTTCGACGTGAATTCGCCCGTCCTCAGCATGACTACCGCCGCTACTCACAGCATTCAGACTGACGGCTCTCGTATTATACACCGGCGCCCATATCGCGTGTCTCTGGCAGAACGAAAGATCATCGAGGAAAACGTCTCATCATACATCCTTCCTCGAGTCCCTGGTCATCCCCAGTTGTTCTTGTCCAAAAGAAAGATGGAACAGTTGGTTTCTGCGTCGATTACCGCGCTGTAAACAAAATAACGCGCAAAGATGTTTATCCTTTGCCATGGATCGACGACGCACTCGATTCGTTACATGGCGCCGAGTATTTTTCTAGCCTTGACCTCAGGTCAGGCTACTGACAAATACCAATGACGGAGTCTGACAAAGAGAAGACCGCTTTTTCAACGTCAGATAAGCTGTACGAGTTTAATGTTATGCCTTTTGGTCTTTGTAATGCGCCCGCTAACTTCGAACGCATGATAGACAGCGTATTGCGCGGTCTGAAATGGAAAACATATCTATGTTATCTCGACGACATAGTAGTGTCTTCATCCACGTTCTCCCAACATCTGCGACGTCTTGACGAAGTCCTCGCATGCCTTGCGAAAGCCGGCCTGCAGCTTAATACAAAAAAAATGTACCTTCGCAAGCAAGACAATCAAGGTTCTCGGCCACTTAGTCAGCTAAGAAGGAATTCGGCCGGATCCTTGCCGCCCACGCAAGCTTGCCGCCGTCCTCGACTTTCCCCGTCCACAACGTCAAAAAGACCTGCGCAGCTTTCTTGGGTTAGCTTCTTACTTCCGGCGCTTCATACGCGGCTTCGCAGAACTTGCGTCTCCGCTCCATCAACTCCTCGCCAATAACGCGCCCTTCGTTTGGTCCGAAGACTGCGAAAGTGCATTCACGGCGTTGAAGCAAGCCCTTACATCCGTTCCGGTACTGTGCCACTTCGACCCTGACGCACCCACCATCATTCACACTGACGCTAGTAGTCATGGTCTAGGTGCGGTACTCTTGCAGCGCGACAACATCTCGCGCGAATGCGTCGTTGCTTACGCTAGTCGTGTTCTTACCACTGTAGAGGCGAACTACACCATCACGGAGCAAGAGTGTCTTGCTGTGGTTTGGGCAGTGCAAAAGTTTCGCCCATATCTTCACGACCGCCACTTTACAGTCGTTACCGACCATAAAACACAGTGCTGGCTTTCATCGCTGAAAAACTTATCGGGTTGCCTTGGCCGCTGGGTGCTTCGCTTGCAGGAGTACGATTTCGATGTCGCCTATAGGCCTGGGAAAAAGCACCAAGACGCTGATGCTCTATCACGCTGCCCTCTGCCCAGCGAAGATAACTCACCATCGCCACTCCAAAACGACACCGCCTTTCCAGTGCAGCGATAAGTTGGCTACCATCCGGCACCCCATCCATCCTCGTTTCACACCAACGTGTCGACGCATACTGCCGCACTATTGTTGAACGCCTGAACGGCTCTTCTCCTCCTCCAAACGCCCGACTCCGTCGACAACAGAGACAATATAAGCTTCATGGTGGTGCATTATATCGCTATGTTTACCACGTCGATGGAAACAAGTGGGTACCCGTCATACCACGTTCTATGCAACGTGAAGTTCTGCAAGCTTTTCACAATGATCCAACCACCGGTCATCTAGGCTATCACAAAACTTACGACAAAATACGAAGTCGCTGCTCCTGGCCTGGCCTGGCCTCTCTTCAGCCGTTGCCAAGTACGTCGCCTCGTGTGTCCACTGCAAACGGCGAAAGCGGTCCACGACTGCTCCTGCTGGCCTAATGCAGCCTATTTCTTTCCCGTCTTGCCTTTTGAAGTCGTCGGAATAGACTTGTACGGCCCTCTTTCTCTAACATCGAATGGGAATCGTTGGAGTGTCACGGCCGTCGACCATCTTACCCGCTACGGAGAAACGGCCTCTCTGAAATCTAGGACTGCCACTGAAATCGCCGATTTCTTTCTGCGCAACATCTTTTTACGCCATGGAGCCCCTCGCGTTCTCCTCAGCGATCGCGGCAAAGTCTTTCTCTCTGCTATTGTTGACGAAGTTCTGCGTGCCTGCAACACTATTCACAAGAAAACATGTTGTTACCATCCGCAGACCAACGGATTGACAGAACGCTTTCATCTGACCCTCTCGGACATGGTCGCAACGTACATCCACCCCGACCACACGAACTGGGATGCAATCTTGCCCTTCATGACATTCGCTTACAATACGGCTACACAACGCACTACCGGCTTTTCTCCATTTTACCTCGTCCATGGCCGCTCACCGAGTTTCACTCTGGACGTCTCGTTCCTTTCGGCTCCTGAACCCTCAGATAATGTATCATGTATCTTAAGATACAAGATACTGCTGTAGAAACACCACCGTACGAAGCAATAAGCATCGACCTGAATTCCGGTTCTCAAGCTGATATTGCTGCCATTAAGCCACCTGCATAAAACTAACGACAGTGACGTTCTTGTATACTACCGCCAGAGTGCTCCAGCGAGCACAGATGATGAGCTTTACGTGTCCCTATTGATGGAACAGAGTCACGTTACGGCGCTCGAGACATTGATCTCAACAAACACAAAACTAATTTTCCAGTTAAAAACCATAGCACTACCGGAGCTCATAGTTGCTTGGGTTTCCGCATACCTTACGAACCGCACAGTTTGTAAGTATTGACAGTCATTTTTCACGACATTTGCCTGTTAACTCAGGAGTCCCAGAACGAAACGTACTAGGCTCGCGTTTGTTTCTCATATACATCAACGACATTGTCCAGGTCACCGATGAACCAATTCAGATTAGACTTTTCGCAGACGATTGCTTGCTTTTTATTTAAATTAAATGTTCATGAAGCCTTGCTGAATACTAACCTGCAAAACATACATATGTGGTGTCAAGAGTGGGATATGCAACTTAACGCTGACAAAACGGTTTTCATGAATATGAGTGGAAAGAAAAACATTTTACGTTTTCCGTATAGTCTACCATCACAACAGCTAATGAATGTCCCTCACTACAAATACCTCGGCGTCACAATAACTAGTACACTCAGTTGTAACAACCATATTTCGAACATTTGCACATCCGCCTTCCGTAAGCTGTGCTTTTTGCGACATAAGTTAAAACGCCCACCACTTGACGTCAAACTACTCGCATATTCGTCCATTATAAGACCAAAGCTCGAGTACGCATCCATTGTCTGGGACCCTCATACAAAAAAGAATGTCGAATCATTGGAGATAATTCAACGAAAATCAGTCAGATTTATTTATTCTAAATACCGCCAAACAGACTCTCCGACTCAACTAATGAATCTTTATGACATAAAATCATTTCAATTACGAAGAAAAACTGACAGAATAAAATTTCTTTCATTTGAAGAATCGTAAATTGCTACATGAAGAAATACTAACCCCATACAGCACCAAAAGTAACCTACTCAAGTTCTCATTTTTCCCGCGCGCAATTAACGGGTGGAACTCGCTGTCAATGCTATCAGTGCAAAGTATAAAAATAATTGAAAGCCTTCAGGATTGACGTTAGGTTATTTTACTTATGTTCCCTTTTTGTGTGAATATTGCTTTTTTCCCTTACACTTTTTGGGATGTTCATGGTGTTATTTCTTTCGTGCATTGCTGTAGAAATTCGACACTGTCTTTCTTGTAATTTTTTTTCTCTTTTTGCAATGCACTGTATGTATAAATGTGTCTATGTATTGCCTTTTCGAGTACACTTTTGCCGCTACTGCTAGGGCGCAAGTCGGGCCTGGAGCATCTTGGAAATAAATAAAAATTGAAAAAAAAGCCGGCAGACCCCACGCACTGTGGGAATCGATGCAATGCGAAGCAGCCAGGAAGGAGCAAATCATGCTTTACATAATTTGCATATCATGTTTTACATGTTAGAACCTGTCAGTTATGTTCGTTATACAGTCACGTCGCGCAAGTCCAATTTTGGTGTATATCAAGCTAGCGAACTGGACGCAAGCGCACCATGAGCGTGGAATGCAAGTCACGTCGCTCATGACATATCATGATTTCCATATTACCACCTGCCACTTATGTTTGTTATTCAGTCATGTCACTCAATACCAAATTTGGCGTATATCAAGCTAACGAAACAGCCACGAGCGCGCCATGAGCGTGGAATGCAAGTCATTTCGCTCATGACATGTCGTGATTTCCATATTACCACTTGTCATTTATGTTCGTCATACAATCATGTCACTCAATACCAAGTTTGGTGTATATCAAGCTAACGAAACGGCCGCGAGCGCGCCATGAGCGTGGCATGCAAGTCATGTCGAACATGACAAGTCATGATTTCCATATTACCACTTGTCATTTATGTTTGTTATACAGTCACGTCACTCAATACCAAGTTTGGTATATATCAAGCTAACGAAATGGCCGCTAGCGCGCCTTGAGCGTGGCATGTAAATCATGTTGTTCATGACATGCACGTCATTATTTGCATATTACCACCTGTCATTTATGTTCGTCATACAGTGACGTCACTCAATCCCAAATTTGGTGTATATCAAGCTAACGAAACGGCCGCGAGCGCGCCATGAGCGTTGCATGTAAATCATACTTTTCATGACAAGTTAGTCATGATTTTTATGATATGACCAGCCATTTATGTTCGTCATACAGTCATGTTATGCCATATCAAATTTGGTATAAATCCCATGAACAATACGGCCAGGAGAGCACAAAGTCGTAGGGGGCTAGATAGTAGATAGATAGCCAGATACGCTCAAAGTCGCCGAAGTTCGCTAAGAAATGCATTGCATTTAAAAGCGCGCGAATGTCTACGCGCGGCCTACCTTTTGTTTTATCGATGTTTTCTTTCTTTTTATTTGTGTCTGTACCATGACGCTTGTTCGTAGCCACGGCACTGTGCTGCGTGTTCTAATGCATGCGGCATCTTTCACTCAAATTCTGATGAAGCTATAGTTTCATTATCGAAGTTCGTCTTGCTTGGTGCTTCGTTGCTAAGCCTCAAGAATGAAGGAATGGGGCTGATGTACAGCCGCCCATTTTTTTAACCTGAACGCGCTAGCGTCGACCGCCCAGTCGATAAGCGGCGTTTAACGGAGCACAGCGGCGAAATGAACGAGAATACATGCATGCCTGCGATGAACAGTCCTGTGCAGCTGTCTTCTTCTAGGCTGTGCTGGGAACCGGACAACAGGACGCCTGGAACAGGCGCTGATAGACTCGGCGGTCGATGCTCGCGCGTTCAGGTTCAAAAAATGGGAGGCTGTACGTCTCGCGGCTTTCGCGCATCAGCGATTTGAAAGATCATAGGCATGGAAGCATGGTACACATACGATGCGATTGACTTACATGCGGAGGAGGTTCTAACAACCATCGCACTATCGGTGCCGATGTCAGATGCAGCAGAACAAATATTTACGTAACAGGAAATATTTTGACGTGCTGTGTTTTTGTTCTTCGTGCTGAATTATTCGAGAAGTTTTTTGAATGATAATTTGACTGTTAGCCCAAGTGCTTTCCTTAGTAAACTAAGTTGGTCACAGATAAGAAATTTTCAAGTAAACACGTTTGTACATAGGGCCTTGCTGCTTCATTCTATAGATCTATCATAGCTAATTTGAAAATGTATCGAAGTATCTGAAGATACAGTTGGCAAGTATCGTGTCGGATACAATTTTTCCGGAAGTATCTTGTATCTGTATCTCAAATACTTCTTGCTCGGGTATCTTGTATCGTATCGCGATACAATTTCAAAGTATCTTTGCCCAGCCCTGATCTTGAGGTACACGCTGCAGTATACAGCTTTTGCGTCCACAGAGAAGGCTAACGTTTCAGTAGGACAAGTCTTGTGCAAATATTCACACACTGTGGACCAGTTGCTGACCAAGAACGGATCCTTGACTTCCGAAAATTCCTAACGAGCTCGCGAGCAGGACACAGAACAGTAAAATTGAAAGCAGACTCGTACACATTACAGAAATTAAGTAACCGAGCACAATTACAGTTGCTTTCTTTAAAATGTAATTGATTACAGTGAACAATCACAACCACAATAAAGTAACTGAGCAATCACGGAAATTAATCAATTACTTTCGCGTTACTTTCCTTCAAAAAAATGCCCCCCACCTCCCCGAAGGGAATCGTGAGGAAATGCGAATGCATTTCGCGCGCGCTTCACTCCATTTATATATGGTGGTTGTGGTTCGAAGAAGGAAAAGGCGCCTAATTTCTGAAGCCCGGTCGGGAGCACGGCGCAGCGCTTTTTTTTTTTGCTTTGTTTTGTGTCATCACGCGTCAGAGCGCGCTCCTCCTCTCCACTCACTCTCTCTTTTTAAATTTTTTTTTCATATATAGCTCCACCGAGCTCCCGCGATGCGAGCGCCCTCACGCGTCAGAGCACGCTCCTCCTCTCCACTCAGAGCGGAGAGAAAACACCTGCCGCGGACAACGCCAACGCCGCACAACGCCGGATGCCTGACATAGCCCGACTATGAAATGCATTCGCATTTAAAATGTATTGCCGCAACACTATAACACAAGTTTACTTAAACTACAACGAACTACTTGCATGGTAGAGAAAAGGCTGGAGGCTTGCGTGAAGGCGGGCAGGCTTACTGGGGCTGCTGTGATATAGTGTTGGACGTCGGTAACTTTCAACATCAGTTGTTTTTCAAAGTTGTCTCTGATTCTTCCACGTTTTCTCGTTAAGACATCAGCTGCTGCACGGAACACCCTCTCAATGCGTGCGCTGGAGGGAAGGGTGGTATTGTAACGCAGGAACACTTGGCGCACCAGCTCTTACTTGCTCTGTGCTTCGATGCTAGTGTCCATGTCCTGTGTGAAGCGCCGCGCTTCGGCGTTACTAAAGCTCGGATAAAGCGTTGTGGGTAAGGCCAAGGAAAAGGTTAAAAAACAGGCTCTTTAGGCACCTCAAATGTGATTACAGCGCCAGGGAAGACACTGGACAAAGAGATCAACGAAGACGAGCGCTGCCTCGTCTTCGCTGGTCCCTTTGTCCCATGTCTTCCCTTGCGTTGTAATCACATTTGAAACGGAATCCCAACTGGCCCGTACTCAGACTTCGCGTTGGGCACCCCCCGTCCTGTATTACGGGGGTCTCTACAGTGCACTGGCATATTTTTCGGGACGAGAACTGCCTTAGAAGACTGGTTACCACTTGATTTTGGAAAAAAAAATAATTGGTCAAAAATAATTGATTGCTTGTAACGCATCACGTACAACTCTGATCGAAATCGCTGAGCGTACAAGTAAAGCTGGAATGGGGGCTAGTTGGTGCGAATACATGGCTTGTTCGCGCTGCCACGAACTGGACGAACTACACGAGAGAAGACACACCACAGGGTGAAGTGCGCTTCACCCTGTGTGTGTGTGTCTTCTCTCGTGTAGTTCGTCCAGTTCCTGGCAGCGCGAACAAGCCATGGAGCGTACAAGACTACCAGCACTCATGTACACCGGAAGTCGGTTATTTTACGAACCGTGTGTGTTATTTCTTAGACAGAGGTGCGGACTGTGACTCGGGAGATTAAATGCTCGGACTCCGTCATCACGAGAAAAATTATTGCGAAAGTGACTGTAATTTATGCATAAATTGCAGAAACTCAGATTTTCGAGCGCACTCATGACGCGCATTGCTAGCAGAAGCTGGTGCTTCTCGTCCTCTTAATATAAATTTATTTATTTGTAAAATTTATTTATTTGTAAAATACTGGTAGCTTAAGAAGGCTGGAAGCAGGAGTGGGGATACAAAGATCAAAGAATTCGTACATACTACGCAAAAAAGCTATAATGGCATGCTACATACTGGGTATACTTTAGAACAGCAATAATATCAACACCTACATCGATAATCACAATACTACATAAGTGCACTGTAACCATTATATTCAAAATACTACTAATACCTAGTGCACATGGCATAAAAGAATATATGGATGTTGTCACATATAAGGCGACCGGTACTGAAAATATGTATCGCCAAAGGAAACAACGAAAAAAAAACATACAGATATAAACATACAAGTGAACATTGACAAAAGAAATCAGTAGATTGGTATATTTATACAGTCGACAAATGAGCCTTAAGTGTAACAATGAAATCTGCTGTGGTCGTGCGTTCCACGACGTCGGCTGCGAGCTCATTCCATTCCCTTACCGCCCGTGGGAAAAAGGTGTTCTGAAATACATCTGTTCGCCAGTTATAGTCTCGTAGTTTTTTGGAGTGATGAGAGGGTGTGATTCGCTTACTTACAGGATGAATGAAATGGTCCTTTTCTATTCCTATTTTGTTGTGATAAATTTTGTATAGGTACACTAGTCTTTCTGTGTGACGCCGAAATTCCAGGGGTTCCAATTCAGCCCTTTCCACTAGCGTACTTGCGGATCACGCAAAAGGCGTCAAGAGAGTGTTATTTGTGCAACAGCGCAAGGAACTTCATCATCCCACGTGAAACGACTTGATCTAGTTTGCTCTAGTCTTGCTCTAGTTTATTTTTATTACGATAGCAATTATATGGACAGTCTCAACGTGTTTTTGCCGTCGACGTCGCCGTTGCCGTAGCCGTCGTCGTCGCCGTCTTGTGCCGTATAAAGTCCAAATTGATAAGCTCCCCCCAGCGCGTCGTACGTTCTACAGGCGGGTAACCGCGCGCGAGCGGTGGCCACGAACGCGGCTGTAGCGGAGGTGAAACGAGCCGGCCCATCCCCATCGCTTCGAGGCGCAACGTAGTTTACACGAAACGATGCATGTGTTTTTCAAAGTCACGAACATCACGTTCTGGAAAAAAAAATTAAGGCAGCTTCACCCTAGTTGTGCCAAACCTGAAGAAAGTGCGGGCCTGGGCAGCCATCCTTTTTTTCTTTTCGCATTTCTTTTTCTTTCCTCTTCTCTTTCTTTCCTTTACTTCTTTTCCGTTTCATTCTGTATTTTGTTATCTCTTTATTTATATTTATTTCTTCCTCTATCTTTATCTATTTCTTTCTCTTTCTGTCTCTTTCTATTTCGCGCTTCCTTCCTTTTTTTTCTCTTTTGATACGTGATTTTGCCTGCGTTACGCCGAGCGCACTAGTTTTTTTTTTTCTGCTGCTGATTATAGGTGATGATCACCAAGGCGCTCGAAGAACAAGAGGAAGAAGACTTCTCCTTGGCGCGAGAACGCGCTCACTTATCATCATGAAGGCGCTCGAAAAGCAAGAGGAAGGAGACTTCTCGTCGGCGCGAGAACGCGCTCACTTATCATGAACCCCGCAGGGGCGTCTGCGCGAGCAGGCGTTTGGTGTGTGGCGACACCACGGACCCGAGCTAACGGGGGGGTTTCTACCCCCTCCCACGCCTCGCCGTGCGTGGCTGAGCCGTGTCCGGGGAAAAGGGGATCCTGGGCGTTGAGCCGACGCCGGGTGATTGGACCTTTAAGGCCCCCCGGCAGAGGCAACACACCCCTTTGGCCCCAGCTTCACGTAGACGGCACCCCTGGGCTGACCCACCCAGGGGAAATCGGCAGTCGCCTTTTCCTCTCTCTCTCTACCCTTATCTTCGTCTTTCTCTCTCTTTTAATCTTTCCTGTCATCTCCTCTCTTCTATTCACTTCCAATCTTCCAGGCGGCAAGGGTTAACCTTGTGTGTGTGCCCTCTCTTGGGCACATCATATTTGGTTACAGTGGCTGTGTACAGCCTGCGTTAGCATGGCTTATATTAGTGTAAGTGCTGTCGCGTCCCCATGTTGGGCTCCATTGTGGGCGGCTGGCATGGCGGCCGAAACTAAACAATTTCTATGGCCTCCAGCTCATTTCCTCGACTCAGTGATCGTCCTCTCTCAAAGAGGGGACGCACCGAAGAAAACATAAACTTCTTTTTGAAGCCAAAAGAAAATTTCCCCCGATTCCACGTAATCCACTGTGAGACCATCGACAAGAATGCCAGAACAATCTCTCCCTTTATTGTGTCCAAATCCCTCACCAATACACTCGGACAAGGTTATAAGGCTACTAGAATGGCTAGTGGGGACCTTCTCCTTGAAGTGCAAAGTAAGAGCCAGTACGATAACCTCTCGAAACTAGTCTCTTTTGGAAGCACTCCTGTATCAATAACACCACACCGATCTCTGAACAGCTCCCGAGGTGCAGTATCTGACCAAGACCTGCTCGACTTGACTGAGAATGAGCTCCTTGAGGGCTGGAATGAACATGTGACACATGTACAGCGAATTAAACTCCGACGTGACGATAAAGAAATACCCACAAAAAACCATGGTTGATCCCTCCGTCATAGGAATCGGTATAACACGAAAGTGAAACATGTCCTTGCAGAAGTAGTTGATTGCTTACTGTACCTTGATATAAGAGAGCTTGCACAATATCTATGGTGTTTAGCAGTTAAAGCACCATTTAACGTGGATGCATCCACGCTAACGCTCGGTGGTGCATCTGTATCTTAACGACTAACGTCCATGATCAATGATTAAACAAACCCTTTTGGTCACAGATGCTTGTTGTAGCTGTACGTTGAGAGCGGAATCAGAGAAAGTGGTGTGAGAGCCAGAACAGCGTCACTTATTGCACGCCGAACTTGGGCTAAGGTGCCCACTCGCGGCATGTTAGAGTTATTGAACACCACTGCCCGACCAGAGGGAAACGCAACGCGCGTCTTGTCTTGCCCGTTGCCCAGCTGCGATTTTTCGCGGGGCGAGCGTAACTAGAGACGCGATTAGGAACGCGGAGTTACGGCTACGCGAAGCAGTCATGCGTCCATGCATGTTTCGCAGAGCTATTTTTTGGTATGGATGGATGCTATGAGCGAGGCCGACGCTGGGGTTACCCCCAGCGTCGTTACCCCCTGGCAGTGTGTTAATGCGTCGACAAAACTGCACCGTGGCCTCCGAGATTAGCCGGCTGCGCGCCGTGACTGCACTTTTCCCCCATTCGAAACGCGCCGAATGGGACGTACGCGTATAAACGACGCTTTGTAGGAACTAATTGTGGATTTCACGGTCATGATATATTACTTCACTTTAGCGCGAACACTGTAAGATGACAGTGGTAGATATAAAAGGCGTGTTTTCAAAGCGTACAGAATATGTGACCGTGGCGCAGTGGACAGCGTGCCCGGCATCTCTTGTCGCCGACCAAGAGGTCGTAGGTTCGACTCCCGTTGACGGAACTTTTTTCTTTGTCTTCTGATCATGTGTATTTTTTCGACGTCATTTCCGTGACGGAAATACGTCACTGAAATCTTGGTGGACCCCGACATAAAACACTTTCGTGTTAAAACACCTGATTGTTACATTTTCCACAAGCACCCTGCCAGAATATATCGAAACAGGCTACCTGAGGCTAAAGGTCCGACCATACATTCCCAATCCGCGGCGTTGTTTTAAGTGCCAACGTTTCGGTCACGGCTCTCAGAGCTGCCGTGGCCGTCAAACCTGTGCCAAATGCAGCTCGCACGAACACCCTACGGACACCTGTGCTGAAACTCCCCACTGTGCAAACTGTGACGGTGGACACCCAGCCTACTCTCGCACATGTCCTTCATGGAAACACGAAAAAGGAATACTCACACTCAAGGTAAATGAGAACAGCTCCTTTAGGGAGGCGCGCAAACGCCTTTCTTTTGCGCAGGGTCCTTCATTCGCGGACGTGGCACGCAAGGGGGGCAGTGACACAAAAGTTCGCGGCGGCCGCACGCACCACTCCGAGTGGACGGGCGGCAGCGCCACTGGCCCCCCTCAGCGGAAGCAGCCCGTGCTGCTCCGCAACCAAAGGGTATGCAGGCCTCCGGACCTGCAGGCCCAGGGCCTTCTGTTCAGGCAGAAGGTCCCAAAAGTGTGACACCCGTGCGCGTAACCCGCGGGCGGGCATCCAGCGCCTCTGCCGAGGCAATGAAAACAGCGGCAAGTCCGACGGCGTCTCCGGCGCCGAAGGATCGGCGCAGCTCCTTGGAGCGCGCCAAACAAGCAAAACTCCCGTCACGGGGCCCGACAACGGCTCTCTGATCTAACGAAACACTCCTTTCAGTACACACAGCACTAATTCACACTCAAAATGGATACACAAATTATACAATGGAATGTAAGAGGTCTTATCAGAAACGTCGATGATATCCAAGAGCTGCTACATGAACACTCACCAAAAGTGCTGTGTGCACAAGATACACACTTAAAATCCAAGAACACCAATTTTCTACGTCATTACGTTATTTTCAGAAAGGACCGGGATGATGCTGTGGCATCATCTGGTGGCGTGGCAATGATAGTTAATCCAGGAGTAGCATGTACACACCTACCACTACAAACCTCCCTTGAGGCAGTGGCTGTTCGAGCAGTTATTTTGAACAAACTTGTCACCATCTGCTCTCTCTACATACCCCCCACACTACCGTCTTGAAAAAGATCAATTCGAGTCCTTAATAGATGAACTACCAGAGCCTTATCTGGTCCTTGGGGACTTGAATGCACATAGCGGTCAATGCGGTGATCTTCGCTGCGATGGACGAGGTCGCCTAATTGAACAGTTCCTCTTTTCCTCCGGTGCGTGTCTGTTGAATAGGAAAGAGCCCACGTATTATAGTCTCGCCAACAAAACCTACTCGTCCATAGACCTCAGCATTGTATCTCCATCGCTTCTACCCCTACTCCACTGGAAAGTCATAAATAATCCTTTCGGAAGTGACCATTTTCCTGTAGTTCTGAGCACACCAATAGCAAATGAATGTCCTCCACAGGTTCCTAAATGGCTCACAGACAAAGCTGATTGGGAACAGTTTCATGAGATTACCCGTTTAAGTTGGAGTGACATGTCTGGCTTAAGCATAGATGCAGCCGTAGAGTACTTTACAGCTTTTCTGGTAGATGCTGCAACCAAATGTATCCCACAAACTACTGGACTGCCCGGCAAGCGACGTGTCCCTTTGTGGAACAATGAATGTAGAAACGCCCGAAAGAAGCAAAACAAAGCATGAAGGTTGCTCCGGAACTCACCGACAGCCGAGAACCTTGACAGCTTTAAAAACATTAAATTTCAAGGCAGAAGAACGCGCAGACAGGCTAGAAGGGAGAGCTGGCAGAAATTTTTATCCGGAATAAATTCATATACACAAGAGGCGAGAGTATGGTACATGGTTGGTAAGGTAGCAGGACGACAAGCACATTCACTTCCTTTAGTAACTACACAGGGCGACAGCTCGGAAGACCAGGCGACCTTCCTCGGTGCACATTTCGAACAGGTCTCCAGCTCATCGCACTACACTGCAACTTTCCAACAATACAAAACAAGAATCGAAAAACAGAAACTAGAGCGCAAATCCACAAAACACGAGCCATGCAATGAACCTTTCCTCTTAGCCGAGCTACAGGCATCGCTAAACTGCTGTAACGATTCCGCCCCAGGCTCTGATAGTGTAGTATATGAAATGTTAAAACATCTGCCCTCTTAAACTCAAAAGTCCCTTCTTTCCCTGTATAATGCTGTTTGGTTTTTCGGCGAGATCCCCTCTGCCTGGAAAGAAGCCATAGTTATTCCGATTCTGAAGCAAGGCAAGGATCCATCCTCCGTTACCAGTTACAGGCCCATCGCACTAACAAGCTGTCTGTGTAAACTTTTTGAAAAGATGGTGAACCGCCGACTAATACATTTCCTAGAAACAAACAATCTACTGGACCCATACCAGTGCGGATTTCGCTAGGGCAGATCCACCACTGACCACCTCTTACGTATCGAGGCACAAACCCGTGACGCTTTTGTCCATAACCATTTTTTTCCTTTCCGTGTTCCTCGATATAGAAAAAAGCTTTTGACACTACATGGCGCTTCGGTATACTGCGAGACCTCGCACATTTAGGTGTGCAGGGCAGAATGTTAACCATAATCTACAATTACCTGTCCAATCGGACATTCCGTGTCCGAGTGGGCACTGTCCTGTCTCAAACATTTGTCCAAGAAACAGGAGTGCCGCAAGGTGGCGTATTGAGTTGTACGATATTTATTATCAAAATGAATTCCTTGCACGTGTCCATGCCCCGCAATATGTTTTATTGCACATATGTCGACCATGTTCAGGTCGGTTTCAAATCGTGCAACCTTTCTATGTGTGAACGGCAGGTTCAGTTAGGCTTGAACAAGGTCTCTAAATGGGCAGACGAAAACGGGTTTAAGCTAAACCCACAAAAGAGCACTTGTGTCCTATTCTCCAGAAAGAGAGGCCTTCATCTCGATCCGGACCTTCACCTGTACGGTCAACGTATGTCTGTAAAAACTGAGCATAAGTTCCTGGGTGTAATATTAGACACCAAACTAACCTTCATACCGCACATAAAGTATCTAAAAAACAAGTGCTTAAAAACCATGAGTATACTGAAAGTTGTCACGCACTACGTGGGGTAGTGACAAAAAGTGTCTGATGAACCTACATAAAAGCCTCATACGCACGCGCCTAGATTACGGGGCGATAATCTACCAGTCTGCGACTCCAACTGCACTAAAGATGCTTGATCCTGTTCACCATCTAGGGATTCGTCTTTCTACGGGTGCGTTTCGCACCAGCCCCGTAGAAAGCTTCTACGTTGAATCTAACGAGTGGTCGTTGCACCTGCAGAGAACCTACATGTCCTTTCTATATTATTTCAAAGTGAACGCAGACAAGGAACACCCTTCACATTCTACAATTAATGATACGTCCAGCTCCGCCCTATTTGAAAACCGGCCTTCATTCAGACAGCCCTACTCACTGCGTGTGAGGGGCCTAGCTGAGGAAACGGGTGTGCCACTTGAACAACGTTAGATGGCTCCCGCAGCGTATCTGCCGCCGTGGGAGTGGCAGACTATAGATTGCGACGTGTCTTTCTTAGAGGTTACGAAGCACGCGCCCATTGTACATATCCGTACATACTTCCTTGAACTGCAACACAAATACACATGTCCTGAATTCTTTACAGATGCCTCAAAGTCTTACACTTCTGTGTCGTACGCAGCGGTCGGTCCATCATTTTTGGATTGCGGCGTTCTGCATCCTGATACAGGCATCTTCACCGCTGAAGCATATGCGATACTTGTGGCTGTTAAACACATTAAGCAACTAAAACTACAAAAGGCAGTAATTTACACGGATTCCATAAGCGTAGTAAAAGCTCTGAAAACACTTTAAAAACACAAGAACCCGGTCCTTGTCTCCCTTTACTCATCTTTATGCACAGCCTAGTCATTCAAACAGCATGTCGTAGTGTGCTGGGTGCCAGGGCAGCGAGAGATCCAAGGTAACGTGTTGGCGGACCAGCTGGCCGCATCCGCCAACGAGAACACGGCTGATACATCCACGCCCGTCCCTGCGCTGGACTTAAAACCTTTCCTTAAACGGAAGCTCAGAGCTTATTGGCAGAGCACATGGGACAGGCAGACAGAAAATAAACTACATGTTATCAAGCCGCAAGTATCAAAGTCACGCCGCACAGAAGTTATACTTACAAGGCTAAGAACAAGACAGACACACACAGTACACATTCATACCTTCTGTCCGGTGGTGATCCACCTCTGTGCGATAAATGTGGAGGATCACTCACTGTCCTGCACATACTTATTCAAAGCAGTGAAGTAGAGTCTATTAGAAACAAGCACTTTCCATTAGCCTACAAAGAACAAATCCCACTGCACCCGCGCATTTTCATCGGCGAAGAACCGATTTTAAAATATGAGTCATTGTTTGCGTTTTTAAAAGATATTCATAGCTTTCACATCATATATCAAGGAAATCCGTAGCACGACCTCTCAACAGAGGTTGTTGCTGTGGTAGCTACTCTCACAAGCACCTTCTTCCCAGCCTTTGGCCTCAAAGGCCTTGAGGAGGCATTGGTGCAATTTTTCGATCGTTCACTTGTATATACCATGGTCTTTTGTGATTCATTGCATCCGTATAGATCACATCATGTATCAGTGCCATAATTTTATACTCTATACACACTTTTTACGCTTGTTTATAGTGCGTGATTTTAGGCCTCTATACAGCCGTAATACACCGTCATCGCAATCACCGGTCATCACCTACATCACATAAAAGACATGGCGCTCTTTGGCCACACATGGCCCTTACGCCACAAAACTCCACTAATCATCATCATTATCATCACGAAGGCGCTCGAAGAACAAGATGAAGAAGACTTCTACTTGGCGCGAGAACGCGCTCACTTATCATCATGAAGGCGCTCGAAGAACAAGGGAAAGAAGCCTTCTCCTTGGCGCGAGAACGCACTAACTTATCACGAAGGCGCTCGAAGAACAAGAGGAAGGAGATTTCTTGTTGGCGCGAGAACGCACTCACTTATCATCATGAAGGCGCTCGAAGAACAAGAGGAAGAAGACTTCTACTTGGCGCGAGAACGCGCTCACTTATCATCATGAAGGCGCTCGAAGAACAAGGGAAAGAAGACTTCTCCTTGGCGCGAGAACGCGCTCACTTATCATCATGAAGGCGCTCGAAGAACATTAGGAAGGAGATTTCTCGTTGGCGTGAGAACGCGCTCACTTATCATCATGAAGGCGCTCGAAGAACAAGAGAAAGAAGTACGTTATGTTGGGCCAGTTGGTGCATCTAGATGTACTTTAGATGGTTTTTTACGAAGTGTCTGTCATTTTTTTTGTGTTTTCCACGAGCTTTGCCCAGGTCTGGGTTTCCATTGTGTTTTTTTTCGATGCCTTTACATTAGGATACATTTGTTTGTTGCTGGTACCGAGATATCATGATAGTGATCTTCTTTTCAAACCTCGTCTTCCTGCACGTGCAGTGAGTGGAAAGTTCTGCGCATGTCCTTCAAGAGCCTTTATACTGTGAATGCTTCATGAAAATAAACTTAGTTGTGAGTTGGCGTTCTTTCTGTCCCTTCTTGTCTCTTCTCAGTAGTAACCTTGCGCCACGTATTTCAAATAAGAGGAAGAAGACTTCTCCTTGGCGCGAGAACGCGCTCACTTATCATCATGAAGACGCTCGAAGAACAAGAGGAAGAAGACTTCTCCTTGGCGCGAGAACGCGCTCACTTATCATCATGAATGCGCTCGAAGA
This sequence comes from Rhipicephalus appendiculatus, assembly GCA_030522465.1. Classification (NCBI taxonomy): domain Eukaryota; kingdom Metazoa; phylum Arthropoda; class Arachnida; order Ixodida; family Ixodidae; genus Rhipicephalus; species Rhipicephalus appendiculatus. The sequence continues at coordinate 142,467 of JALIZH010011818.1, forward strand.
ACAATAGGAAGCAAACTTCTCGTTGGCGTAAGAACGCGCTCACTTATCATCATGAAGGCGCTCGAAGAACATGAGGAATAAGGCTTCTCGTTGGCGTGAGAACGCGCTCACTTATCATCATGAAGGCGCTCGAAGAACATGAGGAATAAGACTTCTCGTTAGCGCGAGAACGTTCTCACTTATCATGAAGGCGCTGGAAGAACAAGGGGAAGAAGACTTCCCCTTGGCGCAAGCGCTCGCTCAATATGCTACACTTGGAGCGTTACTCCAACGGACGACGACAGCATACTAGAGCATACTACAGCACACGACAGCAAACGGCAGCCTGGCCCCCTAAAGTGCTCCGCCCTTAAAACATTTGTTAGGCAGTGCATTCCATGCGCTAATTGCTCGCGGCAAAAAGGAGTGTTTGAAAGGGTTCGTACGTGAAAAGTATGGCGTCAGATAGTAATCGTGGATATGTCTGGTCTGCTGGAAAGAAGAGAGAGAAAGGTATTTAGCAGGGTCGATAATAAACTGCCGATTACGGAGTAGGAAAAGGAATGTGAATCTGAGGATCGCTTTTTCACGAGTGGAATGTTGTTAGTAACCATCAGTGATGAGGTTGAATCAGCATTGTGATAGGCGTTATACTGTTCTCCTTTGGGCTATTTAGGTTTATGGACATCCTTACATCCTTTTTAAAATATGGTTCTCAGGCCAAGAATACGTACTCCAGACGGGGCCGAATGAAAGTATTATATGTGAGATGTTTGATCTGAGATTGCGCGTTTTGTACCTTGCGTCTAAGAAATTCCAGTTTTCTGGAGGCGGAGGAACAAACATCGTCAATATTGCTACCGCATGATAGTCGGTTGGTAATCTTTACTCCGAGGAATTTGAATTTGTTGATTTCGATCGAGAGATTATTATTTAAAGTGTACCTACATGTAAAAGGGTTAATTTTATTTAAAGCTTCACTAAAGACTTAGTTGTTATTTTTTAACCTCAATGACCAGGCGTTGCGCCAATCGGAGAGAGAATTTAGGTTGTTTGGCAAGAACTTTTGGTCCTTTTGACTTTTAATTCGCTTGTAAAGAATGCAGTCATCTGCAAAAGGTTTTAAGTTTATGGCGGAGGTGTCAACTGATGAAACCATGTCATTGATGAAGATCAGAAACAGGGCAGGGCCAAGGACATGGGGAGCTCCCGAGGTTACAGAGCTCAGAGCTGCAGCTCTCAAGCTGGACAAGCTGTTTGCCGTTGGTGAGGTAAGAGCGAATCTAATTAGTAACATTAATGGGTAGAGCAACGTTACAAAGTTTCATGAGTATTTTATTACGACAGACGCGGTTGAAGGCTTCTCTAAAATGTAAGAAAATAGCGTCCGGGCCGCCCTCATCTGGTGCTCTGCGAAGTCATGAATAGTGGTGACGATCTGGCTGGTGGTCGCGAGGTCTTTCCTAAAACCATGCTGATAAGGAGTCAACATATTAACGCGACAGCGTTAAACAGCTCGTTACTCAGAAATTCCGGTGTCGGTGTTGATGTCGGCATTGTGGGTTCTGAGCGATAAATCATCATCTTGTCTGTGACCGAAAAATCGAGAAAGATGCAAATAAAATAAAACAATAAAAAAAAATCGGCAGAGTCCACATACCTTGGGAATCGATGTTATGCGAAGCATGCGGAGGGAAGGTGACTGTGTTGTAATGTTTTATTGAGCGAAACGTTACGAAATTACGCTAAAGATATGTACAAGTGTTGTACGCACAGACATATGTTCCACAGTCGCATATGTTTTGCATAACAAGTTGTTTGCAGTTGCGTAACGATGCCAACAGCAACATGGGCAGTAGCAACACCAGAAGCGGTAAACTGATATGTAGCGCTTGTGCTCGCCAGTATGGTAGCCCTGGACACTGCAACATATATCAACTTCAGTGGATGGCGCTTTACTATAATTGATGTTAACCCGGCGCGACGGCTGTATCATCCGAGTACAAATGTAATGTTTATAAAATTGGATAGCCAGCACTGCAACGACAATTGACGTTTCACGAACATTAGGGTCTATTCGAAAAGCAGTTCCGAGACCTGGCGTGGCTCTGTGGTAGAATGCTTGATTGCCACGCAGAATGCTTGGGTTCGATTCCTGTTGGGACCCTGATATTTATTATTTGCATTCGTCCGGTCAACGCTGCTGATGACGTCAGCTTTTTAACGCTCTGGCGTTAAAAGTACCCATGTTATCTCGCCGTTCCTGGGTAGTCTAAACTGTCAATCACCTGTGGCACATACCCGCATACCTGTGGCACATACCCGCCCCGTGGTATGTGCCACAGGGTTTGCCCGAAAGAGTTTGACGACGTACGCGACGGGATTGTCATTATTCATGTCACGACCAGCGAGTCATATTCGTCAAACCATCTTATTCTCACACACTAATTTTGGTCTACCCCGAGTTAAAGGGGTAATCACGAGATCACCCAGACGTAGGCGGCTAGATGGATAGATAGATAGATAGATACGCAGATAGAAACGCTAAAAGTGCCTGCAGTACGCAAAGAAATGCTTCGCATTTAAAACCTTCGCTTCGAGTAGGAATCGAAATCAAACCGTGTAGGAGGCTAGCAAGTGCTCAACCACAAAACGACCCTATTGCTTGAAAATGCTCAGGAAAAAAACCCTGTATCAATGTCATGTACTGGGAGGAAATAAATAAATGATGAAAATCATTTCTGCCACGCATGTAATATTCCGTGGCAGAAGCGTAGAATCGCGCCATGCAACAAAACATGCGAATTACAACAAGTGGGTGTTTAAAAGGCCCATCCTTTACAAAGCGTTCAGACATAGTTAATGTTACATCAGCTGCAGAAACATAAACAGAGTGACCAGCTGCTTAGGTTCGCGTGTTGCCTTAGGGACGCGTAGGAGGCCCTTTGTCATTTCGCAAAAGCAACAATTATGGCGTAGTGGGTACTTTTTTTTATCGCGTAAGCAAGCACTTAATAACTTCACTTGCAGCAGACATTCTAGGATAGTTTGAAACGGCCAATGTCAATCGCACAGTCGTTCGTTTCCTTACGGCACTGTTGAGGCATACACCGAGAGCCGAAGCCAGGCTAGCAACAATTGAGAAGGCGATGCGCACGGGGCCAGATTACGCTATCGCATTGTATACTCTTCAACGCGAAGCTCGAGCGTCCTTAAAGTTTTTGTATTTGTTTTGTTTTCTGCCAGAAAACACATGATGTATTGCGCAATTATGTGCTCTAGAAGTTTACAGGGACTGAAAATTAATGATACTGGCGGGTAGTTTTCAACATTCCGGCGATCACCTTTCTTGAATACAGGAAAAAGACGCGCCAGTCATTGGGAACAACTGAGTCATGAAACGAAGGACGAAAAAATGGGCGAAAGCATGTGCAATAGGTTCGGCGTAACGTTGCAGAAATGCGTTAGGTATGCCGTCTGGACAATCAGAAGATTTAGTCTCAACATTAACTAACTGTGACAGGACACCTTCGGCAGTTATGAAATCGGCAGATGTGGTAGGAAGAGAACGATTATTTTCGTGAGCATCATGTCCCAGAATGAAAACCGAGTGAGAGTAGTCATTGAACTGGTTGGCAATTTGGTTGGATCATTAGCAGCACAGCCGTTTACTGATATCTCGGTCAGTGTTTCGTGCGTTTCGCTCAAGTACCACCAGAATCCATGCGGGTTAGTTTTCAAGAAGTTAGGAAATCAGCGTTCGTGGGCCTTTTTTTTACATTCCCACTAGAAGGCCCAGTTGTTTTTACACAGGTACTCCTACTTTTCGCAACTTTTACTGCGCTTGGCTCAAGTTGCCGTTTTTCCTATGTTTTTTTTCCTATCCGCTTGACAACCCTGTGCGCGCGTTGTTTTATCGAAATGAAGTGTACGCTTCCGTGGGATCATAGGCATATAAAAGTCGGGTCATTGGCGCGTTAGCGCGTGGTCAAGAAAACTATTTTCTATACCGGCTTGTAGCATGGCGCAGAAACACACAAGGAAAAAGAAGTACTGGACGAACACAAGCGGTATTTTCAATAGTTTGCGGAGTCATACGTGTTGTCAGGCGCACTTTCTTTTCTATTTTTATTAAACCTGTCCGTTAAACCTGCAACCACTGCCTTGCCCATATCGCGTCCAAATGCCTGGGAACCTTGATATTATATTAGAATCTTCTGATAGGCTTGAACAGTGCAGTTTATTCTGGAAAGGACTGAAAGCTGGGCCAGTTGGCAACCGTACTTGAACATAATTTAACTCAGCACACGATGACGCGGACACAAGAGAAGAAGGGACAGACCACAGCGCTGACTCACAACTGAATATTTATTGGAAGACATGAACGAAAAGAGGAACACTTCAATCCTCCCACCCATGTGACCACACTACAACAGGAAAACGGCAGGTCAGCTGAAATCTTGAACAATGAAAAAAAGAAAAAAAAACCTGATACACCCCACGTGTACTCTCCAACAGCAGGAAAGTTAAGATATCATGCTATCTAAGAACCTAACCTCGCTATCATGTAGGGCTATAGAAGGCACGCTAATGCATTGTTCACCCCTTTTTTTATATTATATGCTTCAATTATTTCTTGTGTTGTTTGATCTCTGTGTGTCGGTAGAACTTTAGCTTCATGAAAGATAGGTGCGCACTTACACAGCGCAGCATGTTGGGACACATGCGAGTATGCATTTCCTTGCAAAGAACGCCTGCGTTCCAACAACCTAATGTTGATGCACCTACTTGTTTGGCTTATATATACACGACCACAGGAAAACGGTAAAAGATATACGACACCCTTCCTACACTGTACAAAAGGAGTCACGTGTTTGACCCCGCAGCCTTTTTCAGTTACTCTTGACACGCGTTTCCTATATATAAAAGCCACGAAAAAAAATAATTCAGAAAAATACTTTCCGACGCGTGGAATCGAACGGGCGACTTCTCGCTCCGCAGCGCGCGACGCTAACCGCTACGCCACAAGAGCGCACATGCTACTGCATACTAACGGCGCGCTATTTATATACACCATTCACCCCTGGCGGCACGGAGATCTCGTGGGGGGGGGGGGGGGGGGGGATGTCAGCGTGTTCTCTGCTTTACCAGCAAACCAGCGAGATGGCGCAAAGTGCGCGCTCAGTGCCCCACTCGTTGCGACGCGTTGGCTCCCAAAGAACCCGACTTGCCCGTGCACGGGCGTAGTTTCCTTTGCCAGGGTGCGCGCGCGCGCGCTTTTTTTGGGTGGGGGGGACGGGGGGCAGTTTGACGCCGTGTGCTCTCGCCTGGAAGATTGCGTTTAGGTTACAGAGCGCACAAAGGTCACTTCGCTCGCTGCAGAGGCCCCTTTTCTGAAAGAAGCGCGCTGTTCCAGCAAAGGGAACTAACAACTGTGACACTTCGCGCTCATCCTGTGTATACCTGTGCGTATATTTCGTGCGTCCTTCGCGCTTGAGCAGTGCGCTCCAAGTTTCGATCTGCTTGCCGTTCTTCGCTTGAAATGCCAATGTGTAGCTATCGCATTCATTGCTTCGCCTTTGCGGCGAAACTGTGACTTTTTTTTTTTGCCTGGGCGCAAGTTCGCACGGTAAAGGACATGGGGTGGCGTAAAATTTGGAAAAAAAATTGAAATATCGTTTCTTGCTTCTTTAGTGATTCCTTAACAATATCCAGTGCCCCACACATTTTTTGCACGCTTTGATTGAGCCAAAAAGACCTCGTTTTCGAAACCTACAGATGAGCAACCAAGTCACCTTTTCTCAGACCGTGCACAACCTGAGCATTCTGTCCACAAGCGAATTTTTTAAATGCGAAGCATTGCTTTGCGCCCTGCAAGCACTTTGGTGTTTCTATCTATCTATCTATCTATCTATCTATCTATCTATCTATCTATCTATCTATCTATCTATCTATCTATCTATCTATCTATCTATCTATATATCTATCTATCTATCTATCTATCTATCTATCTAGCCGCCTACGTCTAGGTGCTCTCGTGATCGCCTCCTTAATATGTTGAGGTCGACCAAATTTATTATGGGAGGGTAAAAGGATTTGTCGAATATGTCTGGCTGGTCGTAACTTGAATAATGTGAATACCCCGTCGCGTAGGTCGTCAAACTCATTTCTCCAGACACGTGTGGCTCATACCCCCGTATACCGCGGGCCGCAGTATACGGGTATGCGCCACAGGTGTTTGACTATTTATATCTACCAAGGAACGACGAGGACATACAATGGCAATTTAAATGAGACAGCGTTAAAAAACTGACAACGGCAGCGTTGACCCGACGAATTCAAAGAATAGAAATCAGAGCCCAGCAGGAATCGAACCCCAGCAATCTGCGTGGCAATCAAGTATTTTACCACAGAGCGACGTCAGATCTCTAAACTGCTTTGGAAAAAAAGACCCTATGCAGGCGTAATGTAGGTGAAACGTCAATTGTGTTTGCAGTGCTTGGTATCTAATTTTCAAAACATTACATATGTACTCTTATGAGAAGGAGTCATGTCGGGTTAACGTCAGTGGTATACTTAAGCGATATCCACTGAAGTTGGTCTACGTAGCACTAGCCCTGGCTAGCATTCTCGGAAGCACAAGCGGTACAATCAGCTTACCGCTTCTGGTGTTGGTAATGCCCATGTTTCTGTTCGCATCGTTACGCAACTGTAAACAACTGGTTATATGAAACATAAGCGACTGTTCAACATATGTCTGTGCGTACAACATTTGTACATATCTTTAGCGTCATTTTATAACGCTTCGCTTAATAAAAAAAATCAGCCCAGTCACGTTACCTCCGCATTCTTCGCATAACATCGATTCCCATGGTACATGGAATATGCCTACTTTTTAATCGAAACTGCTGGTATTGCAGAGCTTAGCAGCTTTATAAAAAAGTATTCCGGCTACAGCGGTATACGAAAGACAGGTCCATAGCCGAAGGTCTTCTAGAAGACTTAAAACAGCCAACGAAACCGACTAGGTTTAAAAAAAAAGAGCCCATTTTCAAAAAATTGGCCGCGTATCTGCGTGCTTCGCTGCAAATGTCATCGAAAGACGATAGTCTTCTGCCGGTCTCATCCGCGGCCACCTGTGATGCTGTTCTCGACCATTTCCGTCCTGGCATGACCAAGCGTCTTCTCGCCGCAAGCGCGGTGTTTTTTGGCAGCGTGTAAAAAGCTGAGAAGGCGCGCAGAGCGACCACGAAAAGAGATTCTCTTGTTTGCAGCAACGAGGGCAGACTGCGCCAGCTATCGCGCGTCGGATGAAACACGCGGCACTTCGCGCGACCTCGGAGATAGACGACGGCTCTTCGCTTTTGCAAGGCAGCCCGCATTTTCAGCGCAGCCTAAGAAACACTAGGGTCTTCAGAATTAAGTATCTATGTATTTCCTATAAAAGAACACACCACTTAATACTTCCGTATTGTTGTTGCGCCTCAGATATGCGTAATATTTGCTTTTTGATCGACAATGTTCACAAGTATGCACAAAAACGACTGATCAAGTTGGCTGAGCGTTCAGAAAGCAGTCAAACTTTGGCCAGCCGCTGAATCGTGCGACGTGCCGACAAACAGAAAAACAGACAGACAGACAGACGGACAGACAGACAGACAGACCAAAATTTCTCCGTTTAGGTATCCCAAGAAAGACTATCGTCTTTAAAACCGCGGTCATTCCCTTTTTGCATAGGGTCTCGCATTGTTTAAAAAAGGTGGCACGAAAGGCAGGCATCAGAGTTGTCTTTTCAGGAAGAAACAGGTTCTCTAGTATGTTCCATAAGGTGAATAGAGAGGACACTAATAAGAAACACGCAAATACGTTCGTTGAATGCTGCCTTAACGCGGTATACAAAATCCCCCCTCTCATGCGGTCGCTGTTACATCGTGCAAACAGGCCGCGGTATAAATGACCGTCTCGGGGAACACCGCAATCTTATGCGGGGTTCTGTTGGTAGCCACTTAGCTGCGCATAGCTCCGTTTGCGGCTGTCAAGCAGTGTTTGATCAATGCAAGATACTTCGACGATACAGTGATCAACTAGCACGTGAGATTTATGAGGAGTTTTGCATTGACAAGAAAGGTGACATGTTCGTCAGTGTCCCTTCGTTAGCGCTCCTCATCAGGGAAATTGGGTATTTGTCAAGTGGATGATGCCTTCTTCACAGTTTTTCTAGATGCATACAAAGATTTCATGAAAAAGCTCCTTGTCGCTGTTCTCCTCTCCCTCCTTTCATGTAGCGTGTGGTTATATACCCCCCATGTGTGGAATAAAACCTTGGTTGTTAGTTCAGCGCTTAGTCCGTCTCTTTGACTGTCCCGTTCTTCGCGTTGTTTTTTTCGCTTCGTTGATCATGTACCAACCGGCCTAGATCAGCACTTTAGTGCATCATATGATTATGAGATGTACATTTACAGCGCAAACGCAAAGACGCACCACAAAGAAAGAAACGACACGCACAAGCGCTTGTGTGTGTCCTTTCTTTCTTTGTGGTGCGTTTTTGCGTTTGCGCTGTAAATGTACATCTAGGATTATGAACCAATTAGGCCCAAAAGAAGTTTTACTGAAATATGATATGAGAGACTCCGTAGAGGAAGTCTCCGGAAATTTCGACCGTCTGGTGTTCTCTGACGTGCACCAAGACATGTAGTAAGTACGTAGAAAATGGGTAGTAGTGCGTCGTGAAACAAGCATGTTCTTCAACTTCATCATCATCATCATCAGCCTGTCTACGCCCACTGCAGGGCAAAGGCCTCTCCCATGTTCAGCCAATCAACCCGGTCCTGTGCTTTCTGCTGGCATGTTATACCTGCAAACTTCTTAATATCATCTTCCCACCTAATTTTCTGTCTCACCCTCACGCGTTTGCCTTCTCTTGCAATCCAGTCAGTTACCCGTACTAAATTTCTACAGAGCGACTGTACGCGGACGGAGAAGAACACGCAAACACACACACAGCGCTGTGTGTATGTTTGCGTGTTCCTCTCCGCCCACCTCCAGTTGCGCTGTAGAAACTTAGCATGATAAACGGGGGCTGAGGAAATGAAGGCTGAAAGTAGCATCCCGTGCTACGTGACGCCAGATGGAAAAAAAGAGTGTTCCACTCTTACTCGCCGTCATGGCTACAGCGGCGCTTACTGACACTCCCAGGTTTGCATGCACATAAATCCCTAATGGAGGGGACGAGAGGACAACCACCACTGTAGCTCAATCGGTACAGCACCGGGCGCGTTATCGGAAGGTTGTAGTTTCGATGCCAGCCGGCGGCAAGTTCTCTTGTCGTCCACTTTACATTTCTCACATCTGTATCACAATTAACGTCCCCTATACTTTCCTTGGCTTAATTATCTGCTGGTCTTCGTTAATGTGCATTCATATTACACGTAACAATGATATTTGCGCAATTTCAAGCAGAACATAGTTATCACATTAACCTTGGAATTCCTACAACTTATATTCAAGTAAAATTCGCATGAAACAAGATTCATAAAACATGTCTCAAATAGTGCACAAACATGCATCTATACACTAAAAAAAATCCTTAGTACGCCGGCAACCCATTTGTGTCATTGTCAACACTCAGCCCTGACTGAACTAAGGCAGAGTACCACTAGCTACGCTACATTAAAGACAATACAATGTATTTATTGCCTGCTTTGTAACCCGCAACACCGGTTAAGGTCTGTAGAAGTTCCAACGTATGCGATACACTTGTCTTTCCCTTCGAGGTCACGCCAGTGCAGCAGAAAATGGCGCTCATTTTATGCAGCCTTAAAGCGGACGAACATATTTTGTCAATATTGCAAGAAATCATCTTGTTGCCAAAGCGAAACACTGTATATGTCAATCATTTTCATGATGCTTGTTTGCCAATGACTCCATCATCTCCACGAAGGTTGCAATATCTAAGCCTCAAATGATACCGTCAAAAAAAATGAAAAAAGAACTGTGTTATTACCTTCTCCTCACAGTTTGTTTCATGTTCACTTCACATTGCTACGTTAATAATATCTGGGGTTTTGGGTCCCAAAACCAAGATATGATTATGAGAGACGTCGTAGTGGAGAGCTCTGGAAAAGTCGACCACCTGGTGTTATTTAAAGGGGCCATGACATGGGCACCCCCCAAATTGCGGTTTTCAGCGAAAAATAGAAGTAGATAGTCTATTGTCCCTTACCATATACGAAAAATGGACTGTAAAGAATATTTGATTGAAAAATCAGCCCTGCAAGTCGCCGGCTATAAACCCCACCCTCTGACGGCGACAGCCATTTTGCCCTGGCGTGTGTCCCATCATGTGCTTCATGGAATGGAGCCGTCATCTTCTTCCTAAGTTTTAGCCACTGCAAATCGTTAAATTTTCAATGCCAAGCTGAAGAAAACTGGAATATCCCCCCTTATACGCGCAGCTGACCAGAAAACAAAATCGTTGGCCGAAATACTGACGCGTACAAAGCATGCGGCTTGTTACATCACGGCTCGCGAGTGTGCCATTGCTCTCAAACTCGCGGGCCGCTCACGTGTTTTATAAAGATATTCATTATAAATTAGGTGTTAGACTAAATGCACTGAAATTTCGACAGCTTGTTTGAGGACATCCTAGGATTGACCCACACAACACAGATTATGGGCGACAATTGGGTGTCATGGCCCTTTAACATGCGATGACATCGCACAGTACACGGGCCTCTAGCTTTTCGCCTCCATCGAAATGCGACCGCCCCGGCCGGGGTTGAACTCGCGACCTGTGGGTTTAACATACCTAGTTTATGATTGTGCCGAAGCACATGGCCAGAAATGCCGCCAGTGTTGGCGGTGACGCGTTAAAACTAACGCCGTTACCTGTAACAGGTTACTTTGTTCGGTAACGTAGAAACGTACTGCTCACCATTTCGTCATTGTAACGGGTTACTTACGTTTACCTCTTCGAGTAACGAGTAAGCGTCAGCTTACTCGTTGCTTTTTATTCCACTTATATTGGGAGTCTTACGCAGAACTCCATCTCCTATGGTGCCACGTTTCCAGAGCTATCTTTTTGTCGCACTAGAGGACCACTACCGGCCTGTAGGCGTTGACAGTAGGATGTATCATGCGTCCGTCAACAACCTGCCTATTTAACGTAGGTACGTACTCACTATAAAGCGCGGCAAGCCCTCCGATGACTGCTTTGAAACAGAGCTGTTGTCAGCACTTGTCAGCAATTTGTCACTGCAACACTAAAGCACTGTTTGTGAGTTCTGTTTTCCCAATAAAATTTGCTTCTACGTGCGTCTAACTGCGGCAACACGTTTCAGGTTCTTGAATTCCTGAGAGCAAGCTTGACCTTGAACGCGTTCCCATAAGCACTCGCAATTCTCGCGGCAATTAGATAGGTTACAGGGGCTGTAATGGCTCATGTTGAAAATACATTTTTTTTACTATAAAATTTGAGGATTTCTGTATGGGAGTCTTACGCAGAACTCCATCTCGTATGGTGCCACATTTCCAGAGCTATCTTTTTGTCGCACTAGAGGACCACTACCGGCCTGTAGGCGTTGACACAAGATCCTACAAGATGTGAGCATATGTTTTTTTTTTACGCGAATAGAAGCACGCCGTCGGAAATACTTCAAAATTGTTCAAAGATCAGTGATGTTTCCTTCCCGAATTGCGTTTGTGATGACATCTCCTTTTCTGTATACTGTCACTTTGAGAAATAGCTTTACCATGTGCCACAAAGCAATAAGCCGTCACGTGATAATTTACTGTAAACGAAAGGACACTGTAATATTGCTAAAGTCTGGCAAAGTTGTGCAAAATCTTGTAGTTACAGTGAAAGCTCGTTAATTCGGATTTCATGGGACCGGAAAAAATTTCGGAATTAATCTAATTCTGAATTAACGAAAGTATCAAGAAAACAATAGCCAAATGTCTATTACACCAACACAATTTCTTCTTCGTTATGAATACGTAAATGTTGACACTTTGTGTATGAGCAGCGGAAAAGCCGCAAATTTCTTCATTCTGCGGCTTCTTTCACGAGGTGTAATATAGGGTCCCTAACACCCAATTTTCCATCATAACCCTAGTGCGTTCGCAACTAAGCTTAGTGCATTTTAGCGCTAAGCTCATTAAAATAAATTTTAACACGAGAGTGTTTTATGCGGGGGTCCACCAAGACTTTAGTGACGTATTTCCGTCACGGATATGACGTTGTAAAATTAACGCTACCAAATGCGAAAGAAAAAACACTCAGAAAAAGGTTCCCCCCGCCGGGCGTCGAACCTCTGACTTCTTGGGCCGCGACGAAATGCGCCCGATGCTCTACCGACTGAGCTATCGAAGTAATTGCAAGGCTCTCTACAAACGTGCCTTATATCTCTCACACATTCTCTCTCGCACGGTGCTCTCTGTTGGCGAAGCGGGGCGGTGCCGCCCTGTGTGACCGGTGAAGAGAAGTAATGCGGCATGACACTTATTAGCACCGATAGAGAGCGATTCGTCAACGACGCAGTTAAAGCATGGCGTCCGAGATTGCGCGCCGGCGCGCAGTCTTGGATGCCATGGTTAATGCTTCTCGATAGCAGTGAAAAACCCGGGCCGCGCTAGCATCGGGGAGTCGCCGACGCAGTTATGTTCTTTGCGTTTCGCTTCGTGTTAGCGTCTGACAGCTCGTTGTCGGCATGGTTGTCGGAGTCGTGCAGCGCCCACGTGCACCAATGGTGTTTCGCCGCCGACTACTTCGCGTGACATTGCACCAACTAATGAAACTGTTTCAAACACTTCGTAGCGCAGGAAAAACAGAAACGACACCAGACAACATACGAGCGCTAACTACCAACAAAGGTTTATTGACCTTCACATGCGTATATATACCGTGTTCAACACCGCCGCATATGCGCACACTACTTTCTCAGAAAGTACAACTCTTTATCTGAAAGGTGTACAGAGGGGGTGCTGACACATGCTGAACCCAATGAAGATATTTTTTCTGCCTCTATAATCTCGCGAGTGAGCCTATCACTACTTTTGCTGACGACAGTACACTGTGAAAAAAGGGGTTAACAGCCACAAGACCCGCAGTGCATTGCCAACCAACCGTCACGTGCCGTTTTCTTTACATTTTGCGCATGCTCCTTCAAACGTTCATTTAGGCATCGCCCTGTCTGCCCTATACACTGTTTACCACAGGACAGCGGAATGCTGTAAACTACATTGGTAGCTGCAGGCTGACTACCCTTTGCATGTACAGTGCTCAGTTGCCGAAGCCTTGCTCCGGAAAATGCGCATGCAGAATAACCGTTCACAGGGTGCATCAACCGATGCACAGCAAAAAGTGGCCGTTACGCCTTATATTCACAAGCTGTCCCACAATATTAAGAAGATTGCTGGTCGCTCAAAAGTGAAAATGGTGTTTTCAGCACCATAGAAGCTCATTAAACTCTGCAATCAGAGGAGCTCTCGTGTTCCATGAGGCTGCAAAAAGCAGCACCAAATTTCATCTCTTGCCTGCGCTACCAATGTAGTTTACAGCATTCCGCTGTCCTGTGGTAAACAGTATATAGGGAAGACAGGGCGATGCCTAAATGAACGTTTGAAGGAGCGTGCGCAAAATGTAAAGAAAACGGCACGTGTTGGTTGGCAATGCGCTGCGGGTCTTGTGGCTGTGAACCCCTTTTTGCACAGTGTGCTGTCGTCAGCAAAAGTAGTGATAGGCTAACTCGCGAGGTTATAGAGGCAGAAAAAATATCTTCATTGGGTTCAGCATGTGTCAGCACCCCCTCTGTACACCTTTCAGATAAGGAGTTGTGCTTTCTGAGAAAGTAGTGTGCGCATGTGCGACGGTGTTGAACACGGTATATATACGCATGTGATGGTCAATAAACCTCTGTTGGTAGTTAGCGCTCGTAGATTGTCTGGTGTCGTTTCTTTTTGTCTGTTTTTCCTGAGCTACGAAGTGCTTAAGATGATCAACCAACAGGCCCAATTCGCCACAACTCTAATAAAACTGCTGAACTAAGCACTGCACCATGGCAACACTGCAGACGGGCGAATGTCGTGCCTTGGTGGAGCGAGACAGAGCCCAGCGGGACGTGAAACGCCCGCACGCGTTCGCGGCTCCAGATATGAACCTCTGCCTCCATCGTTGCTCAAGCGCACTGTGGGAGTGTATGCATGAGCGCAGGCGTAGGTTACCCTATTACTCAGAAGCGCACACCGTGCCCTCCCTCTTTAATAGACGACGCTTTGAAGACGCCCATATCGAGTACGAGTGGTTAACGTGTGCTTGTTGTTATCTTTGCGCGGGATTCATGAAACGCTGTGTCCAGGTATACGTTAAAAATTTCAGCTACCACAACGGTTAAATCATGATCATTGGCTGTAGTCGTCGCGATGTAGATGTGCCACTAGGCGTCAACGTGGGTGTGTCCACGTCAAACGATGGTATAGCTGCCACATACGAATACACATTCTACAAGCTCTCATATAGTACTAAACAATAAGATTGCTTCTATGAGTACATGTTTCACTTTCGTGTTATACCGATTCCTATGACGGAGGGATCAACCATGTTTTTAGCGCATTTGGGGGAGCACTTAATTTACAATTGAATACTTTTATAAACATGCGAGCGGCCTGAGAGTCGGGCAACACTGAAGCATTCGCAAGCGATGACGTAATCGCCATCTTGCTGTGCGAGCGTTTGCATTCAGGCGAATGATATTGTTCCGTTTTCAGCTGCGCGTGAAAACGAGATATTTTAGCTTTCTTCACCTTTGCACTAAAATTGAACAATTTGCAGCGGCTGAAAATGGTACGTTCCGTTGAAAACGTTCAGTCCTTCAAAACTCTAGGTATCTTGACTGCTTTTGGCCCACAAATTTAAGGTTGAACACAAATTTAAGGTTGAACAACCCTTTGCACGTACTAACCTTTTACAGTTTTCATGCCTACATCTAGCCATTTCAGAATGGAATCGTCTCCCAAGCAATATTGCTGAAATCACTGACTACGCTGTTTTCAAAGACGCTCTAAATGAGGCGTTCGAGGAAAAAAAACCTCTTCTTCCTTGACATACTGTTACGATGCGCGAATATGCAGGTCACATGATGTAAGTTTATTTTGTGTATAACGTAGGAAATGCTGTTCGATGATGTAGGTTGAGAAGCAGTGTAACTACTGGCAATTTCTATTTCTCTTCAGCATTTTCTTTTTCCTTACCTGTTTTTGTTTGTATTACACTTTTTCGATGTTTATATGAATTGTTACAACCCCCCCCCCCTCCTATGTAATGCCCGCTTTGGGCCCTTAGGGTAAATAAATGAAAAATGAAAAAAAATAAATGAAAAAAAACATAAACAACGACAAGAAGAAATAGACACCACGGGTGCAAACTGACAACTGATTTATTTGAAAACACAAAATGCACTTTTATCTTCGAGAATCACAAACGCCCCCCCGCCGGTAGACCCGTAAACCTACGAGATAAACCTAAAGAAAACTTATTCAACCCTACTTCATGGAAAGAAAAACGAAAAAACAAACAAAATTTGAGGCTGACCTCACGCGTCTGTAGCAGGGTTGCTACACGTGCTTTTCAAGAAGTCGAATTCCTTATCGGAAATTGTGACGGACGCTTGGCTTACACATTTCTCTTCCATATTTCTAATATGGAATGGTTCAATTTACTTCCGCTTTATTTTCTGCCAGTGTTTTGACAGAATATTTGTGTCTGTAAAAAACGGTGTGCACGCACATGAACTGCAATGATCCACCAGATGTGTTCGTGCTGAACTACGTAATGTGGAGTCGTGCTCTCTCAACCTGGTGTTTATACTGCCATGCATGTTATTTTGTTGTGCTCTGTTTAAACCCACAAAGACTGTGAGCAATGCTCGGCGCAGATCGCGCCTCAGTGTTCGACAAGGTTCACGTTTGTAGTAGATCGTTTCGTTAACATTGCGCACAGCACGCGAACACTCAAGATTATTCCAGAGCTTGCGCGACGACCAGTGATAAGGCTAGAATGTTCGACGCGTGATGTATAAAAGCCGGCGCGCTCCAACGATGATCAGTTGATCGACGGCCGACGCTCCGTTCGCCGCTATCTGTGCCAGTGTGTATAGCTGTAATCTGACTTTACGTTTCACGGCCGCAAGTTCGGCCAAATAAACAGTTTCTTCTTTGACACGCCGACTGTTGCCTTCGTCGACGTCACGACCACGTGACAATACACCTTCCAGATTGCCCAACATAGGATCTGGCGCAACTGAAAGGTACCTGGTATACCACTCCTGTTTTGCAAGACCGGTAACATTGGCTGTGCTTTGTCTGTCAGCCGTTTATACTCTGCGTAGTGCCGGACTGCGCCATCTTGCGAATTCTTCGGCACAACTGTGAAAGCTTGTTAGGGGCTGTAAACACCGAGGTGACGCCATATATCGCGGATACAGTCTTCAAGCCATGGGACAACCTGTGAAGATATGGGAGAACTGCAAGCTTCTTTGGGCCACTTTCCAATCTTTTAGGAAATCTTTCCGTACCTTTTACCGCTGGAATGAGTTTGCTGCAAATAGTGTACAAAACATGGGTGCGGTACTCAGCTGCCCTAAGCCTGTTTATCTGGTGCTGAAAGCTAGAACAAACCTCGTGCGCGCATGATCGGAGCAACGAATATCTTAAGCAAGGAAATGCTAGTGCATTTTTGATTACTCTTGAGTGACCGGAAGCGAAATTTAGCAACGGTTTCTTGGCTCGTGGACTGTAATGCCAGCACACGTGTTCTGCCTTAAAGAGCAACTTGATGTCCAGAAACTGTAGCGACTTGTCTTGTACCAATTATATTGTGAACTTCAGCCTATAGGAACTCTCCCTGAAAACCTTGAGTACATTAATGACGTTCTGGTTGTAATTATCCTTTTGTACGAGCACTAGATAGTCGTCAACATAACGAAATGTGTGTTCCGCGGTCCCTGCTAAACGTTCTGACGCTTTTCTATCAACGCGACTGAGGAAAATGTCAGTGAGAATGGGTGCTACAGCCGACCCAATACACACACCAGCCTTTTGCAGATAAAGTGCCAACACCAACCACAGTAGACTAGATATACCATGAGCAGTTCCTGAAATGACTCCCTCGTTAACCCTCACCTTGACCGGAATTCCAACTCGTCGTTAAATTGCGTGATGCACACTTTAACGCTCTCTACTAGTTCACGGTGGGGAAGCGAATAGTAGAGGCCTTCCACGTCGATGCTCGCCGCACACAGGTGGGAAGGATTATCGTTGCGAAGAAGGTCAACCAGGGCTTGCGAGTGTCAGCTAGAATCGTATGTTAGCTAGAATCTTATAGGTTAGACTTGGTTGTGTGAAATATCAAATGAGGTTTGTTAAATTGTTGTTCTAGTTACTGCAGCGAGGGCGCACTGGTTAAAATTTGTGACCGCGGAGTAGCGGCACAAGTAAAGTGCGTTACTTTTTTTTTCGGTAGCGGCAACGGTAAGCGCTACCGTTCTTTTTTTTTTTCGTAGGTAAAGTAGGGCTGCAGCGCGTTCCTTTTACGAGTAACGTATTTAGTTACTGAATGCCACTACGTGTACATGTACACTGAAACATAATTTGCCGATTGTGGGTGGCGTAGGTTTCAGTATGAAATAACTGCCATTTCCCAGTAACACTGGCAGTTGGCGTAAATGCGACCAGGGCAAAACGTGTGCATGGCATTCTTTTATCTCATTTTATGCCTCCTACGTCTCCTCCTACGCTTCATGGAGGTCAGTTACTGCTTCGATGAGAATAATTTGACCGCATAAAGAGGTTTGCTAGTCCAGGCAAATTATAAAAAAGAATACGCAAAAAAAGGGCTTACCCTGCTCGCAGCGTGGGCGGATGAGCGAACGACAGATCTCCGGCGAATGGGGTCGCGGAAAATGGCCCGGAATCAAAGAAGTGGCGAGTGAAGAAGGCCTCGGAACAGCGGCGAAGTGAAGAAGCGAGCTTCTGTCGCGTGCGCCCGATGACAGACGGCGCAGCGCTGTATTCCACTCCTCCCCGCGTCGACAGCGCCGCCGCTATTCCGACGTCGTGTTTGCTTTGCTGATCAAGGTTCTCTTTCGCGCTCCTCGAGAACGGCTGCCATTCTCAGAGGAAGAGAAGAATGATTTGAGCTGCATATAATTCTTTCACAACAATAAGAGAACGTATTCTCTTAAAGGACACTCGCCAAGCTGGAAAGAATGAAATGCAAGGACATGTCGACGCTATATCTGCTGCTCCATCTCACTGCAATTTCATATACAATAACGGCGCCTGCAGAATTCAATTTCAAAAACTGAAAACATTATATTCTAATGCAGTCAAAGATGGAGCTTAATTTAGACGGTATATATCGCACGAAATAGAACAAAACTGAAAAAAAAAGGTATATCAGAACTGCTCGAACGCTACGCCAAAGTGGGCCGCATGTTTGGACCAGTGATTTTTCCATTGTCGAAAGCTGGCGGCGTACGTGTCTAGTTGCAGTCTCAGTGTGTCGTGTTTCATAGATATAATTTAGTCGTTCATTATCATCGTCGAAATCTCGGCGTTCATTGACGAACAAGCGCTCAGTGGCACTCTTCGTGGCCAGCAAGATCAGGCTCACAGTCCTCATGACAGTCGTCTAGAGTAAAGGTAATTTAACAAACTTGTAACAAAATATCACGAGTGATAACCAACGTAATGTAAAGGCAGCTTAGTGTAGCATGGTTGTACCAGTTATTCCATTGATAGCCCTATTGCAAAAACCAGCGCCCCCCAGCGTGATACCAGTACGTTTTTTGGCGCTGGATCGCACTGGGAACACTGGTACACGCTGGGATTCACTGGCACTTCGGTGAGCGCACTGGGAAAGAGCTGGGTCGCACTGGTAGGGGCGCTGGCTTGGCCGCTGTGACGCTGGCGCGTACTGGGAAGCGCTGGAAACGCTGGAATTTTCACTGGAGTGCGCTGGTGCACACTGGAGCCTGCACTGTTTCTTCCAGTGCGGCATGCAAGTTTCTGTAGTGTATGCGGCGGAATGTTTCGGTATGTTTGAATATAGAATGTTTGATTCGATGGTACCAATGGATGCTACCCTAACAGGCAGGCCCGTAGCCAAACAATGTTTTCGGGGGGGGGGGGGGGGGGGGCACTTGTTGAAAGCCTTGAAAAACACCGATCTTTATTATTTTTCCTCGGTAAACACCCCCTTCCATCCGAATTTCGAGGGGGAGGCCCGGGCCCCCTAGCCCCCCCTCCCTTGGCCAGGGGCCTGCTTACAGGTCCCAAACATTTTCACAACTTCTAGCTTGGCAGAGAAAGAGAATGAATGATAAGCGCAAGACATTATGTGATATATATGCGAAATCACCGTCATTTTTATTTTTCCATTTGGAATGCAGAAAAAAATGCGTCAATAACACAAAGGAGCCAACGCTGATTATTTTGCTTTTTAGCTTGATTTTTTTTTCTTCTTATTCACGCAGATTCAATAACGGCGTTAATTCTTGCGGAGCACGTAGCAGCGATGAATGCACGTTTTGTGCATGCGCATCACATATACCAGTCTGGCATCAGGGATTGGTTGTTGTAATGATTCCATTTTGCAGTGTTTATAAGTCTGGAGGCGCCGGTCCTACCAGAAACAGCAAATCGTTACATCGCCGCACAGTTGGCGAGAAGCAATTCAGCTCTGGCTTCGCAACCCCACCCAACGGAGGCCAGAAAAACAGCCGCCGTTCGATATCACCACACCGGAAACGCATCTCTGGCACTGTTTGCCCTTCCACTTACTTCCGCTTAACTTTAGTTAACCATTAGAAAGGTTCCGAAGCTTGAATGCAGAAACTTCAACCATCGCAACTGCGCTGCGCCGAGACCGGTCCTACCCAGCGAGACTCCCAGCGAGCGTTAGGCCTAGTGTGCCGGCCGTGTCCGTCTACATGTTACCGGCGCTTCGCGCTTTAAGTACACGCAATTCTAAAGCGTAAGAATGACTGTAAAGTACAGTTTGGACATTCGTTAACCTAAATTTACCATTTTTCCTTGTGTACGGTGTCCGCACAAGGAGCGATGACCACCGAAGCGACGCGCTTTCAGCAACGCGCACAAGCTATCACCGAAAGCTGCCGGCCGCGCTAGCCGGTACTTCTCGTGACTCTTATGTAAGAACGCATAATTTTCAGTCGGTAATTTGGTACGCCTTAGTGAACTAACATAGTGACATACTCCTTTACCGAATTGTATTTTTATTTAGTTGGGCGGTTTCTTAGTTATAGGTATCGATAGAACTGCAAATCTGTACACTGGCACGCCCGCTGTACTGGCGTATCGTCGCTTGCGCGATAACACTACTCAATACTCAATCATGTACGCTCCTGTTTATCTAACTAGTCATCATAAAACCTCTGTAAATGTTGACCAGTAGCAAGAGCGAGAAACGGCTATTAAAAAAATCGGCAGTAACAGCCAGCAAACAGTGCCTGCTCTACGTGTATTTCATATTTTTCGTAGTTAACATGTGAATTCTTAAAGAAACTTAGCGCTCTTGCCATTATCGGCATGTCATTCGGTACCGGCCGCCGTTCGTTTGTCTAATAAAGACGCAGTTGTTATTTGGAAAGGAAGATCGCGTCTATCGTGACTGTGCGACATGTAAACATGAAGCCGAACCGTGTGTTTGTTGGTTAAATAGTTGTTTTACGCACAGTTCAGCATGTTCCGGCGTGGCGTAGTGGGTAGAACACTGAGTTCGGAATCCGGAGGTGGCAAGTTCGAATCCTGCTGACGAGACTTTTTTTTTTTCATATGGCTTTTTTTTTTCTTTTTTTTTATTGCGTTAATGCGTTCTATATCACTTCTTGCACTAATATATTTATTTATGGCACATAGGCACCGCTATTTCAACGCTGTAGAGCCGTATTGCGCGGGAGTGCCAGCGCCTCCCAGTAAAATGCCGCTCCAGCGTCCCAGTATCCAGCGCGATACTGGGCCCATAATCCGGCATGGCACTGGACGCTGGTACCCAGCGGCGCTGGGTTTTGCAATAGGGAGGTATTGCCACGGGGGCGTGACATTGACAAAGGCAGCAGTCGGCTTGTCCAAGGTGACAGACAGACAAATAACTTTAATGAAGTCCTGAGGGACTAGCCGGGAAGGACCCACTGGGGTCCTCGGCTCGCCGCTGGCTGCCCCCATGTCGGAATCGGGAGGCCATGCCTCTCCGCTCTTTCACGGGCCCTCTCGACGGCCGTTGACTGGATATAGAGTGCAGTACTTGCGATGGCGTCTTCCCAGTCCTGTTCGCTGGTGTGTGACGTGTCCCGTAACGAAGGACACTTCCAGAGCATATGTTCTAGAGTGCTAAACGCCTCCCCGCAATCCGGGCACTGCGGATCGATATCTCGGCTAATCCAGCTTAGGAAACCTCTCGAGGGATATGACCTCGTCTGAAGCATCCTAAGCGTGATCTCTTGTGATCTGCACATTTCTGTGTGTGGAGGCGGGAAGCGCCTGCGTTCCTCTCTATTAGCCCCAAGAACGAACACTGGCGGCGCGGCAGTCGCGGCAATGTGACGTCACGGCAAGGACTCCCTTGCTCCGCGGAAGAGGATCACCATTTTATGCGCCCTCTGCGTACCCTCTCTTTGGCGATACGGTGGCGATTACTCCTCCTTTTTGACATGCAAATCTCCCGAGGCAGAAGGTGGAAGTTTTCACAACTAGTGAAAGTTATAAGCATGCTGTAGAAAGTTGGGATAATACAGCTTATAATGGGCAAACGCGCGTCCGAACGGAAGATTCAATGGTGATGCAGGACAGCAAGTCATTCGTTGTCATCGCGTACTCCAAGAATTCGGCACTGAGAAAACATTTATGCTATTAGTTCTAACTTTATTACAACTTGTCGTACACTCCACGGTTAAGACATGTGTCCCAAAGTATTAAAAATGAAATTAAAGCGCCTTCAATTACTCACCAACAACTTCGCGGTTTATCGTAGAAGTTAGTTCTTCTGCAGATAATCTAGATGATTTGATAGAAATGCGCTGTCTGCTATAGCAGACTTCGTATTAATGTGTCTGTCATAAAGAATCACTTAATATATCCCGAACATTGAACAAAATAATGATGCCACACACATACAAAATGGTTTCAAAAATTCTGAGATTTTAGTATACTTGCATTATGTAAACATTTATTTTCAACATTCGTCTGGGATTATGTGGCCCTATACCCTGATTTGCCTGAACTACTCGTCCGATCAAACGCCGCGTCAGAAGCGGTAATATTCATGTGGGGGCACCGCTGATAGCAAATGCTTGCAAAACAAATGCCTGAAAGTCGAAATGAGCCTTCTGAACTGTTTCGATGGCGTTCACAGCGATGTGTCTCACGTAACAATCAAACGTCCTTCGCCTGAATTATTTGGTGACTAGTCTCGCACGTCATCTCTTACAAAAATGGACTTAGACGGTCCATAGAGTGTCTGTAGATTTCTTGCGGTTAAATTCGCATTTATGTAAATTTCGTATTTTGTCAAGGCAAAAGGTACTAGCAATCTTTACACAAAAGTCTACAAATTGCATGTTATCTTTTGTTTAATTGCATTCCATAGATTGTCTATAAACAAAAGTTTAAAAACTATATGTTAACTTTTGTTTAATTGTATTCTGTTGATTGTCCATAAAAAAGTTTAAAAACTATATGTTAACTTTTGTTTAATTGTATTCTGTTGATTTTCTATAAAAAAATTTAAAAAGCGTATGTTAACTTTTGTCTAATTGTATTTTGTAGATCGTCTATAAACAAAAGTTTAAAAAGTGTGTGTTAATTTCTGTTTAATCGTAATCTGCAGTGGACGCTTCCCCACGACACAAAAATTATGATGATTGCACAGTGGGTACCATGCAAGTGTGCTTGTAGTAGTTGCCCCGAGAGAGTTTAAAAAACATGGTTGATCCCTCCGTCATAGGAATCGGTATATCACGAAAGTGAAACGTGTCCTTACAAAAGCAGTCGAATGTTTACTGTACATTGATATAAGAGAGCTTGCACAATGTCTATTAGTATTAGACAGTTAGGGCACCGTTTAACTGGATGCATCCATGTTGACGCTTGGTGGTACATCTCTATCCCGACGACTAACCTCCATGATGAATGATTAAACAGACCCTTGTAGTCATAGATGCTTGTGGTAGCTGTACAGTGAGAGCGGAGTCAGTGAAAGCGGTGTGACAGCCAGAAGAGCGTCACTGATTGGACGCCGAACTTTGGCTAAAGTCGCCCACTCGCGGCATGTTAGAGTTATTGAACACCACTGCCCGACCAGAGGGAAACGCAACGAGCGTCTTGTCTTCCCCGTTGGCCGGCTGCGATCTTTCGCGGGGCGAGCGTAACTTCGGAACGCGGAGTTACGGCCACGCGACGCTTTCGTGCGTCGCAGAGCTATTTTTGGTATGGATAGATGCTATGAGCGAGGCCGACGCTGGGGGTAAGGTCGTCACCTGGCACTGTGTTAATGCGTCGACAAATTTACCCTTTTCCCTTATTCGAAACGCACCGAATGGTACGGAAGCGTAGAAACAACGCTTTGGAGGAACTAATCAGGCATTTCACGGTCATAATGCATTACTTCTCTTTAGCGATAGCAGTGGGAGAGGACAGTGGTAGATATAAAAGGCTTTTTAAAGCCTACAAAGTATGTGATCATGGCACAGTGGATAGCGTGCCCAGCATCTGCTGTCGCGGACCAAGAGGTCGTAGGTTCGACTCCCGTTGACGGAACTTTTTTTCTTTGTCGTCTGATCATGTGTATTTTTTCGACGTCATTTCCGTGACGGAAATGCGTCACTCAAATCTTGGTGGACCCCGGCATAAAACACTTTCGTGTTAAAAAGGCTCTAGAAAGGCCGCTCTTCCAGCTTTCGCTGTGACTGTGCTGCGCGTTCCGCGAAGGCCTGGCGGTTTTTTTAATACCTCATCTAAAGACTATCTAAAAACGAAGTTAAGGTGGATTTATTTCATTTTGTTGCCATTTATGAGGTCGATCATTGAAATTTTGCCAGACATATGTACTTTGTGCGATTTTGCTACCTTTTCGTTTAGCTTCTACTAAGCAACCCTTACTCAATGTCCCATCGGGCCCTGTACACTAGGTGTCAAACAAACGGGCTAATTTGATCGACCGCACCACCATACTTCGCGTTGAGTAGGTAGGTGCGGTTTAAAGCTTCGTGAGAAGTGTGTATGGTGGGTACCTCGTTCTGTCTCATTCAGTGTTGCGGAGTTGCCACTCCGGAATTGGAATGACTCCGGAATCATTGCACATTTTCACGACCCCGGAAGGGGAATGGAATGGGGACAAAACTTGAAGAAATGGAATGGGGATGTAATTAAATTAAGCGCATTTTGCACGGATTGGAATGGGAATGAACTTATGTCTTTTTCCGAAAATAGAGCACGTTTTCGTCTACGCGCAGTTTTTCAAACTTCAGACATTATAAAGTCAGAGCCTCGAATTTAACAGTAAAGCAGTATATTTGACGTGGTTTGGCTGATTACAAGCACGGTACATTTATAAGCAGCGCGCGTACTACAATTGTGTCCTTATATAGACTGGGTTGCTCCGAAGTTTGTTTCTCTTCTTCGCTTAACCGCGGCTCTATGCCGTTGGTATCCGTCGTGCGGAACTACGGCGGCGGCATACACCCCACCCCCCCTTACGCCTTGCTATTTTTTTCCCCTCGGCGGCGCCCCAGCCGCATGCTGTCTCCCCACTCTTCACTTCTTTGTTTTTGCTTGTGTCATCGCCGGCGACTCGGAGACATATTCGAAAAAAGCGCTTGGCTAAGTTGTGATGAGTATTGACGCGGACGCGATGCTTGCATTCACTGCGAGCTTTCGTATACCAGCTTGCGCGCCTTCTCACGTCGTACTCCCCATCCCCCCACCATTTTGCAATAACGTCTATGGGTCAGCGCGGCACACAGTCGAACACGTTGAACTGTGTGCCCTCCCCCTTCGTAATGATTGGCCTGGTGTGAAAGTGTGAACGATCTGCCAATTTGTAAAAGAGAAACCAAGGCATAAGTTAGTGCACAAAGAAATGCATTATCCCAACAGATACTGACGGGAGAAACAAACTATCCCTGCGGGTTTGTTTCCATTGATACCCCCACGCGAAAGTGGCGAATACTTTATGCACAGCTTGATCTTTATCTCACGAGCAGTTTACCACCTGACACACCTAAATAACCTTTCCGACAAGGAAGAGATTGCATACCTGCGCACAGGCGAACACAGAAAGTTCTTCTCATCTCATCCATGCTTGCGAGGCACGCGTGACGAGCATGAGTGCTGACGAGCAGTGCGGCCCAGTGTTCCGTATTCGATGCAAAGGCACAAGGTTCCCGAGCGGTGCACAGTTCCAACTAATACCAGAAGATCTAGAGGGTTTTGTTCCCCATTAACGAAATCTTAGTTTTTTTCCATATTCACGACCGCTCCAGACGCGTGGCAAAACTGCTTAGTCTTCTTGAACACAACTTTTGTCAGCATGGAAATACGTTTTGTCGTCATTTTAGCATTAACAGATTTAGTAAGCTTAAACAATATTAAAACATCACCATTCCTTCAAACATGCTGACCGTGCAAATACTATAGGTAGCGGGAGAACTGGCCCCATGGGAATTAGTAGGGTGGTTGCACTTCGCGAGATATGACACCAAGCTACTATCTCCCGACGTTGGTAATGTGTTTGCGTGCTTTTGCAGTTCTTAATGCATCTGATGACATCATCTTTACGGAGCGTTCACTCTTAACTCGATAGAACTATCAAGATGCATTTACTACGTTGAGGAATTGCAGGAATGGAATTGAACTGCCCTGCCATTTCCGGAGTGGGAATGGGGCTAAGTTTTTTAATTCCGAGGAATTGAAAGAAATGGAATTGCGGCCAGTTTTAATACCCCGGAATGGAATTGAAATGGAATGGAGGCGCCCATTCAGCAACACTGGTCTCATCGTTATATGTGCCACTGAACTCTTATTTGAACATGCTGCCCCTTCTAATCACTTAAGGAGGGGGGCGAAGTTTGCCCCGTATTTCACTCAGTCGTACGTGTTCCGTCGTTGTTTCAAGAGCAATCTTATGGCCACGCAGCTTTTCGACGATAGTGGCGACCGAAGGCGCTTAATGATGCATTCCAAGAACTGTTTGCGTCCCATTTTCAGTCAGGCAGGCTATGTTGAGAGAACTTCACCGCTTCATTTTTGTTATTTTTCCGTCCATTGTGAAGCATGTTGTCTTCTGAACCCTGTGCATTCCTATGTGCGCGGGTTCCTTACTTTTGGCTCTGCTGCGAGCGACGATGCTATAAAAAGGCATCCGGACCTCATGAGTTTTGTCTTGTAATTGTTGGGACTATTAACGACTTCTACAATGCATAATCGACGCAGCTAGACCACTGCACTGGCTCGGGCCAAACCGGAAACCGGGGCGGCCAGTTCGGGTAGAGTAGCTTTAATGGCAGGCCCGGGTTGGGCCGGGCTTGGTCTGTGCTCAGTTCTTAAGATTGTTCCTCATGCGTTGTGCATACATAAATGTTCCACATAGCTCACCTCAGAAAGACGCTATTTTTCTGCATGGCAAGCTATTTCGAAAAGTTTTATGAGGGACGAATATTCACTTGTCCCTCACTTATGTGAATCATGCCAACTAAACTAAACTTGACTTATGTGAAACGGATAGTGAACATCTCACGATTCTGTTCTTTATGTGTAATCGGTATTATCATATATAGCAATGTCATTTTGTAATCACAGTAATTAATGTAATGTAGTAAATATATACCTACAACTCCTAATCGCGAAAGCGATCACATAGCTTCAAAGCGGGAAACGTGTTTGAATCTTCCAGCCGTCCACTAAAACGAAAGGTCTGCGCATGTGCATGGCGCTCATCTTCCTTGGCATGTGCTAACGTAAGTAATGTATAGAGACATTTGTGCGTCTCCTACCCGCACAGGACAGTGTGTTCAGTGACTCATTGTGCCATAACAAAGTCGCCTCTCATCATGCCTCCCTCTTTCTTTCCCTTTTCTCCTTACCCCCGGGAGGAAGTAGCAGGACAGGAACCCGCTTTCTGTCCTGCTTTCTGGACAAAAACTCTCCTTCTTCCCATTAATCATCTTATTCTTTTGCGCGGAGTCTCGTTACATAGAATCACTATAAAGACACATTCTTTTTAGTGGCTCCATCACGGCTACCAGGGGTCATGTGACGCGAGATGGACGTTCGCAGCCTTTTTTTGTGTGTCCTTATTGTTAACGTTTGAGCTTTCGTCTTATTCCGCTATATTGTGCGAGATATGCATGATACTACCACAACAGTGTTGCAAAGTGCAAGTGTAGTATAGGTCCATTAAACAAGGCGTTTTGCAAAGTACATTCGCTTGACCGATTACCCGGCTGGGAAAAAGAGAATTACCAATTCCGTGCCGGGAGATGTCCCCTTACCAAACCATATGCACCCAATGAGTAGGCGTCGAGAAGTTTATTCGCGCCTTGATCGCCAAACTGGAACGAACCCCCCAAAAATTCAAGGACACTTTGTACATTCCAAAATGTGTGCGGCGAAAGCTTGTGGCCATTCGACTGACTATGCCATGTCTTTTTTCTTTTACACTCTCAGTCGGATGGCACACAAACGGAATGTGTGCGTGTTTTCTTTTTTGTAGCGTTAGCTACACTGGCCTAGCCAAGCCCGTTTCGCGCGCCTAGCAAAGCGGCGTCGCCAGGAGGCTGAGCGACGTGCCCGACCATCTCTGCAGCAGCAACAACAACACGCCTTCGATGACGTCACGGCTCGCCGATCGACTGACTATACTGTGAAACTCAGCGAAAGCGCCAGTGCCACTCAGACCTTGGAGACGGACTTCGTAAACATACCAGACGTGTTCCATTACTTATGTTTACCCTATATGTAAACAAAACATATAAAAAATGTAAGGAAGAAAAAATAGAAGAGGGTATGATGCGTGAAGTAACATACCCGGAAATGAATGAAATGATGTGACAGAGGGAATGAAATTAAGGAAGCCAGTGATGCAGAGGTAAGGTTCGTCTTTGTGGCAATAGAGAAGCAACCTGACGTTGAGCAAAAATAAATATACATGTGCCACATAATACGTATACCGTGTGTGTGTCGTTGGAGCAGCAGTAAGCATGATAATCCAGCTAATCCTAGACAATCTAGAAAATCAGGAAAGCTAAGAATAATCAGCTGAACCTTTGCTAACGCTACGTATATCCTGGCATAGCTGAGCTAAGCCTCTGCAACATTTTAACACGAAAGTGTTTTATGCCGGGGTCCACCAAGATTTTAGTGACGTATTTCCGTCACGGAAACGACGTTGAAAAAATACGAATAATCAGAAGACAAAGAAAAAAAGGTTCCGTCAGCGGAACCTACGACCTCTTGGTCAGCGACAACAGATGCCGGGCACGCTATCCACTGCGCCACGGTCACATACTCTGTGGGCTTTAAAAACAAGCCTTTTATATCTACCACTGTCCTCTCACAGTGCTCTTGCTAAAGTGAGGTAATGCATTATAACCGTGAAATGCGCGATTAGTTCCTTCAAAGCGTAGTTTCTACGCGTCCGTCCCATTCGGCGCGTTTCGAATAGGAAAAGTGCCATTTTGTCGACGCATTAACGCACTGCCAGGTGGCGACCTTACCCCTAGCATCGGCCTGGCTCATAGCATCAACGTGGATGCATTTACGTTAAACGATGCTATAACTGTCAAACACCAACAGACAGACATATCGATGTACAGTAAGCATTCAACTACTTCTGTAAGGACAGGTTGCACTTTCGTGTTTTACCGATTCGTATGACGGAAGGATCGACCATGTTCTTTTTTGTAATTTTTTACCGCAAATCGCCGCGACACGCCTGACTAATCTGCCTCCGTTCGCATGCGCTTGTATCTTCTTGCGCTTTGCGCATCGTGCAGACGCCATCCGCGTTCCAGCGCTTAAATTAACGGACACTTTGTAAATTCTAAAGTGTGTTCCGCGAACAACTGTGTCCATTGAGACGGGGTCAGTCAGAATGGAACACACTGTACGCATCTCCCTTTTTTCATGATTAGAAACGCTTGGCACAGCAACGCTACGCAAGCAAAGCGCGAACGCTGTAGAGTCCGGCGCGACCGGGGTCCGTTCGCGCGCCCCGGCGGCCACCTGACACCGTGCCAGGGCTTGGACGGAGGAAAGGACGGACGGACCCGGACGGACAGACGTGAGCATGAGACATTAAAGGCTTTCGCGTTAATAAATCGAAATTTCTTCGTCTACCTCCTGCCAGTAGTACGCACGTAGTCCAATAGCCACCTTCTACCGGTACAACATCGTTAGAAAGACATACATCATCATAATATAAAAAAAAAAATTCAAGGACACTTTGTACATTCGAAAGTGTGTTCGGCGAAAGCGTGTGGCCATTCCACTGACTATGCCATGTCCTTTCTCTTTCACACTCTCACTGGGATAACACACAAACCGAATGTGTGCGTGTTTTTTTTTTTTAATTTTTTACCGCGAATCGCAGCGAGACGCAAGACTAATCTTCCTCCGTTCGCATGCGTTAGTATTTTCTCACGCTTGGCGCATCGTGCAAACGCCATCCGCGTTCCAGCGCTTAAATTGATGGACCCTTTGTAAATTCGAAAGTGTATTCCGTGGACGCATGTGTCCATTGAGACGGCATCGGTCAGAATGATTGCAAGGGCTGGGCACAGCGACGCTACGCAAGCAAAGCGCGAGCGCTGTAGAGTCCGACGCGACCGCCGCCCGTTCGCGCACCCCGGCGGCCACCTGATTCCGTGGCACAGCTCGGGTGGACAGACGGACGTACAGACCCACGGATGGACGGCGGACGGACAGACAGACAGACGGACGGAGGGACAGACGGATGGACAGACGAATGGACGGACGGACAAACGGACAGACAGACGGACGGACGGACAGATGAACAGAAGGACAAACGGACGGACGGACAGATGAACGGATGGACGGACGGACGGACGGACCGGGCAGATGAACGGACGGACAGACGGACAAACGGACGGACGGACAGACAGACGGACGGACGGACAGACGGACGCCGGAAGGACATCGGGCGGACACCGGGCGGACATGAGCATGAGACATTAAAGGCTTTCGCCTTAAAATTACACCATCTCCCGCTAAAGGGAACCATGTGTAGATGCGAAGCAGCGGGCGCTAGCGCTTACACTGGCGGCGGCATTGACACTGGCGCTCATCGCAGCGTTCCGCAGGAGAGAAATCTAGGGAGGCGCAATCACACAGTGATGGACCGGTGTTTTCTACTGGAACATGCCAATCGCTGCTAATGGGCAATGAGAGACAGAAGACTCGGACTGGACAGAGAGACCCGCAGTCCGCTTTTAGTTAACGCGCACGCTGCGAATTTTTATCGTTCAACAACGCACAGGAGAAATCTCCCACCGTCATTACCTTGCAGGTTAAGATCCAGTGCCTATATATACGGGGTGGCCAGTGCAAGGTTGTGCAGCGCGAGCAGTCGGTTTTTTCAATCAAGAAACTCGCTAGCAGACGCTGCCTGCGTTGGCGTTGCGAGGCGAGAGAGGGGGAGCGTAGAAGAGGTGAGAGGGGGGAGGGGACGCGCATGCGCATTGGGGGTGTAAACGCCGCGGGAGGGATGCCTAGAGGAGAGAGGGGGGAGGGGACGCGCATGCGCAGTGGGGGGTGTGGTTGCCGCGGGGAGGGATGCCTAGAGGAGAGAGAACGGGGGAGGGGACGCGCATGCGCAGTGAGGGTGTGGACGCTGCGGGCAGGGATGCCTAGAGGAGGGAAAGGGGCAGGGGACGCGCATGCGCAATGGCGGTGATAACGCCGCGGGAGGGATGCCTAGAGAGGGGGGGAGCGTAGGAGAGAGAGGGGGGAGGGGACGCGCATGCACAATGGGTTTGTAAACGCAGCAGGCGGGAGGGATACATAGAGGAGAGAGAGGGGGATCGTAGGAGATGAGGTGCGTGGGAAGGGTGTGCGCATGCGCATGAAGGGTGGTCAGGACGCACACCAACACCACCACCACCGGACGGACGGACAAACGCCGGACGGACACCGGACGGACGCCGGACGGACGTGAGCATGAGACATTAAAGGCTTTCGCTTGAAAGAGACAGACCACGGCGGGGACCATGCATAACATACACTGCTGAAACCTGCAACGAGTTGGCCACCAAGAGGAGTTTTAAAGACTATTTTACGGATGGTAACATTTCCATCATATTGGGCGTTTAACCTTGCTTTTTTACATAGTTTAGCCTTGCTTTTCTACATAGTATTAGTTCAACGACTAATCAAACAATGGTACTTGACACGCATACGCATAAAATTGGTTGGGTTGGTGTATTAACGCGATAGCATTAAAGAACTCCTTTCGCAGATATTCCGTCGTCGGCGGTGGCGTCGTTGTTTGTGAGCGAAAAATCATCTGGTCCGTGACCGAAAAATTCAGAAAGATGCAAATAAATAGTAAAAATTTCCGGGTCCGAGTGAGGATCGAACCCAGGCCGTCCCTGTGGCAAGCAGGGGTTCTACTACACAGCCACGCCTCTGCTTGAAGTTACATTGAAAATAACTTCTTCTGCTTGGAATTGCAGTGAAGATAAATTTCATGCTTTACAAACACGTGCGTCCTGTATACAGGCGTCACAATAAAGCATGTAATATCGCAGTAATATTGCGTGGTACAAGCGTACATTGCCATCGGGCTTCAGAACATGTCAATATCATAATGACATCGGGGTTCAAAGCCGGCCAGCCATAGCAAAAGGCACACACGTTACTGCGCGTATTGCCTTAAAGGGACCCTGAAACGGTTATTTGAAGCTTTGTCAACGTTTAGGCTAGAGCATCATCAAACCATTGGCACCACAAATTTAGCGACACGCCGGGTATCAAGGCGGCTATGGACAATTATATCATACCCTCCTTCTCACCCCTGCCTTGCCTCCTCAACTCATGAGTCACGCTGGCATCGCTGGCGATCGCAGAGCTCTCGAGAGCACACTCGACGATTTGAGCTTCACCCAGTCATGACCTCCGAGATTGCACGCCGACAGGTGCGCAATCTCGGAGACCATAGCCAAGTGCACCCGGCAGCACGCACGCCGTCTGGCAACAGAGACATCACGGAGTGGTTGATATCTGCTCCGACAGGTGCCGCCACCCTACCAGCCGGTCTTTTCCTACTCGCACACCGCAGCCAATCAGATCAGCATCTACGGTGACGTCGTGCGCCCACTACATGTCGTACGGTGAATGGGCGATTGAAAACGTGTTTGGATGAGCCGCAGTGACCTGCAGCGATTCGCAGCTTTAAAGCGTTTTAATAAATTACACAGTGTACGCAGAGAGCTTAAATCAGCCTGTAAATGACCCTTCAGGACATGGTCTATCGTCCCGATGTGTTTGTACAAAATCGTCAAAACCATTTCAGGGTCCCTTTAAAACCACGTAGTGGGTGCATAGCAAGTTCGAAAACATTTCGCGGATTTCCCGCGCATAATTTCTCATGGTTTAAAACATGCTACCCATTGCATTGTATGCACTAAGTGATTCAGTTTCAGTTTCAGTTTATTTACTTTCATAAAAAACATACATGGTTACATAAGTATACAGAAGGAGGTCCCAGAGCACTTGGCTGAAGGGGGGACCTCCTGCCTGAAAAATGTGTGTAAAATGTACAAGTAAAATGCAACCATGTCGACAACGTGGAAAAATTTATACCAAAAAATGTAATACAAACTACAAATATTCATAATTAAAAAATTAGAAGCACAAGAAGAACACTGCTTCGGAGATTTTACGAAATAAAAAAAGTCGAAAAAACATTGACCAAAATGAATAACGGAAGGATGAAAGAAAAAAAAACATGAACAGCTGTGACAGTACGAAAAGTACACGAATGAAAACAAGTGAAGATAATATTATTCATTTCATAATTCTAATGTATAAGAAGAAATGTGAATGTTTTTTTTTTAAAGAGCTAGCGATGTAGACTTCTTAATGTTAAGAGGAAGGCTGTCGCAAGTCGATAATGACGCGAAACAACCAGAATGTTTTTCATAATTAGTATGGAATAATGGCAGTAATAAATTGTTGTTAGCTGCGAATATAAGCTAACGAGTGCACACGTCGACACATCGGCTCTTGTTTTCTCAAATGTTTTCGGTCCGCAAGTCACCTTTAATCCGTGAAAGAAGTGGTCCATTCGACGCCTAACATCAAGCGAAATCCATCGACACCTGACTTTTACGGTGGGTGGCCTTTTCCAGAATTTAAGAGGTCTGACCGAGCCGCCGCGCTGCTAGGCCTAACGCTACAACGGCCTAGCGTCTCAACGGAGGTTTGGCGGTGGTGCCTTCGCGGCATTTTTCAGCTAATAGAATATGGCTACGGCTATGCAAGTCACTGTTGAAGGGGAGGATATCGAGTCCGCGGAGATCAGCGAAAGTGCGGTATGGATTACGGCATTTTCAAGGAGAAAATCGACATCGTCACGCCAGACAAAACAGCCCTGCAATGTCCCATGGGGCGCAAACAAGAGAACGGCTCCGGCCAGTGTCGGGAAACGACTCACCGCGGCCTCTAGGCTCCCTAGGCTGCCGACGGAGCACTTAAGAGTCATCGTTCGTCCACGGGGTGGCCTGAATATCAAGAAGACTGACCATTTCAAAATCGCACAGGCCCTCATAGCGGTGGCACGACTAACGTCCGCAGAGGTGGAGGAGGATGGCATCTGCCCGAATATGATTCAGAACATCATGGTAGCTAGTGCACCTTCTGAGAGGAATGCTAAGGCCTACAACACAGTGGCTTATATAATCATTGACAATGTGACTTATGAGGTTAATGCCTACATGGCAGCTCCAAACAACGCGAGCAAGGGAGTGATTCGAGATATCGATCCTAACCTCGACCAAGATGAACTCACGAGACTCATCGTCCAACCCCGGAACCCTACAGTCATAGGAGTTAGAAGAATAAAGAGTACAAGCTATGTGATAGTGCTTTTTGACGGATTTAATGTGCCGAAATATGTCAAGTGTGGCTCTAACCTAGTGAAGTGCTCGCTATACCGGAGGCAGACTGACATTTGCTATGCATGTGGCAGATTAGGCCACCGAACCAATGTTTGCCCATCTCCGGAGGACGGGATATGCCGAGGTTGTGGCACCACCAACCCGGACGTCAGCACAACTGCTCCCCGACATGTGCGCTTTACGGGGGTAATCACCTCACAGCAGGCAAGGATTGCAAGCGAAGATTTCAAGTTCCATACGTCGTACGGTAAAGAAGAAGAGCTCGGCGCAACCAGAAATCCGAAGAAGCCCACGACTCCACAAGTGCAGAACCTCTCCCACTCATGTCGGCCACCAGCAGGAGGTCCCGAAGTTCGGAGGCCAGAGGCAACCGATACCGGGTGCTGGCGGAAGATAACAGCCCGAGCCCGGACAGGGCTTCCTCTAAGGACAAGGGGCGATGCGTCTCCCGGGGCCGCAAGGGCTACAAACCACGCTCTTGCTCGAATGGACGATGGGAATCCAGGAGCAGATCCAGGTCCATCGGTCGTTTCAGCTCTCGGTCCTGCAGGCTCAGCTTCAGCATCCAGCAACCGGCAGAGCAAGGCACTGGTCCCACTTGGGCCGATCGAGTCAAGGGACAAACCAAAAAGGTAACGGGGGGGCACACCGCCAGAGCATAGCAATGCTAGAGTAGCGCAGTTCGAGAAAGAAATGCACAGCTGAAAAGAGAGATGCAGCAACTCAGAGCCGAGATCGCAGAACTTAGGAACGCGACAAAACGTAATCCGGTACAACCTCCCGTGTTCCTTCAGTACGTATAGGGTAAGACCCCCATGGAAGTCCCAGTTGAGGAAGCATCTAGCGAACGTTCCGCCAAAAAGCGAGCCATTGTAGATTCAGCTTGTAGCTGCTCCGCTATGAAGGCGAAATCGGAAATCAAAGACGCCATTGAGTCACTCAGCATCACGATTGGAGCAATCAAGGGTACATTTGATGGCCTCGTGGAAGGTTTCAGTTCACTCAGTCTCCGACATGACGAACTTGAAAAACATGTATTCTCTATGAGTCAAACCACAGGGCCTACTAAGGGAAAGAAGACTAGTTCCGCCTCGGTCGAACAGAGAGCGGCTGCATCTCGCGGCATCTTCTACCACCAGCTAACCTTCAATCATAAACATGGCAGCAAACCACAGCCGATTCGAATTTGGCAGTGGAACTGTAGGGGATTCCAGCGCAAGAGGAATGTCCTTCGGCAGTTCATCCGCTCGCATCAGGCAAAACCGCACGTCATTCTTCTACAAGAAACGCTCACAGGCTCGGTCTCACTACCGGGCTACAAGGTGTACAGGATTCACGATAAAGAGAAAAGGGGTATCAGCACCATTGTAACCAATAGAAGTACTTTTATCTCTCACAGCATTAACGATCCCACGAGGAAAGTAGAGTGCTCCCTAACAAAAATTATACCCGGTAATCTAAACAAGGACAGTATTTTCGTATTCAATATCTATAGTACGCCTTCGGATATCAGGCGGAGATTCGCAGCGATCATTGCCAAGGCGGCTAGTAAAGCAAGGAATTCCCTCTCTAATCATAGCCGAGGGGGCATCAATGCCCCGCATCGGGCGTGGGGATATCCCCAAAATACCCACAAAGGCATCGACCTATGGCAAAGTGCAGCCAACCATAACCTTACTTCAATCACTGATCCGGCTTTCCCAACTAGAATTGGCAATTCGTGCTCTAGAGACTCTGTGCCGGATCTTACATTTGTCAAAAATGTCGATTCGATGACCTGGTCAAACTTATTGACAGATCTTGGCAGCGACCACCATATCTTAGCCACTAGCATGTTTGTGGAGACGAAAAGACTAAGAAGCTTTACCGTCACAGACTGGGACCTGTTTCGAACACTCACCTCCTGATATGGACCGATGCTCTGAACAATTAAAAGAGGACGTCAAGGCGCCCACGAAGTCAATCCAGACCGACCTCGAAGTCGACAGAATGGACAGCCGGTTGGCGCATATTCTGGAGGCTATAACGTCACTCCTTGACCAATGGAAAGGGCAGAGGTTCAATCGGAAGCTCCGAAAAAAAGATTTCAGAACTGAACAGGACCATTGAAGAGCATTGTCAGGTACTAGCTAAGCAACAATTGAATAAACTATGCAACTATGTGGATGGTCAGATGAGAGTTGGAGGAAAATGAAACTTGCTCAAGCACCTCTTAGATGACACGAAATCCAAGTCTAATCAGAGGCACGCGACAGAAAAGGTCCTTCATGAAGCGAAGCGGTCGGAATCCATGGGCGTCATTGCGGATAGGTTGGCAAACAGATATCTTCCGGTTGGTAGCGTACGTCCGACGGACTATCCTACGTACAAGGGCGAGCCGAATCCAACACTTGACGAACCATTCAGCACCAGCGAAGTTAGGGCAGTATTACACAACCTAAATGGTACGTCTGCCTCTGATCCGGACGGAATTTCCAAAAGGGCTCTGAGGAACCTGGACGATGACTCCATCGAGTACCTCACTGAAGAAATAAATCGGGTCTGAAAGCAGGGTTTGGTTCCGGAGACCTGGAAGTCCACATCGGTGGTACTCATTCCGAAGCCGGGAAAACCCCCAGGACTCGCAAACCTTCAATCATCTCCCTCACATCATGCGTAGGGAAGGTTGTAGAGCACGTCATTCACAAACGCATTTCGAACCATGTAGAGAAGAGCAATTTATTTCCACACAACATGGTTGGCTTCCGTCCGGCTTTGTCGACGCAGGATGTGATGAAGCTCATCAAGTGTCAAATAATCGACAATCCAACCAAGGACGTCCGGGCTATTCTGGGTTTAGATTTGGGAAAAACTTTTGACAACGTGTCTCACGCACACATTCTGAATGCCATATCGGATCTCAATTTGGGCGCAGCCTTTCACGGTTACATAAGCTCCTTTCTCAAGGGGCGGAAAGCGACACTTAAAATTGGAGACCTAACAACAGTGGCTTTCGAGCTTGGCCCTAGAGGCACACCGCAGGGAGCGGTTGTTTCACGCTGTTATTTAACATAGCAATGAGAGGTCTCTCGGAAAAGCTATCTGCTATAGACGGTGTCAGTCACACAATCTATGCAGATGACATAACTATATGGTGCACCAAGGGATGGGAAGAAGACATTGAGGCGAGTCTCCAATCGGCAGTCAATGAGGTTGAATCATACCTGGAAAACAGGGGACTAAAATGTTCCCCCCAGTAAGTCTGAGTTACTCCTTTATAGACCTATCAGACAAGGTCCCAAGCCCAGGGGATGGAAACCACTCGCAGATGTCGATATCAGGCTAACGACACGTGATGGAAACCTCATTCCTAGAGTCGAGTCCATACGCATGTTGGGCATGGTTATCACAATGGATCCAATAGGCTTACGTTAGATGGGGTTACCAAGAAAACGGAAATTGTCGTCAGACTCATTACTATGGTGAAGAGGAGGCCTGAAAGAAGGCAATTTACTCCGGATTTTCTATGCCTTCCTCATGAGCCAAATCATCTACGTAGAGGCCATGCACACCTGGCACAACTTTAAGAAAAAGAAGCTTAACACCCTCATTCGGAAAATCATCAAAAGGGTGCTCGGCATTCCGATGACTGCTAGCACAGAACGCCTCTGTCAATTAGGCGTGCACAATACGCTGGACGAAATCATCGAAGCACAGGAATCAGCCCAGCTTTCTCGACTATCCTGCTCTTTGGCAGGAAGAAGAATCTTAGCCATTCTGGGCCTCAATACAGTGTTGGCAGATGGCAGAAGCCATCGAATCACCGAGGAGCAAAGAGAAAATATTCTTGTTGCACCGATCCCTCGCAATATGAGTGGGCATGGTGCAACGAGAGCGACCATGCTGCTGACCACGAAGTTCTTCTTCGCTCTACAGGTTTCGCTGCTGGCAGTGGCAGGATTGCCGACC
The DNA here is from genome assembly GCA_030522465.1 of Rhipicephalus appendiculatus. NCBI lineage: Eukaryota > Metazoa > Arthropoda > Arachnida > Ixodida > Ixodidae > Rhipicephalus > Rhipicephalus appendiculatus. Next base: position 180,599 of record JALIZH010011818.1, read on the forward strand.
ACGGACGACACGTGCCCGCTGCCGGCTGACACCATCTACCTTTCCGAGGCAGATCTGCATGTGCGGACGCTGATATTGAACTTCTGTGTGGACGCTCCGACGCATCGACAGCTGCGCATGTTCGTGACGTCCCTGACCGAGCCTATAAAGCATCCACTGCAGCATTTCTTCGACAGTGGGCATGGTGCAACGAGAGCGACCATGCTGCTGACCACGAAGTTCTTCTTCGCAATACAGGTTAGCTACTCTATTTCCAACATAAAAACTAGAGACGAAGTCATGTTATTAGTTGTGCCATGCCCAAGCACCAGTTTAATTATTGCATATGAGTGCTTTTGTGCATGCAAAATGTTACTTTGTGGTGATGTAGAAAGAAACCCAGGTCCTACAAACGCGGATTTATTACACAGCATTCTTCAGGGACAAGCAGATATGAAGGCTGAGGTACTATTGTTAAAATCAATGAACGAACAAATGATGCGGGACATGGACTTGCGATTTCGAGCAATCGAAGACAAACTACAAGAATTTAAAGATAAATCACCGGAAGTTGCAGCTCTTGAATCCACTGCAGCTTCGTTTAAAACTATGCTGTCATGGCAGAGTTCCAAGCTAACTGATCTTGAAGACCGAAGCCGTCGGGCAAACCTTATCATCCATGGTGTTCTCGAAAACACAAATGAAAATGACACCTCCCTTCGAACTGATGTTGTGACCGATATATTCGAGAAAAAAATTGGGAGTAAACTGCAAGTCCATTGCCCGCATTCACCGTCTTGGCCGTCAAGGTGGTCGTAGGTCTGTCATTGCCTATTTTCAAGATTATCAAGAGAAACAGGAAGTCTTAAAGAATTCAAATAAACTGAAGGGCTCCAGTATTTATGTACAAAATGATTATAGCCAGTGCACGCTGCGCAATCGCCGCCTGCTTTGGGAAAGTGCAAAAGCTGAACGCGACAGTAGGAAACGGGTGACTCTTATTCATGACAAGATTAAAATTGATGGCAAACTTTTTTGGCTGGAATGAAGCAAATAATGAGCGTGTGGCTCTTCATCCACAAGCTACAGGCTCTGATTGACCCTCTCGGCAGTCTGCTTCCAAAAATTTGAGAGTACTGAACGTTAACGCACAAAGCTTGTCTAATAAAGTACACGAGCTCGAGTACCTTCTGCTCACTTATGACCCTCACATTACAATTATCACAGAAACCTGTCTGCACGAAGGTATAAATGATTCAATACTAATTCCTCCTACATATCAAATTTTCAGACGTGACCGACCGACAAGAGGTGGTGGTGTAGCAATAGTTCTCAAAGATGGCATTAGTGCTCGGCCCCTTCAACAAATTCATGAGCACGAAAGTCTATTCCTTAAAGTCAGCTGCTGGGGCCATTACTTCACCGTGTGTGCCGTCTACAGGCCACCCTCTTCAACTCACGATTATCTGACTAAGCTGTATGACCACATGTGCGCATTCAAAAATGATCGTTTGATTCTCGCAGGCGATTTTAACTTGCCGAGTGTTGACTGGCGCGTTCCCGGCTATGGGACTAATTTAACAACGTTAAACCTTCTCGCTGACAGTGCCCTGATGTGTGATCTTGTACAGGTTGTTAATGAGTGCACCAGAGAGGCTGGAAACACCCGTTCTATACTCGACCTACTCTTTTTAAATTCCAATGTTTACATATACACAATATCTATTGAAGACGGCATCTCCGACCATAAAGCAGTGTTTTTATCCTTTGGTATTGGCGAAAAAAAAGTACACCGACGAGAGACCAGACATGTCCTTAAGGATTACTCGAAGGCAGACGACCAGGCCATTTTGGATTATCTGTGGTTCTTATGCGATAATCTTTCTGATAATGTGTCGACCACTTGGAATGATATAAAACTGCCACACACTACTGCATTGATAAGTTTGTGCCAAGCAAACGTGTTAGAAAAACAAAAATAACCCATGGATCACCAGAGACATCATACATTTGCACCGCAAGCTAAAACATGCTAAAAAGAAGAATAAAAACCACTGCAGACTTATCTCGTTGAAAGCCCAGCTTGCAAATCGGCTAAGCGAAGCTAGGGCGAGGTACTTCAACCTTTCGCTTCCTAACTTTTTGAAAACTAACCCGGACAGATTCTGGCGGTACTTGAACGATACGAACAAATCGCCAACCGAGATATCAGTAAACGGGTGTATTGTTGTCAATCCAACTAAAATTGCAAACCAATTAAATCATTATTTTCACTCGGTATTCACTCAGGGAGATCATGCTGACACAAATAATAGTTCCCTTCCTACCATATCTGCCGACTTCATAACTGTCGAAGGTGTCCATTCACTGTTACTTAATGTTAAGACTAGATCGTCAGATGGTCCTGATGGTATACCTAACGTATTTCTGTACCGTTACGCTGAACCTATCGCGCCCATCTTCACCCATCTTTTTCGACTTTCTTTTCGTGATTCAATTCTTCCCGATGACTGGCGTACGGCGCGTGTTATTCCTGTTTTTAAGAAAGGTGATCGCCTGAATGTTGAAAATTACCGCCCTATATCATTAACTTCCGGTCCATGTAAACTTCTTGAGCGCATCATCACGCATTACATAATGTCATTTCTTGAAGAAAACAATATTTTGACGCCTTTTCAGCATGGTTTTAGGAAAGGCCTCTCGACTACCACCCAACTCGTCACTACTATTCATGACTTTGCAATAGCACTTGATAAGGGCGACCAAATGGACGCCATATTCTCAGATTTCAGAAAAGCTTTCGACTGTGTCTGTCACGGTAAACTACTCACGAAACTTTCAAACATTGGCCTACTTATTAACATAATCCAGTGGATTCGCTCTTACCTCACCTGCCGGAAGCAGTTTGTTCAGGTCGAAGGCTGCAGCTCTGGGGTTCTACCTGAAACCTTGGGAGTTCCCCAGGGCAGCGTCCTAGGCCCTGCCTTGTTTCTCATCTTTATCAATGATATCATTTCATCAGTTGATACATCTGCCATAAGCCTAAAACTGTTCGCAGATGACTGCATTCTTTACAAGCCAATAAAAAGTCAAAGGGACCAAGAGTGCTTGCAAAACAGCCTAAATTCTCTCTCCAATTGGTGCAATACTTGGTCGATGGAGTTAAACATCAGTAAATCGGTCTTTATGCGAATTTCAAATAAAATTAGCCCTTTGACATCGCGGTACACCTTAAATAATAATCCCTTGATCGAAGTGAACAATTTTAAATACTTAGGACTAGGAGTCAAGATTACCAATAGACTGTCGTGGAGCAGCCATATTGATGACGCTTGTTCCTCTGCCTCTAGAAAGCTAGGGTTTCTAAGACACAAACTAAAAAACGCGCCATCACAAATAAAACGTCTTGCATACAGAACATTTATTCGACCGCGTCTAGAGTACGCATGCGTGGCCTGGGATCCATATTTTAAAAAGGACATTCATAAGCTTGAAATGGTCCAGACAAGGGCGGTAAGATTCATTTATAATGCCTATCACAATCTTGATTCACCTTCATCATTGATGGCTACAAACAACATTCCACTCTTGAAACAGCGTAGAGCTATCGCCAGACTCAAGTTTCTTTTCCTGCTTCGAAATCGTCAGTTTAATATCGATCCTCATGAATACCTCTCTACGTCTTCTTCCAGGCAAACCAGACATAATCACAATCATGATCTGACACCATACTTTGCGCGTACTAACCTGTTCAAACACTCCTTCTTTCCACGAACCATTAGCGAATGGAATACATTGCCTACATATGCTTTTCCTGTGCATGGTATTCCTGATTTCGAAAAATACATGCATCTTTTCACTTAGACAATATTGTTATTACCATGCTAGATAACGTCATCTCATGATGTCAGTTGTGTTACTTTTGTGCTTGAGACTGTTTCTAGCAATGTGTGCACTTTTTTTTTCTCTATTAGGGAAAAATGAAATCACTCGACTTAGCATGTACTTTTTTTAAGTGCTCGCGTAGGGTAGTTAGAAAACTTGCTGTACAAACCTGTTCATTTTGTTTCCACTGTGTTCCCTTTTTTCGGCCCTCCTGCTTGGTCTACGGACTGCAGTATGTACTAAATAAAAAAAATAAATAAAATATGCATCTGCAGCACAATGAGGGAAGGCGTAGAGCACGAGCGATTGCGATCCTGAAGATAGACGAAGAATTAAAAAAAAATTGGCAGATCCCAAGTACCATGGGAATCGATGTTATGCGAAGCATCCGGAGATAAGGTGACACGGTTGTAATTTTTTTTATTGAGCGAAACGTTATGAAACTACGCTCAAGATATGTACAAATGTTGCACGCACAGACATGTTGAACAGTCGTATATGGTTCATATAACCAGTTCTTTACAGTTGCGTAACGATGCCAACAGAAACATGGGTATTACCAACACCAATAGCGGTAAGCTGATTTGTAGAGCTTGTGCTTGTAAGGATGGTAGCGCTGGATACTGCTACGTAAACCAACTTCAGTGGATGGCGCTTAAGTATTCAACTGACATGAACCCGACATGACTCCTTTGTCATAGGAGTGCGTATGTAATGTTTATAAAATTAATAGCGGGCACTGCAACCACAATATACGTTTCACCAACATTGCACCTGCATAGGCTGTTCTTCCAAAGCAGTTTCGAGACCTGACGTGGCTCTGTGGTAGAATGCTTGATTGCCACGCGGAATGCTTGGGTTCGATTCCTGCGGGGACTCCGGTTTCTATTCTTTCTCTTCCTGGCGTCAACGCCGCCGATGTCCGTTTTTCTTAACGCTGTCGCCTTTAAATTACAAGTGTCAACGCCACCGATGTCAGTTTCTTTTAGCGCTCTCGCATTTAAATTACCAATGCCTGTTCTTGCTGTTCCTGGGTAGATATAAATTGTCTAAGTCCTGTGGCACATACTCGCATTCCGTGGCCCGTGGTATACGGGTATGAGCCACACGTGTCTGGAGAAATGAGTTTGACGACGTACGCGATGGGATTTTCACGTTATCATGTCATGACCAGCCATACATATTCGTCAATACCTCTTACCCTCCCACAAAAGTTTTGGTCTACCCCAAGTTAAAGAGGCCATCGCGAGAGCACCCAGACGTAGGCGGCTAGATAGATAGATAGATAGATAGATATAGATAGATAGATAGATAGATAGATAGATAGATAGATAGATAGATAGATAGATAGATAGATAGATAGATAGATAGATAGATAGATAGATAGATAGATAGATAGATAGATACGCAGATAGAAACGCAAAAGTGCTTACAGTACGCAAAGAAATGCTTCGCATTTAAAACAGCGCTAGACACGGGTCGAGATGAGGACACAAACACGGCGCTGAACTAACAACCAATATTTTATTGCAAGACAGGTGAAATATATAGGACACAGGCAACTGCGCAGCAACCAAGAAACATAAGCCAAAGTGCACATACATGTGATAAGGCCAACCGGAAAACATAATCAAGAACATGTCATATCAGTGGACCCCAGATATCTAAGTTCACAGGCATGAAGCTAGATTGAGGGTACGCTAACACAAAAAACATCGTGCTGATCAATGTGAAAGGCTACGCTAATCTCGCGTTCGCGCTGCTCGTTATAGCGCCCCATGACCACACACTTATCAAGAATCGGCTGACAACCACAACTTTTACAGTGATCAGCCAGGTGGCTGGGGACAGAGCCTTTTAGAGAGTAAGCGTAGCTCCCTCAACCGATGATTAATGCATCGGCCTGTTTGGCCGATGTAACAGCGCCCACAAGTGAATGGTATCTTATATACAATCGCTGATACACAATCAACATAGCGCGTAGCATGTTTCTTAGCGCATGCTCAGGGGCGTAGCCAGAAATTTTTTTCGGGGGGGGGGGGGGGGGGGGCACCGCCTTGATTTCGGGAGGGGCACCTCCTTGAAATGGTCATTTTTCGCTCTGTATCTCACGGCGAAAAAAAATTTCGGGGCGGGCACGTGCCCGGTGTGCCACCCCCTGGCTACGCCACTGCGCATGCTTGTTTCTTAGGTCCATGACTGTTAACCCTACGGCACAGCCCGGCCAGTTTGCCGCGTGCGCAGAAAACAACTCTTACACCTATTTTGCCTGCAACTTTCTTTAGCCTGTGTGAAACCTCATGTACGTATGGAATAACGGCCGTGCTGAAGTGAGGCGTGATACGTTGGCTATCCCTTTGTCTGTTATTGGGCACCCTTAGCGACTTTAAGAGAGTCTCGGCAACGGAAGTTAGCAGGGGCATAGGGAAGCCTGCTTGTTGAAGACGGTGCACTTGGTGCATAAAACTGAGGATCATCCTGAAGATCAAGGATGATCCTCAATCGGTCTGCTTCGTAAATGCGGCACAATATGGACGCTCATCTCACTATGCCGTGGTCGCAATAGATAACAGAGGTGAAATAATCTAGTCGGCCTCCTTGACTGGGGTCACCTCTTCTAAAGCGGAGCTGGTTCCTATTGCTTTGGCACTCTTAGATGACAAGATGACGCAAAGCTACTCAGACTCTAGATCGGCAGTCAGGGCGTTTGCCTCGGGCTCCATAGCGAAAAAGGCACATGACTTTCTTAGGAACAGGACCAGAACTATGCACACGATCACTTGGTTCCCGGCACACCTAGGTCAAAATTTGGACTCGCTCACCAACCTCTACGACATCTCCCACTCTCAAGCGCGCGTACTGACTCTCCGCGCGGGAGGAGAAGCCTTGTCACAGAGCAGGGTTCAAGAGGTCCGAGACACTTTATTCACATTTAATGAATTCACAAAGCACTTCTATCTGGAAAGAAGAGTATTTCCTCCACCACACAAAAAGCTCACGAGACCACAGGCGATGATCCTTAGGATGCTGCAAACTAATTCTTATCCGAATCTCGCTTTCATGCACTGTCTATTCCCAAGTGACCAGCTCGCAATGCGCTGGCTGCGGGGGAACGGGCGATTTAGAGCACATGCTTTGGCGGTGCCCCTCGTTACGTGGGGATAAAGACCTCACAGAGCTGAAGTCGAGCTCGGCCCTCAAGAGCTCGGAATATCAGCATCAACTTTGGGCTGTCCAGAGAAGCTGCGATGCGGCGGTTAGGCTAGGTCTAACTGTCCTCACGTGGGGGCGGCCCGCGGTGTCACCCTAAGGGGTGGCACTTCTCCGGATCTTTAAATAAAGTTCTTCGTACCGTACCGTAGCTGCGAATATTGTTCGATTGGTGTTAACTACACTCTTAGCAAACAACCGCTTAAAACAACGCATATAAGGCGGAAAGTAGGTCAAATTTCCGACGCTTATAAATGGCTCTCTAAGCGGCCTATTTACACGGCTTTTCTATGCGGCCCCTAGCTATGCGGTACCTTCTTCATGCGGCCCCTGGCTAAGCGGCTCTTTTTTATGTGGCCTAGGTTTATGCGGCTCTTCCATATGCGGGCCATCTCGTTGCCAGAAGGCCGTTTAAAAGAGACCGCTTAAAGCAACGCATACCGTCGACTTGGTTAAGCGGTATTTCAGGTCAAATCTGTCCGACTTACATACGGCTCATTATGCGGCCAAAATATATGTGGTACTTTTTGCGAATATTTTGAGAAAAAAAAAAGATTTGTTATGCTTTTTTCTCGATCGTGCATCTGTTTCCTTTTTCTTCTTTTGTTGTTTTCAGCCATTTACCTCATGAATATGCATACACACATCACAAGAACACTGCACCGAGTCATAAACCATATATCACCATACACACACTACACCACGGGGATTTGAACCCAGGCCAACCGCGTGATAAGCAGACAATGCAACCACTACACCACCGCACCACGCGATCACGCGGCTTTATATATGCACTTTACGTTATCATGGACGATTTGATGATCTGCTTCAAGTTAACGCTATAATTCTGCATGTATGAGAGGCATCGTTAGCGTACATATGCGCTTGTATACGTGTGCACGACCTTGAGCGAACCCTCGCGGGCAGTCACAGTCAATTTGTGTGTATTCTCGTCCGACGGTTTGCGCATCCCGCACGGAGACGGAGGTGAATCATGAACGACTCATTTCCCAGTGCATTTCCATTTGCCGGCGTCATACAGCATGCAGCGAACGTGCCCTGATGTATACAGTACAACCAGCCGCCAAAGAGAAGTTTTCTGCGATGTTTGACGAAGTACAGGCGGGACGGGCAGAAGCCAGCTGATCGGTGCTTTTATCTCATCTCCGCTCGGCGATGCACGTAGTACAGTCTCCCACGTCATTCGCGAGCATCACGCTGATGTCGGTGCGTTTATACGGTCAGTATTGTGTAGCATTTCATCTCAGGGAATTAGATTAAAACACATATAATGGATTATTCGCGCAACACATGCGTTTGACGCTGTACAGCACATGCGGGGTGACGGGCCAGCTTTCAGATCGGGCGCTCTCATTTCTCTCCGAGAGGTAAGGACAGACAAGAGAAACGTTGTTGTTGAGTCGAAAAAGAGCCTTTGCCGAAAAAGATTGCAGTCTCCCGAGCTCATGGCTGACCGCATCGACGAGCGATGCCGTGGAATTGTCATTGTCATGCTAAGCAGGATGGCGCGTCGAAGGTTGCTCGTTCTCGTGTCCGCTCGTTGCTCACAGTTGAAAATGATGCTCTCCTTAGCTTCACAAACCATTAAACGTGCGCATGACTGGCGCGGAAAGAGCGCGCGTGAATTCGATTGCATCACTCGGTCGAACACAGGCGTGCGCAGGGTTCCCCTTCAGGGGGGTCGAAGGTTCGTCGCAGAGCCTCCTCCCTATTATGTCAATGCATGGGGCTGACTTTGCGCACCCCCCTCCCTCTTATGTCACTGTATGAGGCTGACTTTGCGCCCCTCTCCCCCCCTCTTAGGTGACAATGGGAGGCGGCCGCCCCCCCTGCTCCCCCCCCTCCCGTGTGCACGCCTATGGTCGAGCATATTATTTCTGCCAAGCAGCTCATTAAAAGAAGCTAGCAATGCTTGGAATCGAATGAACTCATATTGTGATCCAGGGTTCAAGGATAAAATCATGGCCTCTCTTTAAAACCAAAAGTGCCCTAGCATTATTCAGACGAATAATGTTAACAATTATACAATAATGCAAAGGTTGAAACATTCTATATTTATGAGTGCTGTTAAATGTAGATAACAATCCAAAATTAAATGTGCACTTGCTTCACATGTACTTAGAAGGTTCATCAAGCTTGAGCTCTACGACGCATCTCAGTTGATACCTTCCATAGCCTTAAGTGCCCCCTTGCTGAAATAACAACTGTCATGCAACATTACTGGCGTTGCAATAGGCACATTACTGAGCAGATTGAATAAAGAGGCCTCAAGTGTTTTCTAGAACCTTTCTATACAGAGCACGGCTTTCCCTCGCAAGGTTGGCGAGGCACAACTTCGCAAGCTTGTCAGGCACCGAGTCCACCGTCAACACTCTGCCAGCTTCCAATCTTGTCAAAACTCTAGAGCAACCAAACTATGCAGATAAGGAACCACTGCAGGCCTCTTGTTTTGTAATGCTCTCCAGAAACTATCAAATCTAATTTCCAAGCACTTCAGAGTGTGCAAGCTAGCACGGGCACTAAACGTTTGCCTCGGCCTTCTGCGGTGCACCTCAACAGCTGGAACAGTTATATTGGCTCGTAGACCATCCTATTACAACATACATCTCAACCAACATGCTGACGGCACATATTCGCCACATTTCATGAATGAAATCAAGCAATCTCATCTACATGCCAGACCAACGACCACAGGCATCATTCTCCAAAGTAGTCGAAACTCATCATGCCTTAACGCCATTGGGCTTCATACCCTCGGCAAGTTCACCATCAGTCTTGTTATGCTTACGTCAACAGGAAATGCACCTTTCCGTCCCAGGAATAAGGAAGATTGACCTTTCTACTCCGGCTTTGAAGCAAGCAGCTCTAAACTGCTGGTATACCTTTTCTGTTTACCGAATTAATGTCCACACGAATGGCTCTTTGACTCGTACCAGCTTCACTGGCACAGTGGTCATTCCATAGCAACACGTTAACCTCAGATATTACTTTCCCACATTACAATGTTGACCAGTTCAGAGCTTGTTGCCCTTCGAGGTGACATCAAAAACTTTAGTCAAGAACCAGCTAATTGATTGGCTGTGTGCGATGAATCAAAAGTGGCTTCCACTGTCTGTGGTCAGCTCTTCGTCACGGATTGTACAAATAACTTGCGTCTGACACAAGAAACGCACCACTATATGATAGAAAAACAACACATCTTGTTTCAGTGGCCGCTAAGTAATCGTGGTATCTTTGGCAACTTCCTTGCCAATAAAGCTGCCAGGAAAGTACGTGAACGGAAAAACTTGTTTGAATTAATGCAGCCCAAAGCCTATTCAAGGTGGTACACAGAAAGACATTGCACAAATGGCACACCCTTCAGCTCACGTTCCGCTGCATTCATTCGACCCACTGCTGTAACTGCAGCTGCTACGTAGTCTTTACAGGGGTGAAGAAACGTTGCTATGTTGTCTATGCCTTTGTGTAGCATTCACCAGTGCATATTCATTCAAGCTTCATATGGCCGATACCACCTAGTGCAAGGACTGCTCTGTGGAGGAGGCTATCGAGCATCTCCTGTGTTAGTGCCCATCTTTGAAAGATGAGTGGCTTGAACTAGGTACATGCAACTTTAGCTCACCTCAACAGAAATGCCTATATGGTTGACAAGATGCTTGGACCATGGGACAGTGCATCAAAGTTGCGGTAAGCAACAAAATTGATGCTGAGATTTTTCAAGGCTATGAGACTGATTGACTGCCCGAAACGTAAAGCACAACACTGTTGCTATGTCGGCACCTACAACCATAGGTCGGCAAACTCACTCACGAGTCGACTCACTCACACTCACTGAGACTCAGATTGGGCCGTGAGCTCGAGTCTAAGTGAGTCCGGGTGAGTAATATTTTGGTGAGTGTGAGTCCGGTTGATGTAAATATTGGTGAGTCTGAGTTCAAGTGAACCCTAAGCGAAATATATTTCGTGAGTGAGTCTGAGTGAGGTCCACCATCAATTGCCTACCTATGGCCCTATCTACTAATTTTCAGCTTTAATATCATCGTTATATCCGCTTAATTTTTTACTCAGATCTTTTCAAAGATATTTCAACAATGTGCTACTTGATATTTTTTTTATCCGACGCGTGAGTTAGGAGACGGGGGGCGCGATGACCTGCACCCGCAAACTATTTCAGGGGAAGTTCTTGATAAAGATATTTCGTGCGACACGAGTATTTCATAGAATTGACCTGACTGGGTTGAAACCACTGATTACTCGTATTTGAAGGTACAAGATATAAAAGCGTATCGTAGAGCACCAATTACGTAAGGTATTGGCGTTAAACAGCATTGACACCAAGATTGAAAAAGCTAATTTTACGCTAACGAACTCATGAGTCGACTCACTCAGACTCAGGTGAAGCCGTGAGTCTGAATGAGTCCGGCTGAGTAATACCTCCGTTAGTTTGAGTTCGAGTGAGTCTGGCCGAGTAAAAGTACAGCGAGTCTGAGTCCAAGTGAGCCCGGTTGAGGAAAATTTTGGTGAGTCTGAGTCCGAGTGTGTCCTCAGAGCAAAATATATTTCTTGAGTGAGTCTGAGTGAGTTCGAATTTTTTTTGCCGACCTATGCCTACAACAGTGGACTTTCTCTTCCTAAACTGTTCTTTCTCCTTTCCCAGTGTAGCGTGATCACCTGGGCTCAGCCTTGGTTAATTTCCCAGCCTTTCTTTTATCCTTCTCTCTCTTTTATGTTTTCTGAGGCCTTCCCTTAACTAAAAAGGTCTGGCATCAGGCTGCTTCGTCTTCTACCACTACTAGTCATTTTTTGCACCATTTATTTGAATATCCAAGTCACTATTTAGTGCTATTGAGTTGAAATTAGTGCTGCAGATTCAGCCGATTAATGAGATGCAGCATATGTATGGAGCTTCACTAAGTATCGTAATCATTAGAGCAAACTGTGCTGTGCTATGTTTGTGTGTTAAGTCTTCTGAAAGGGTCTTAAGAGAGAACACGTATGTAATAGTCCCGATTGCGAAAATTCTTTTACATCGTGTTCCATCCTTTCAATGTAATAAGGCACACGGGCACAGAACGAACACAGGCAATGAATGAAGCAGGTTGATGCAATGAAGTGCAAACCACCAATTGTTTTATACTCAAAGAAATAACAGATTTACTACTTGAGTCAAAGGATGTATTGCAACAACGAGCACAAGCTGATTAATGAAATAGTCTTAAAAACTTTCCACGTGCATTATTGCTCAATGTTAACCTTCAAGGTGTTCTGCTGCAGCAGCAACACACCTAACTCACTCCTCAAAACATCTCTGCAATCGTTTCCTTTGAGTGATCTTCAAGCAAGCTGTTGATTTAGATCAAGCTTCGTGAATGTCATGAATTAATGTCGCCTTCAAAACATATGTGGCCTTCCAAGAAAAAGGAGAAGTCGTTGCATTTAAGTCGCAGAACTAGTGTTGGAATGTGGGCTTGTCGTTATCTAGTTTCTTAATGCTTGTTAATGGGCTAGGTGGTTTTGATGTATATTGAAATGAAAAAATTGGGGGACCCTTAAGCTTCGCCTTTAAGAGTTGAACGCGATAGCGATATCCTGGCCCTAGTCCGTCTTCAATCCCTTAGCGCACACTATGTAATGCGTAGCATGCTTTAAACCATGAGCAATTATGCGCGGTAAATGCGGGAAATGCTTTCGAAGTTGCTATGCACCCACTACGTGGTCTTAAGGGAATACGCGCAGTAACGTGTGTGCCTTTTAGAATGTGTACACGGCTTTGAACCACAACTTCGTTATGATATTCACATCTTCTGACGCCCGATGGCTATGCACGCTTGTAGTACCACGCAATATTACGGCGATATTACATTTGTATTGTGACGCCTGTATACAGGACGCGCGTGTTTGCAAAGCATGAAAGTTATTTTTACTGCAATTCCAAGCAGAGGAAGTTATTTTATATGTAATCACAAGCAGAAGCGTGGCTGCGTGGTAGAACACCTGCTTTTCACGCAGACGACCCGGGTTCGATCCTCATTTGGACCCGGAAATTTTTGTTATTTATTTTATTCGCATCTTCCTCGATTTTTCGGTCACGGACAAGATGATGATTTTTCGCTCACAACCAACGACGCCGCCGCCAACGCTGACGCCGGAATTTCTGCGAAACGAGCTCTTAAACGCTATCGCGTTAAAACAGTGCTGCGAGAAGACAAGTACTGAGGGCACACACACGAGCGCTGACTCACAGCTGACTTCATTTCCAGCAGAGCATAACATATTTAATGTACACAAGAAAATAAAGAAATGTTCGACAGCCATGTGCACTTCTCATCCGCTCGTTACAACTGCTACCTCATCTAACTACACATATCAAGAAACCGTGTTGTTTTTTTGGTCAGCAACAGCGACACCATGCTTACGCATGTGTCATCCTGCTCTTCTTAGTTTGCAGCTGCGACTATTATTCCGGTAATTTTGTTTCAGGAGCGGCTAAGCCCTGTCATGCTTTCAAAGCGTGGAATGCCTCCACACTCTCTGCAGTGTAATCCTAAATGGCCGGACGTTGTGGATGCATTCTAAGCTTTGAAAGCACGACAGCACTCAAGCATGGCAGTGTGTGTGTCCCCTTTTTTGTCTCCTTCTTCTCGTGCTGTTTTTAATCTCAATATGTTATCGTCTTTGAGTAATGTTGTAGCGTATCTAGACAAGACAAGCAAGGCACATGAACACTGAATGTAACACAGTGTGTGTGTTCATCTGTCTTCCTTGTGTCTCAGTCTGTATGCACTAGAACATTATAAAGAAACAATTTAACAACTTGGAAGAGCACAGGCAGTTCGCTGTATGCCGGCCACAAACAAATGTCAGTGGCTCCTCAAAGGACTATGTAACCGGCGTATTCAAATCATAGTCAAAGAAAATGAAGATTGAGTCTGAGTAACTTTTGTGTATCTATTTTATTGCATAACATAAAATCCATTTCAAAAATTGAATACATACAGCACAGCTGTTCAGCAATACAACAGTTACAGAAATCTGCAGCAAACTGTGCCAGAGTATATGAGAGGAAAGAACCGAGATTGGGATGATCAAGAAAGTGCCCGATGACTGTCCCAGTCTCCTTTCCTGCATGTCCCACATCCTTTCCGGCACGTGTTTGCAGCTGTAATAAAACACGCAAAAAATAAATTTTGAGCACAAGCACACTTGGTAGAAACCGGAAAGCCAGAACACTGCATTTAAACAGCAGTGGGCATTTAGAAAATGGAATGCAGCACTCTGACTAAAACAAGAACAAGTGACAAGAAAATAATTGAGATCAACATATCAGCTGCCAACAAGACGCGTCAGACCTGTGGGGCTATCCCTGCTGCACACATGTTACGAGGATAACAGAGTAAGGAAAATTGTTAACAGTTAAGCGTTTATTGGCTATTCAAAGGTGTATGTTGTGAATAGTCGTTGCAGAGCTCCTAGTCTCGTATCGGAATGTGGATTTTTGAAAGAATGCTCAGCTAAATGAACTAAGGTGGTTACTGGGGGCAGCAGCAAACATTTTACTGCATCACATTGTAAATTAAGAGAGGAATCGTGTTACAATTACACGTGCATCTTGTTTTTCTCATTAATTTCCTTTCAATAATGCTTGTCCCCTTAGAACGAAAATAAAAAAAAACAGACTTTTAACTTCCCCAGCTTATTGTCATTAGTGCCTACTACCTTTTTATTTCCTTGCAGTGCTATGCTTGGGAGGGAAACAGCAGGTCTATATGTTCTATGTTCCCTCCTAGTATACACAGAATCCCAAATAACTAGGGGAAACGATCTCTGCAAGCGGAGAGGATGTTAAGATATTGGATTTCCTTTAAAACAACATGCTTCAAATAACACACCCCCCCTCCGTGCAAAATGCGCGCAACAACGACGTATTGTCAATGCGTCAGAACATGGAGCCACAAATAAGTAGACCCAGGAATGAACTAACCAAAAAGTATATATTTGAACTTGAAAACATATTCAGCGCTAGCAATACAAGGACATGAGAGAGACACCACGGTGCGCTAGCGCACCGTGGTGTCTCTCTCATGTCCTTGTATTGCTAGCGCTGAATATGTTTTCAAGTTCTGTTTACCAACACGCCCAAAAAATGGCAATATATTTGAAACTCGTGCAACATGACCGACAAGGTACAACATATGCCATTACCAGGCACAGGGCTCACTACACAACCACACGATGACTAACAAGAATGGAACTATTGTCTACGACCAAGGCTCGTACACCAGCCCAAAATAACAGCTGAAATTGTGGCATTAACAGGCAACTGCAACACAACATGTGCACATCATCCTCATTTGCATAGATCCACATGTGAATGCTGTACTTTTTTTAAAGTTTGGCAAACTTGAAGAACAAAAAAAGACTAGCAGCTCCACTGCACTCGACAACAAGCAACACCACTATATGAATTTACTGTAGAATCCCTATCAAGCGTCCCCCCTACGGTGAAAGATAATCTGACAAGATTTGGAGGGGAGGCCCTTGCTCGGTCACAGATCAAAATTCAAGGTGGTGGCGGAAGAGCCACTAAGAATAAAGAATGCACACACATACTTCTAATGAAATGCTTTATTGAATACGCACTCATTAGATGACCCACGCCCATTCGCTGTCAACGGGTAAATAAAAACAGTGAATATGGCAGGTCATTGGTGCATATTTCCAGTCTACCGATAAAAGAAGGGAGGCACTTGCTCGGGATTTACGGTATGCCAAACCTAAATAGACTGTTTACCCACACAGAACGCCCTGCAATAAAAGCTGGAAAAAATTGACTTGACGTATGTGCACAATATTCCGTACACCCTGCATGCTCTTGGAGTGTCGATTGTCAACAAAAAACTGGCAGTGGATCAAGGGCTTGTTTCTTTATTAGACAACCCAATGAAAGCATCAGACACTGAAGCCAAGGAAGGCAAAGTGGCCATTATTTGTAGGCTCTCAACTGTATAGTGTAGCAATTATGACATAAATGGAAAAGGAACTCAAGTGAACAAAAAAGCAACTTTGCTGCTAGTAGGGACTGAACCCACAACCTTCAGGTAGCACATCGGACGCTCTACCAATAGGGCTATGGTGGCAGTTGCTTTCTTCTCCACTTTATTGGGTATTTCTATGGGTGTAATCCTAGGACTGTTAGCGAGTTCCGCTTGAAATCACGGCGGTGAGAGTGGAACCCTTTTTGTCAGCTGGCGTCATGTACTTCAGATACCACAGCTACTAGTGCTTACTTTCAACTAAGGTTCAACCATACAAATGTTTGGATCCTGTGCCCAAGAAGAGATGTTTACCAAATTCTACTACCATGTGGAAGGCATAATATTATGTAGGCCAGACGACGATGCCTGAACGTGCGTCTGCTCGAGCACAACAGTAGTCAGGAATACTGCCATAGGTAGACAACTCGCTTTCTATTCTAAAAAACGTGACGCAAAACCACAGTGTCAACCTCTTTTCAATCTGACAAGACAAAAAAAAGACTGTAGAAGCATCCGAGATAGCCAGAGCAGGAATGTGTCAGCATGCCATGTGTTTTTTTTTTATCTAAGCTTGATAGTTTGGCTTAGACGACACGTGCACATTTCCCTTCTTTCTTTCTACGACTTGTTTCCTCATGCACTTTCAGATGTGTGTTTATATATGCTCAGGATCTGCAATAAAACCTTGGTCACAAGTAAGCGCTAGTCACTGTCTTCGTCTTGTATCGTGTTCGTTTATTGTGCTATGGTATCTGAAGTACGATGAACTACCAACACGCCCAAACTTCCTCCCTTCTAAGGCGTCATGCAGCATGCGATCTTTTTTAAAAACTGGCAGCTGACCAATAAAACTTCACACACCACCTAAGGTAATCAAGTCTGCAATAACAAGACCCTCGCTATTAATGAACGAAAGAAGGAGAATGGATAAAGGGCTCGTTTTTTTGTTAGACGCCAACTAATGAAAAACCTAATGAACCAAAAGACAACACAGTCAAGAAAAGTACATTATTTGTAGTCTTCTTAGCTGTAGCTTAGTAATTATAACCTAAATGGAAAGGAATTAAAGAGGACGAAAAAGCAACTTTGCCATCAGTAAACACCGTACCTACAACCTTCAAGTAACATGTCTGATGCTCAGCCAATTGAGCTATGGCAGTGGTCACTTTCCCGTCCACTTTATAGGGTATTAAATACCCAATACCAATACGTTCCTTGGCTTCACTGTCTGTTGGTTTCAATATTTAGTCAACCGGCATATTTACCAATGCTTAAAGCACTATCAAAAAGACCCACACCCATGAAAAGTGGCTGATAAAACGAGAAAAATATGGCTGAAATATTATACTGGAGCTTCGAAATACATGGATGGCATAGATCCGGGGTTCCCGCACAGTGGTCACCCCAAATTTACTCTACAACACATGTTGTGGCAATGCCCTGCGTTGCGCGAGAGCAGCCGGTCTCCCTCTACGGAGGCAGACTGGAACTATCTCCTCACAAGCCCCGACAAAGGAGACCAGCTTAGGGCCATCCAGAGGGCCCGCGACATGGCCGTGGAGTTTAACCTCCCCGTCCCGTCGTGGGAGTGGCCCACCAGTGTCACCCCCTAAGGATGGTCGAGCGCCGCCTCCGGATAATAATAAAGTTATTTGCCTGCCTGCCTACCTTACAACGGCCCTTGAGCTAGTCGGAAACATCGGGGTCGCAGTAGAGCGCACGGTTAGAACACAACCAGCGATACCGACTGCTTGAAAGCAACTGCTCATGCCGAGCTCGCGCCTCGAACACGAGCTTCCTTTTTATTTTTCTCGTCTTTGGCTGCCAGCACCAATACGCCTGCTGAGCTCATTGATCTGATGTTGAATTCCAATGGCAGATCGCGAGCCCCTGGCCGGATCGCGAACGGAGCGCGTAGATCCGAGCGGGATTGCTCTCGCCAAATCTGCGATTGGAACGCGTGCGCCTCGACGGGAGCAGTCGATACACGGAAATCTTGCGGGATGCGCGAGAGGGCGCGAGGGGGAGGGGAGGCGAAGCGTTTTCCTGGTCGTCCATGGCTGCCCACGACTGTAAATATCCGGCCGTGACGGGATGAAAGGCGGGCGCATAGAATACGTCACGCGAACTTCCGGCGAAATCCGCCGATTTCGGCGGAGCAAGAATTCTTGCTCCACGGAGCAATCCGTAATCTGCGGTTGCTCTCAATCTGCCATTGGAACACGCAATTCACGCTCCCGATCTGCCATTGGAATGTGATTGCTCCACTCAGAGCAGAAAATGTTGATCTGGATCTGCCATTGGAATTCAACATAAGCATCTGTGCCTTGCGGTAACAGTGGGCGCTACAAGTTCATTGCAACACAAACTGACCGTACTGGAAACAGAACTCAGTCATAGGCCACAACCTTTCCAAACCGCCCTAATTCCCAGACATCCTGCGGCAGCGCTGAAATAAAACTAATCTTTTTCTCTCTCCCTCTTGGGTGGCCAGCTATGCAGACAATTTATTTACCTAGCCTCAACATGAGATGTTGTGTAATGCACTGAGAGATGTATGAAATATTATTGTCCTTTGAAAAACATGGAGGTCGCTTGAGCTTCGCTTCCAAGAGTAGAACGCGATACCGTATGAGGCCCCGTTCACATTGCCTCTTCAATCACTAGCATGGCTTCACTTCTCAGTGGACACCTTGGCCGTGCCTCAAGGAGAGGAACTTCTGTGCGCATAACGTTGGCCATTTCAAACTATCCTAGAGTCCCTACTGCAAGTACTGTTGTAGAATGCCTTCTAGCCATAATTCTTTTGCAAATCAGAGAAGTGCTCACTATGCATCTGTAAGGCAACACATGAACCTACACAGCTGCTCACTTAACTGACGTTTTTGCTGATGATGGTTATCCAGTATGTGTGAACGCTTTGTAATAGTTGAGCGTTTAAACCCCTCGCGTTGTATCCATAATGCCAGCATGCTGACCCACGCAGCTGCTCACTTTGTAGATGATATTGCTGGTGAATATTATTAAATATGTCTGAGCACTCTGTAAGGGTCTCCCTTTCTGGACATGCACTGAGTTACGGGGCGGAGCCACTTTTCTTTTTGCTGGTTTTGTTTGTTTCCTGGCGTCATTTTTGTTTGTTTTTTTCTCTATTTTTTTTCTTTTTCGTGTTGAGCGGCTGTATGTTTCCTCCAGTCATTATCATTCTTTTTTTCTTCTTTTTCTTGCACGGGTAGGGACAACGCAGTGTGGAGCATGGACCCAACGAGGCTGACAGGACACATTTCATCGCAAGTTTGATCACGACATAGTCTGAGGTGCAGCTGCATGGCCACTTTTAATCGCCATTTGGCTAGCATCCAAGTTAAAACTCAATGTGTGTTGGCCCAGATCATAATCAAAAGATTCCGTGCGGCACTGTCATTATTGCACGATGTGAACGCAAGCTCAATGGTACGAAGAAGTTTGAGCGATCGTGGTGACGGCTATTATACGGTGGATATGCAGGTCGTTGGAGGAGCACGTAATATTTCCAAAGATTTGTCGTGATTTCGGACGTAAGCCTCTTGTGTTCTCCAAAAGAACCTGTCATGGAAACTGGACTCGGTTGAGCGCTGGCCAAACATCAGCAGAGTTCAGTAATGAACTCTGAAATTAAGCTTAAAGTGCTTGACGAGCGAGCTGGGTGAGTGGAGTATTAGTTAATGCCCCCTAAAGTTAGTACTTTAACGAAAATGCATCCAATGTCGACCGTATCCTGAATTAAGCGTGGTACGTGTATGACATCACATTGGCACGTTCCAGTATCATGCAGTACTTGGTAGTTTAGATTTTTTATATAAAACACTGGAACGGTGGCCCTGAGGCTGGTTGTATGCCGTAGCCTTTATTCGTGCGTCGCAGGCACATGAACAATAAATCGAGCAATGTTGCAGTAACAAAAGCAACAAACTGTGTGTCATTGCCACCGTCATCACAGATGTCACAGCAGTGGCTTGAACTTCTGCGTGCCGTCGAGCTTGCTACCACACCGGTCAATAACACTAGTGTCGGACGGACACTTTTGATCGCAACCAGCGCCGACACAGATCGCGTTTGGCTCGGATGATTGCCAAATTACGATTTAAAGTCACCATGCAGCAGCACCCTATGTCGTGATCAAACCTGCGATCAAATTTGCCCCTCTCAGCCTGTTGGATCCATGCTTCGCACAGTGTTGTCCCTACCCACAAGAGAAAAAAAACGATAATGACTGCAGAAAACATACAGTTGATCAGCGTGAAAAAAAAGAAAGAAAAAAAACTGGAATGACGTAGGAAACAAACGACAAAAAGAAAAATGGCTCTGCCCCTATACCTCAGTGCAGCTCCGGAAAGGGAGACTTACCTTGTATTGACTGGGCCTTTTAACCCCGCACTCGTTAATGCCTCAACACCTAATGAGATTTTACATGTTTCTGCCACGCAATATAACGTGTCAAAGAGACTTCTTACATTACATGACATTCGATGAACAGAGCGTTGGGTGAATTGGTAATCCATTGTGATGAGCATTTGCGCGAAAAAACCAGGGACGTGAAAGAAAGAAAACAAAAGACAAGCGCAGACTATGGACTGGTCTCGTGCTTTGTTTTCTTTCATGCCCCTGGTTATCTCGTGCAAAAGCTCTTCACAAGATACTCGTATAGGTTTTTTTTTAAGACTGGCGTGGCTCTGTGGTAGTACACCTGCATGCCATGCAGAAATTCTGGGTTCGATCACCACTCGAACCGAACATTTTTATCATTTGCATCCATCTCGATTTTTAGCTAATGGACAATGTCAATTTTGTCACCCACAACCAACGATGCCAACAGTGGAACTTCTGTAAAATGAGCTCTTTAAGACTACTGCTTCATTATGTAAACATGGGCCAGGGTACGAGCAAGCCTTCAGTTGACAAAACAGCCTCATAGCCCCTGACACCTCCTACAAAGGCATTTACTGTCACCAATTGACTGCAGTTCAGAAAAACTTTGTCATTAAACTAGACAATGTCACATACCCAACAGAAGCATGGCAGCTGAATGACGTGCCCTGCTACATTATTCTATCTGATCTCAACATATTGAATTGATGCCTCTTGCAATGACATGTCACATTTTCCTCGTCGCAAAGAGCCAATCTTAAAAAAGGAGTACAAAGTGGCACTTTGTTATTTGCATATCCTTTTTTCGGTGTGTCATGATCATTCCAAAGTTCATTACGTCTATTAATTGGAATGATATTGCTAACAAAGAGTGGCATGCTTTTGAAATTAAAAATTACTGGCGGTCAACTTTAGCAGAAAATGTCTTGCCTCCATTCTCATTGGCCACTAATGAGGTGCTGGCCCATGTTTCTGTACTTGCTCATCAATGTGGATTAGCACATACTTTTGGATACATTGCTTCATTTCCATGTGATTCAAACAAACGCTGCGAACTGTGCAACTCTGAGCGTGCTTTGTTTTTTGTTTTGTTTGATGGCAAGAGAAAAATTTACGAGCTTGCTTGCTGTGTCATTTTTATCAACCCCATCCGGGAAAGTGCGATGCCACAGCGAAAACGAACACTAATTGGGACAGCGTACAAAACTGGGCGAGTTGGTTGAACTTCATGGTTTTTAAAAAGCAGCGCAAAAAGACGGTACACAAGATGAAGGAGGAGCGCTTGTCCTGTGTCCTCCTTCATCTTGTGTACCGTCTTTTTGCGCTGCTTTTTAAAAACCATGAAGTTCAACCAACTCGCCCAGTTTTGTACGCTGTTGCAGTTCATTTCAAGTTCAACGGGCTCTATTGCTTGTCAAAACCTCGACCTCTCCAGTCCTGCTGTGTTGTCATCCCTCATCGCTGTGTGTGTCTGCCGTGCCCGAACTGCTTCTTGGTATGCCAAGGCTTCTATCTGCCCCCCTGACGTTCAGAGTCTTTGTGGATACCTGCAACCGTCTCCTAGTCACGCCCGTCGCCTCTGCCGCCTGCTTCGTTCAGAGTGGTGGCGACAAGCCAGGTTCTTCGGCGACTACCTTCGCCTTGTTTGCTTGTCCCGCACTCGCCATGGAAGAAACAGCCGCGTTCACGCCGAGTGGTGCAGGACAACGGATTCATTGGTGGAATTTCTTTGGAACAGTGTTCGCCCGACTTTGCCGCGAAAAAAGAAGTGCCCTGCCCAAAAGACTGACGTGGTCGTTCTTGGTGGACATGTTCTCCCGGACAAGCACCGCAGTATGCTCGATCTTGGTCCAAAATTTTGTTTCGAGCCCCAGCTGACGGTGCTCGATAAGCTGGCTCTGTCTCGCAGCATCTCTCATCGAGTTCCCGACCCGGAGCGCCCTTCCTGCCAAAAGACACTTGTGGCCGCCTTCAGCCAGCATCCAGGTAGGCTGCGGTCGTCTGGCCGGTTAAAACCTCTGGTGGACTATCGCGTGCAGAACAATCTTAGGCTTTTACATCAGCGCTTGTCCTGTGTCCTCCTTCATCTTGTGTACCGTCTTTTTGCGCTGCTTTTTAAAAACCATGAAGTTCAACCAACTCGCCCAGTTTTGTACGCTGTTGCAGTTCATTTCAAGTTCAACGGGCTCTATTGCTTGTCAAAACCTCGACCTCTCCAGTCCTGCTGTGTTGTCATCCCTCATCGCTGTGTGTGTCTGCCGTGCCCGAACTGCTTCTTGGTATGCCAAGGCTTCTATCTGCCCCCCCTGACGTTCAGAGTCTTTGTGGGTACCTGCAACCGTCTCCTAGTCACGCCCGTCGCCTCTGCCGCCTGCTTCGTTCAGAGTGGTGGCGACAAGCCAGGTTCTTCGGCGACTACCTTCGCCTTGTTTGCTTGTCCCGCACTCGCCATGGAAGAAACAGCCGCGTTCACGCTGAGTGGTGCAGGACAACGGATTCATTGGTAGAATTTCTTTGGAACAGTGTTCGCCCGACTTTGCCGCGAAAAAAGAAGTGCCCTGCCCAAAAGACTGACGTGGTCGTTCTTGGTGGACATGTTCTCCCGGACAAGCACCGCAGTATGCTCGAACTTGGTCCAAAATTTTGTTTCGAGCCCCAGCTGACGGTGCTCGATAAGCTGGCTCTGTCTCGCAGCATCTCTCATCGAGTTCCCGACCCGGAGCGCCCTTCCTGCCAAATGACACTTGTGGCCGCCTTGAGCCAGCATCCAGGTAGGCCACGGTCGTCTGGCCGGTTAAAACCTCTGGTGGACTATCTCGTGCAGAACAATCTTAGGCTTTTACAGTCGGACAAGGAAGGTTCCTTTGTTGTGCTGTCCGACATGATGTTTTCTGAAAAAGCCGCCTTTGCTATTAATAAGAACTTCAAACCGGTTTCAATCAAATCTGCTCGTGTTAAAAAAGAGGCTCTAACCCTCATGCATGAAATAGGTCTTGAGCGTCTTGCCCCGTCGACTGAAAATGCAAAAGAGGACACACTCAGCATTTTCTTTAGCGCAAAAACGCATAAAGTCGACATTCCTTTCCGCTCCATTGTCACTGAGCGCCATTCCTGGCAAGAAGTTGTTTCCGGTTACCTACAAAAGCATCTTTCCTCCCTACGTGTAGAAGATCCCTTCATCATACCTAGTTCTAGCCATCTTACGGAGTACCTGTCCTCCCAAAACCCGGGCTCTTGTTCAGTTGCTAGTTTTGATGTAGAAGACCTTTTTTATTCTATGCCTCACGACAAGCTTATGGCGTCAGTAAAACAGTGTATAGCCGAAGACAACGACGAACTTGCGTTTAGAAACAAGTGTGGTACAATGACAGAGGCCTTCCTAGAACTGCTCAGTTTCTATCTAAACGCGACTTCTGTTATGTGGGAGGGTGTGCCGTATGTTCAAAAATCCGGTATATGCATCGGTTCAAAAGTGGCGCCTGTACTTAGTAATATTTTTTTGTCTGTTGTTGATCGCGCGATAGAAAAGGAAGTGCAGGGTCTAGTTATTAAGATATTTCGCTACGTCGATGACTTTTTAATCTTCCTGCCGAGTGACGCTTGTGCTTCCCTATTGCATGACGTACAGAGTATATTCAAAGACAATGCCTTTGGGCTGCTGTTCACGACTGAATTGCCCGTCAATGGTGCTATTAGATTTTTAGATCTGTGTCTGTATACTGAACCCGACCATCTGTGCTGGTGTTTCTCGCCACGTGCAAAAAAAATCACTCTTGAGCTATTCATCAGGACACTCTAAGATAGTGAAGAATGGCATTGCCTTCAATTCACTAAAATCTGCCCTTAACAAGTCTTGTCACCATAAGGTCGAGGCCAGCTTTCAGGAACAGTTGGCTCGGTTAAAAAATGCGGGCTTCCCAAGTTCAACCTTATCATGTATTTCCCTCAGGTTGCTAAAATCTTTGAAGCTATCTGCAGCACGGTCTGGGCAACGCACAAGCTCCACTGAAAAGCCTAAGAATTTCGCTGTTATTCCATATGTTCATGGATTGTCACACAGGCTCAAAAAGATTGCAAAAGGATTTGACGTAAATATTGTGTTCTCCGCTCGCGGTAAGCTTGAGAGAGCATGCGCCGCTGTAGATAGAACGATGGCAGGTTCAGCAAAAAAGAATGTGCGCTCCGTTAAGCATCGCACTCGATTTGTAACGTGCGTGTGTGGTGTTGTTTACAATATCCCATTAACATGTGAAAAAGTCTATATAGGACAGACTGGCGCCTCCCTTAACGAGAGGCTCCGCCAACACAGCAACACATTGAAGGGCACACCCACATCACATTTGTCTTCTCATTGTCGCTCATGTGCCTGTAAACCTTTGTTTGATCGTACGCATGTCATCTTCAGGCACATGGATCAAAGATCCCGTGAAATCATCGAAGCTTTCCACATCAAGAAAAATCATGATACTTGCATTTCCGCCCCATCTATCTATCTTCATGATTGTGAAATCAGCCTACTTGAAAACACGTGACAATTTCTGCAGCTTAGAGGGTGCGCACGCAGCAAAACTGCTTGTATTTATTCGCTTTCTTTTAATAAAGACGACAGTTGCTAGTCAGCGCTTGTCCTGTGTCCTCCTTCATCTTGTGCACCGTCTTTTTGCGCTGCTTTTTAAAAACTAATTGGGAATGGGGCAGCAGGGTGAATGTTGACAAGTCTCAAAGAGCAGTCGCATGAAGACGAGATGACGGCCGCTCTGAGGAGTGTTCTTCCAATGCATTCGGAAGTACTCTCTGTACAACTGCATATATTGTAAAATGAAACCAGTGTGCCCTCACTAAACAGTGCCTTCCCCAACATGAGCATCCAATGATGAATGAAAAGAACACAACCATTTCGGCAATGAAAAGGCTGATGCTCTTCCACGTGAAGCATGGACATGTGTCCCAAAAGCAAGAGCTCCCAAGATTTATCAGAACTACATAATTGTACTCCGCGAACACTTCAGGGCGGTCTACAAGATTCCACATCAAGCATTTGCGATCTGCGGACTTGCTCATGAACAAGCGACGCTGTTTGTATCACATCAGAACAGACTCTGCACGCTTGGTCATTCAAGGCTGCGCAATGTGCTTCCCCTACTCTGTGCCTTCTGCGGTGACATCAATGCCATTGAACATTTTTTTTTTGTTTTGACTGCAGTTTGACAGGGTAAGAACAGCAATGGTTCCCAGCCAGCAAAGGGGTGGTCATTGGCACCAGACGTTCAAAGATGTCACTTTTCCTCAAGGGCCTGTGGCGATGACCAGGAGCCTGCAAATGAACTTTGATTACCTTCCTACGAGACACGGGGCTGTTTATCATATGGTGACAGACCCTACAATTTACGAGATGCTCAGGTGGAATCATTGTCTGTTACGTAAGCCCGGGCTAAGCCTGCCTGCTGCAATATCACAACCACCACCACTATCACTACACAATGAAACTAAAGGTTAGTGATGGCCATGTTAATTCGCATCACCGTGAGCCATACCTTTTCCTTGAAAGCAACACACGAAAAAGGAGCTATTCCTTTTGGCAAGCTGCCTTCCAGCAGAACATGCATTGGATCGTATTATATCTCTTTCGTAACGGATAAAAAGAGTAAAGTTGTGAACAATGGAATGGTTTGTCCCACACTCTTTAGACAATTTTTGGTTTTGTACGAGGTATGTAGTTACTAAGCTTTTTCACCTGTGCTGTGATGCTACCTTCTATGGCATGTGTAGTGTGTAGTGGACTAAACGAAGGTGCGACAGTAACAGCAAGCCAGAGGGCTGAACAACTACTTCACTCCTGCCAAAGAGCAAGTAGCCAAAGCATCTCCTGTAACTGTCATAAGTACACCAGGAATATTTGAGCTGGATTTGTAGGAGATCAAGAAGCTTTATGATATAATACTGGATTTTGCCCCTCCACAAAAAATGACTTTAGTAGGTGGCACAAACATTTGTGCATTTTGGTAGAGCTTTTTCCGAAGACCGTCATTTTTTATGAGCTCACAGTTGAAAGCACAAGTGACAGAACTAAACTATCATCTACCTTCGGAACGACACCATCAATGACCATGTTATAGCGCACCTGCGATGGCCTTTAGGACGCCGTCAGTCTCGTCAACATCTGATACACTGTAGCTCGTTTATCAGCGTCATTCAAATATGCAGCACTGGCTTGAATATTGCATTCATCATCATTACTACGTTGCATTAGATTATTCTGACCTCCACATTTTCTTCTGCATACTCTGTGATGCTTTTGGCAGTGTGTGAGGTATGCAAAGTTAGAGTGACATATTGTACACACAAACATGGCATTTCCACATGTTGGTGGCCTTTTGAGTGGCCAGCAAGTGTCCTAAATTCACTGCAATAAAAGAAAAAATGCCGCACTGAAAATGCGCATGCGGTCTTGTCAGAAAATGCAGCACCTCTTCCACTGCTGTATTTGGTGCCACCACTCCAGATGTACTGGCTTGCTGCAACATGGCGATGCGTCAATATCGATCAATTCCTGCATTTTTCAGAAAGGAATAAAGGCACAAATGTCACTTTACTAAAACATTTTTGTTTGATTATGCTAATGACTGATTCAGCATCCCTTAGTATGCAATTGTGGTCACTCTGATGCTTACGCTATTGCAGTGTGCCATGAAGCAATTAGCTTAAGGCATGCTAGCAACCTCTCCATTTTTTAAAGAGGGGCTCGGCTCCCCCCTCAGCTAGTCAATGCCAGCACAACAGCACCGATTCGACAAGCGCTGGAGTTGATTTTTTTTGGGGGGGGGGGAGTGGTGCCTTGCGCGGGGAAATAGTAACTCCCCAATTTTATTAATAATGATTTAATCAATATTGTTGAATTGATGTGGCGCAAGCAAAACAGGATAACAGGTATCGTCATACTGCTGCAGGCATTTCCTCGAGACACTGCACATGACGGGCCACAGCCCTGTTCGGCTTTGGCACAGCATACTGTTTCACGAGGAACCTAAGCTTTAAGCTACATATTTATGAATTACTTTGAAGGTCCCTTTGGTCTCTTTACATTACTAGTCAATTTTTATTCATTCAATTGGGCAATAACAGTCTGGTGTAATACCAAAGATGCATGCATTTTGCCTACTTTTTTTTAGGTAAGTAGGCGTGAAATGAAGCATAGCATTCTGGTGCCTCAGGTTCTCGATGAAGTAAGTAAATTGGTGGTTTGCATTGCAGCTTGGTTATTTCCTTCAAGATTGCATATCTGTAACCCTTACCATCCCGGGTTATTTTTGAGAAAGCCTTTCCAATATGCCAAATTTAAAGTGATTGACTAGATCGGCACATTATATAAATGCCCGAAGAACAATCAGAGTACAGTAAAAGCTCGTTAATTCAAACCCGAAGGGGACTACAAAAATGTTCGAATTAAGCAGAGTTTGAATAAGCAGGCGTGCGCCAGAATGAACGGACATCGCACCACAGTGCGCTGACCAGAACCCATTAAAGCCACCTCTGGACTCATTATCACGAATTAGGCGCTACTACATACTTGCGGCACGTGTAAGTTCATGGAGCTCCAACACCGAACAGAATTAATTGATCAGTCAGTTATACGCCAGAAACAAGCAGCGACATGCATTCATGTCAGCAGTGAGCCTAAACGTGGAAATTTATAAGACTTTTTATGCTTCAATACAGTTTTATTTACATGCCACAGTTAATGCAACCAAAATTAAAAGTAATCAGAAATCACTACACTGCTGGGTGCCTGTGTGTGCGCTCTATGAGAGCCCCCCCTTCAATGAAGGGAGACTTTAAGCCCTGACGTGGCCACAATGGCCATTATCACAACTTTTCGTAGACCACTTGTGCTACTAATGTATGTCTGAAAGTTGTGTCACCGTCTGTTTCCTGAATTTACATAGTGTTTGTTGTCACAGCAATGAAGGTGGCTTTGTATGTTGCACGTATGTTCCCTTTAAATGCAGTGTTGACAAATGTGTCTGTTGTGCAATATGCGTATCGACAATCATTTTTAAAGTATTTGTCACCTGGTTAGGAATTTAAAACAAAAACCCTTTTTGAAATAATTCGTTTGCTACAGCAAGAAACGCAGCGGAATTGTGACATAATTTTAGTTTTAAAGGTCTTCACTGCGAAGTATAGTGTGTTAATTAAGGGGGGGACTTGCAGTGGGAAACAAAATGCATATGACCTAAAACAGCCGAAAAATTTACTATTAACCCGTTGATAACGGGCGAAAATAGTCGTCCGTTATAGCCAACGTGGGCCGGCGCGGTGGTTATAATATGCGCAGAAAGGTGCACTAACACTTTTGTCCTCCAAGTCTGAGGGGCAACTTCAAGAAGGAAAAGCCTCTGCCATACGGGGAACTACCGACTACGAGATTGGGCCCAACACGAATGCTAGCTTGATCGACATCGGCTTGTAATTAATGTAACCTATAGCAACACAATGCCGACACACGCGATCGGCCGCAGAAGTGCTTGCAGCGGATATTTAACTAATAGCCGCAGTTAAAGGATGACGTAAATTTTCATGAACGTGAGATCGACATTACGATTTAGAACCTGGATTCCACACAAGATTTGTCGCAGAGGCTGTCGAGAAGAACGACGTCTCCGTTCCTGTGTATTTATGTAGGAGCCCCCACGCTGATTGTGATAGCCGTTTCGGAACAGTGCTATGCTTTTAAGCTGCACAGCGATAGAATCGAAATCAACTTACCCAGACGGACGTGGCTTCGTGGCTGCAGTTTGCGCACCCCGCCGTGGGCAATCTCACGTTTCCGTCACACATGGACGAGTTCTCGTGGTTGCACGCTCCGCTCGGATCGTTTTTTACGCCGGTAGAAGCATGTATCTTGAAGCAAACATCAACTCACAGAAGTAATTCGCGCCGTTGCGTCACGGAAACTGAGAAGCGCGCCAACAAAGGCTACGGAAGTCTCGGAAGAATAGGCAACAAGAGATTGCGCCGATTGCGCCAACAGAGGAACGAAACCTTTGACCCCGCGGCCGCCGCACAGTTCGTGAGTTCGTCGCACGGCGGGGAGAGCGTCGAGTAGAGGGAAAGGCTGAGAGAATGCGCTGAATGCTACGAGCCATCAGGTGACCTCCCTTCTCGCAGAGGCGCCGCGTTTTTTTTTTTCGCGCCAAGCAGGCTGCATGTAAACGTTGCGTCCGCTAACGGCCGTTGATAGCGGGCCCATTCTGTCGCGACGAGATTGTCACGCATAACGGCGCGTGAAAGCCCGCTTTATGTGCGGTACTTTGCGCAGAAATGAAAATGTGCCGCTTATGTCCGCTTATATACCGGACGTTATACGGGACTTGACTAAGAGTATAGAGTTGCTTCGCGAAATATGCTCACTGGAGGAAGGTTTTTCATCAGATTAAATAGCACTATACATAAGTTGTATTTAACAAGACTGTGTAGTGAAAGGATTCTGTGATTATGAAGCATGCCGGAATCACAGCAGCTGAATGAGCTGAACGTTAGTATACGGATGGCCTGATTTTGTAAATGTTGCAGCGGTGCTATATGTGTTGGATAAGTGGTACCCCACGCTGTGATGCAGTAATTCAGGTGGCTGTAAATGAAAGATTATTACAGGGTTATTAGTGTAGGTTTGCTAGAATAGTAGCTAGCTTTAATTAAATTTCTAATACCAGGAACAAGTTCGCGCTTCAGATGGGCGATATGTTTCGTAAATTTTAAGTTTGTGTCTAAAGTAATGCCAACAAATGAGCATTCATCTGCGGCACTAATGACGTGAGAGTCAAGGATGACAGTGGGAAGGAGTTCTGGTGTTTTATGACTGCAATGAAAAAGCAATAACGAAGTCTTGGCGAGGTTTATTTTAAGCGAATTGAGGCGGCACCATCCTAAAACATTCTGCAGATCAGTGTTTAACTTCGCTGTAAGAACAGTTAGTGATCGATCGCTAGCAAGCAATGTGGTGTCGTCCGCGTAAAGGAAAGCTTCAGTAGTGATAGGCAGTTAGGCAAATCAATATGTAAAGAAAAAATAGTGGTGGGCCGAGTATCAATTACTGCGGAACCCCCTTGTCGGTTATTCTGAAGTTAGAAACCGTGGAACTAACGCATAAAGCCTGTCGTATCTCTTTTAAGTAACTTTTTATAAGTTTCAGTGCGGGCCCATCGACACCCACTGCCCGTAGTTTAGAAATGAGGATGGATGGATGGATGAAAGAACTTTATTAGGGTCCAATAGGTCGCGCTAGTGTCCTGGCCCGAAGCGGGCTCACGTAATTTATTGAGTCAAATGCTTTCGATAGATCTATGAAAACTGATCTGCGTAGAAACCGGCACCTATGGCACTTTTTATTTCATCTGTGAAAGAAACTATAGCATAGTCAGTCGAAGAACCTGCCTTGAAGCCGAATTGATTAGATGAAGGAATATTAAACTTTGAGAGGTATTTAGCAAGGCGCTTTTCAATGCACTTTTTGATCACCTTGCCATAAAAAAATGGAGAATAGCGATAGGACGATAATTTGAAATGCAAGTGCGGTCTCCTTTTTTAAACGCAGGAATGATTTTATCATTTAGCTGACTTGGAAATATTCCACTCCTGAAGACTAGGTTGTTGATATAAGATTGTGATGAGGTTCTTGGATTATTTAAATTAGACGGAGTACGTTGCGTCTGTGATCACAACGTCCGTAGTAAAAATGGCGAGGCTCTTTGCAGGTTTCCAACATCAGTTTATGAAAACATGGAAAAAACAAGCAGACACACGCACACAGCAAGCAAAGTAGACACACATGAACAGCAAGACTAGACTAACAAACGTTTCTCTGAAGAGAAGTGTCCTGCCCTTAAAAAAGTCACACTTGGCCGATACAGGCTCACCAGTTGGGGAGTTGAGACTTGTAGGCGAGACGAGGTGACGTGGTGCAGGGACGAGAGGCGCAGGCTGGCTTGAAAAGGCCGCTGATGGCTTGCGGAGGCTGACGAGGAACCTGGACCCTTGCAGAAGGCGTTGGAGACAGGGGGACGTCAGCGGCCACGATGAGCCCGCAGCTACAACGTGTGGACCGCACCCCAGAGCGTCGACACTCGGGCCCGGTAACCCGACCGCGCCGAACGCCCAACACCGTCTCCCCTCCGGCTTGTTCCTCTTCCTTCTCCTCTACGCCTCCCAAGCTCACCACGGCGGCGCATTCTTGCACGTGGCCAGTGTCCTCGTCGTCGTCTTTTATCGCACATCACAGACCAGCCCTATGAGTACTTTACGCGCACATCACAAATATA
Source organism: Rhipicephalus appendiculatus (assembly GCA_030522465.1). NCBI lineage: Eukaryota > Metazoa > Arthropoda > Arachnida > Ixodida > Ixodidae > Rhipicephalus > Rhipicephalus appendiculatus. The sequence continues at coordinate 212,454 of JALIZH010011818.1, forward strand.
AAGGTTTGGCGATGTTTATATTTGCTGAACTGATTTCGTCCAGACCTGCACCCATAACCTTTAAATGATATATGACTTTGATTATCTCATCTGGGTCAGTCGGAAATAAGTACATTGATTGTAAGCTACGTTGAAGTGATATTTGATTATGGTTGTTTTCCTCAGAAGTGGGACCACAGTAGACGTCATTAAAAGCGCTGGCAATATCTAGCGGTTCGGCATAGAGGGCGTTTGATGACTCAAGCTTTCTGATAGGTTCATTCCAACTAGATCGGTTTAGGAAGGAATTTAATATTTTCCATTGCCGCTTCGCATCTGAGCCGGCCTCAGATATTCTGCATTCGTAATATTTCCTTTTGGCCTCCCTGAGCAGCTTGTTCAGCAGATTGCAGTAAACTTTATTGCGTGCTTTGAGTCGAATGTTGAAATGGCGCTTTTTAACTTTGCGGTAAAGATTATATTTCTTGCGTAAGGTAGTCAGAAGGCCATTTGTTAACCAGGGATTGTGTAACGCAGCGATACGTCTTCTGCATTTTAAAATTCTGGTAATGTTTATGATACTTTTTTATGCTGTCTGAAAATTCATTAAATGCTGACTCTACGTCGGATTGTGAAAATACGGAAGACCACTTTAGCTAAGAAACCTGTGTAATAATGTCATTTTTGTTAACCACAGCTTTATCGAACTTATGACAAGGTTTATGTAACTGACAAGGAAGTTTAAAGAAGATAGGAAAGTGATCCGTGGTGTTAGTCTCAAGTACATCGCAGACAGGAGGATATATATTGTCACGTGGTCGTGACGTTGACGAAGGTAGTAGGCAGTAGTCCAAGATGAAACACTTTATTTGGAGCGAACTTGTGGCCGGTAAACTGAAGGTGAGATTACAGCAATAAACGCTGGCACTGATAGCGGCGAACAGAGCGCCGGCCGGCGAACAACTGAACATCGCTGGAGCGCGCCGGCTTTTATGCATCACGCGTCGAACATTCTAGCCTTATCACTGGTCATCGCGCAAGCTCAGGAATAATCTCGAGTGGTCGCGTCTTGCGCGCAATCTTAACAAAACGATCTACAATAATCGCGAAGGTTCTAGAACAATAAGGCACGGTTTGAGCTGACCTTTGCTGACGGTCCTTGTGGGCGAAAACCGAATACAACGAAAGTGAAAATAACAATATCGCGTGGCAATTCCCCCCTCTGAAAAGGCATCGTCCCGATGCTTTAAACAGAACACGGGGGAAAATGTATGCAACAATAAATCACAACAATAAAGAAAGAAAGTACAATAATTAAGCAATAGGTGCAGTCCTCTGGTTTGCTAACGCGCGTAATACGGCTTGAGGCGCACGACATGGACGACTTCAGGTCGCGCACGACGCCGTTGAGAGTTCGTTATGCCGTCCGGGACGACCTCGTAGTCCAGAGGACCGAGACGTCGAAGCACCTTGTACGGCCCGAAGTATCGCCGAGGGAGTTTTTCACTAAGTCCACGTCGGCGTATCGGTGTCCACACCCAAACGCGGTCGCCGGCCTGGTATTCCACGAAGCGTCGTCGAAGATTGTAACGGCGGCTGTCGGTCATCGTCTGATTCTTGATCCGCGGGCGGGCGAGCTGCCGTGCTTCTTCGGCGCGCTGTAGGTAGGCGGTCACGTCGATCTTTTCCTCATCGGTGACGTTCGGTAACATGGCGTCGAGCGTCGTTGCCGGGATCCGTCCGTAGACCAACTTGTATGGCGTCATCTGCGTCGTTAGTTGCACGGCCGTGTTGTATGCGAAGGTCACGTACGGAAGGATGGCGTCCCACGTGTTGTGTTCGACGTCGACGTACATGGCCAGCATGTCGGCGATGGTCTTATTTAGACGCTCGGTCAGGCCATTGGTCTGTGGGTGGTAGGCGGTGGTCCGGCGGTGACTTGTTTGGCTGTACCTTAGGATCGCCTGAGTTAGGTCCGCGGTAAAGGCCGTACCTCTGTCGGTAATGAGGACCTCTGGGGCGCCATGACGCAGTACGATGTTCTCGACGAAGAACTTTGCTACCTCGGCGGCACTGCCCTTGGGCAGGGCCCTTGTCTCGGCGCAGCGGGTGAGGTAGTCAGTAGCTACGACGATCCACTTGTTTCCGGAATTCGACGTCGGGAACGGCCCCAGTAAGTCCATGCCGATTTGCTGGAACGGCGGGCGAGGTGGCTCGATGGGTTGCAGAAGTCCGGCTGGCCTAGTCGGTGGTGTCTTCCGTCGCTGACAATCTCGGCAAGTCCTCACGTAGTGGGTGACGTCGGCAGTGAGGCGAGGCCAGTAGTACTTTTCTTGTATCCTTGCCAGCGTACGGGAAAATCCAAGGTGTCCAGCCATCGGGTCGTCATAGAAAGCATGCAGAACTTCTGGTCGTAATGCCGAAGGTACTACGAGGAGGGAGTCGGCTCGAAGTGGCGAGAAGTTTTAGATGTGAAGCATCTTATGGCGAAGCTTAATCCGGTGGTGGTGGTGGTGGCGGTGGTGGTGGTGTGCCGGCGTGACCACCCTTACTGTGCATGCGCTAACCTTCAAAAAAATAAAAATAAAAAACCTCCTCTCCCCCTCTCTCTCCTCTAGGCATCCCTCCCCGTGGCAACCACACCCTCACTGCGCATGCGCCTCCCCTCCTCTCTCCCCTCCCGCGTTCCCCCCCTCTCTCCTCTAGGCATCCCTGCCCGCGGCGTCCATACTCCCACTGCGCATGCGCGTCCCCCCCTCTCTCTCCTCTCCTACGCTCCCCCCTCTCTCTTCTAGGCATCCCTGCCTGCGGCGCCCATACTCCCACTGCGCATGCGCGTGCCCCCCCTCTCTCTCCTCTCCTACGCTCCCCCCCTCTCTCGCCTCGCGACGCCGACGCAGGCAGCGTCTGCTAGCGAGTTTCTTGGTTGAAAATCCGACTGCTCGCGCTGCACAACCGTTCACTGGCCACTCCGTATATATGGCAAGGGATTTCGACCTGCAAGGTGGTGCCGGTGGGAGATTTCTCCTGTGCGTTGTTGAACAATAAAAATTCGCAGCGTGCGCGTTAACTAAAAGCGGACTGCGGGTCTCTGTGTCCAGTCGGAGTCTTCTGTCTCTCATTGCCCATTAGCAGCGATTGGCATGTTCCAGTAGGAAATACCGCTCCATCACTGCGTGCTTTCCGCCTCCCCAGTTTTCTCTCCTGCGCTACGCTGCGATGAGCATCAGCGTCAACGCCACCGCCAATGAAAGCGTTAGCGCCCGCTGCTTCACATCTACACATGGTTCCCTTTAGCGGGAGATGTTTCTTTAGGAGAACGCCGTTGCGCATGAAAAACGACTCCAATCCTCGTCTGAATTCCTTTGGAGCCACGGTGGCTTTGCCCTCGAGGTATTCCATAAGGCCCTTGAGTTCCGGATCGGCGCGCTGTCGCTCGGCGAAGTCGTCGGCACTTATGGTCCCAGGAAGCCGTCATCATTCTGGTCGTCCAGCGGCGGTGGGTCGACGGGGGGCACGAGACAGGCAGTCGGCGTCAGAGTGTTTTCTTCCGGACTTGTAAACGACGGTAATGTCGAATTCTTGAAGTCTCAGGCTCCACCGTGCGAGGCGACCAGAAGGGTCCTTCAAGCTAGCTAGCCAACACAAGGCGTGGTGGTCGCTCACAACTTTGAAGGGCCTGCCGTAAAGGTAAGGGCGAAACTTTGATGTAGCCCAGATGATGGCGAGGCACTCCTTTTCTGTTGTGGAGTAGTTGGCCTCTGCCTTTGATAGCGACCGGCTAGCATAACTGATAACCCTTTCCAGTCCGTCCGTCCTCTGTACAAGGACGGCGCCGAGTCCTACGCTGCTCGCGTCGGTGTGCACTTCTGTTTCGGCGTGTTCGTCGAAATGCGCAAGTAACGGAGGCGTTTGCAGGCGTCGTTTTAGTTATTGAAATGCTTTCTCCTGCGGCGTTTCCCACTTGAACTCGACGTCGGTCCTGGTGAGGTTAGTGAGAGGCTCGGCGATGCGGGCGAAGTTTTTAAAGAACCGCCTGTAATAGGCACACAAGCCGAGAAATTGACGCACGGCCTTCTTTTCGGTGGGTGGCGGGAAAGCAGCGATGGCGGTTGTCTTTTGCGGGTCGGGGCGTACTCCGGATTTGCTTATCACGTGGCCCAAGAACAAAAGTTCTTCGTACGCGAAGCGGCACTTCTCTGGCTTGAGAGTGAGTCCGGATGTCTTGATTGCCTGAAGTACAGCTTCAAGGCGCCGCAGGTGTTCATCGAAGTTCGAGGAAAACACAACTAGGTTGTCCAAGTACACAAGACAAGTCTGCCACTTCAAGCCAGCTAGTACAGTATCCATAACGCGTTGGAAGGTCGCGGGGGCCGAGCAAAGACCAAAAGGCATGACCTTAAACTCGAACAGGCCGTCTGGTGTTATAAAGGCAGTCTTTTCTCGGTCTCTCTCGTCGACTTCGATTTGCCAGTAGCCCGTCTTCAGGTCCATCGACGAAAAGTACGGTAGTGCTGCTGAGCGGCGTCCTGACGGGGTCGTGGAGAGGGTACGTAGCGTCGGGCTGCAGCAGCGTAACTCAAGGCCTGCGGCTGAGACTGTGGCGGCTCAGGGGTGCCGAGCGACTGCTGCAGTTCTTCACGAACTCTCTCGGCTATCGAATCCACCTGAGGTTGCGATCTGGGGAACATCTTCTGCAGCTCCTCACGCACGACCGCTCTGATCGTCTCGCGGAGGTCATTGGTTCCCAGCGCTTGAACATCCACGTAGCTCGTAGTGGGCAGGCGGCGGTTGTAGTAGTGGCCTCCGAAACGAATTCCGAGACCGTCTTCGGGGGGGTTGCGCACAAGTCCAGCGAAAAGTTCTTCCTTCACTCCTCTCGTGAGGAACCGAACCTTTTTTTTCCTCGGACATTTCGGCGTCGGCGTGCCGGAAGAGTCGCGTCATTTCTTCCGCGAAGATGGTCACACTTTCGTTCGGGAGTTGCACCCACGTCTCCAGTAATGTCGCGGCTCTTTCCTTGCGGGCGATGCTCCTGAACGTGTCCAGGAATGTGCCGCGGAAGAGATCCCACGTTTGAAGGGCCGACTCCCGGTTCTCGAACCAGGTCCTTGCTGAGTCTTCTAGGTAAAAGTAGGCCCAGGCGCAACTTCTCGTCGGAGTCCCAATGGTTGAACGTGGCGACCCGCTCGTATTCCTCCAGCCAGATTTCCGGATCCTCGCATGGTGAACCGCGGAAAGTCGGCGGCTCTCGGGGTTGGTGCATGACGACCGTTGTGGGCGGTACAGGGGCTGCCATCGTATCTGCGGTCGCTGTCGTGGTTTTGGGCTGCCTGGTTGTCTCGGGAAGTAGCCCGTACTCTGGCTGAAGTCCCTTCTGCCTGCGGCTAGCTCGAGATTTTGGGTTCTCCTTAGCGTCAGCTTCTTCGTGGCTTGAGCTTGGGTCAGCGCTTCGCGGGGGCGTCCGGAGCATGGACGAAGCAGCACCTCCACCAGATGTCACGTGGTCGTGACGTTGACGAAGGTAGTAGGCAGTAGTCCAAGATGAAACACTTTATTTGGGCCGAACTTGTGGCCGGTAAACTGAAGGTGAGATTACAGCAATAAACGCTGGCACTGATAGCGGCGAACAGAGCGTCGGCCGGCGAACAACTGAACATCGTTGGAGCGCGCCGGCTTTTATGCATCACGCGTCGAACATTCTAGCCTTATCACTGCTCATCGCGCAAGCTCAGGAATAATCTCGAGTGGTCGCGTCTTGCGCGCAATCTTAACAAAACGATCTACAATAATCGCGGAGGTTCTAGAACAATAAGGCGCGGTTTGAGCTGAGCTTTGCTGACGGTCTTTGTGGGCGAAAACCGAATACAACGAAAGTGAAAATAAGAATAGCGCTTGGCAATATGAGTGGAAAATATGTGATCGATTAATGTGGCGGAAGACCCTGGTGTACATCTAGTTGCAAGGAAAACCAATGATTCGAGGCCAAAACCATGAAGGCAGTCAGTGTAGGCAGTAGTAGCAGCGCTGCAGTCATCTAGCAAATTTATGTTAATGTGACCAAGAATCAGAAAATTGACGTACGTACTAGGGACCGGATATCGCTATCGCTTTCAACTCTTAAAGCCGAAGCTTAAGGTTCTTCCATTTTTTTCAACGTTTCGTGACCTCATCAATTGACGTCGCGATATACAAAAAAAAAACGTTTAACAGCCTAAGGTGGCGGTGACTTGAGTAAAATGGTCGATATATGATATTCAAGAGTGGCATGACATGACAAGTGAAGGGATGAGCTTGACAGCTGTATTCATTCTGCAGCTAGAGACATCCGAAATTTGATCCAGTGGTGGAAGAACAGCCAGTGCACACGCCTTCGCAACTCGCTAACCGGATTTTGTGCTGCACCATTGCGGCTGGCATAAGCAGCGAAAGGAACTTTAGCGTACCACGATATGTGAGCGGGAATCTCTTGATAATGTGCTTTCTTGGACAACATGTGAGGAAATAAACTGTAAGCTATGCCCCCATAAACTTACAGACTCTAAATACTAGTGGTGGTGTCATGTATGAAAAGAAATGTCTGAGAAATCGTTCTTTGAAAGCTGTTATGAGATCCCAACAAGAGCTGTTTTTGCGCCGTAGTTGTCCGCCGCCGCCACCGCCGCCGCCGCCGGTGTCCTTAACCACGATCGCACGAAATAAGAAAAATACTAAATAAATAAAAAATGCCTATGACAGAAAGGCAATCGAACTCGGGCCTTCTGCGTGGCAGCCCAGCGCTCTACCACTGAGCTACGCCAGTGCTTGAAACTGCGTTGCAAACTGACCCTATGCAGACTTCATATCGCGCAAGGAAACGCGTTAACATATGTTGTAAGGTGTTTTAAAACAGTAAAGTAACAACCAGGCGTCACACAATGGGAATTGCGTAACGAGTGGGTGGTTCAATGCTCCAACCCATTAAAAATGCCTCAGGCATAATTCTTCATCGTCGTCAGCCACAGCATCAACAAACTGCACATAATGCGTTACGGGTCATTCCACGCCAACTGTCCCAACCTTGGCGCTCGACCATCTGCGATTTGCTTGAAAAAAAATTCAGGACTACCTACCGAAAGCGAAAAGTCTTCCCCCAAAATATTTTTTTTTCGAAAAACATTTTTCAGTACCACCAGCCTCATGTTTGTTTTTTCGGAAATATCGAAACCATGGCTCGTAAAACGGGCTGTCGAAAAATTCATTTTTCCTAAATTAGGTTAGCACAAATTTTCACCTTTAGAACGGTGATGGGCTTTTTACCTAAAATAAGTTTTACGAACTTTTACGCTTTCGTGGGTTTTTTATGCGGGCCTTGAATACGGACAATATGGTCCATATTGGGAATTTTTATTGAAATATAACATTCAGCGAAAACTAATATTTGGTATTAGCGTATTGCCAGAAAGTTTTACTACAGAGCAAAAATAAGTTGAGACGTTTAGAGTGAGAATTAAAGTGTACAACTTGCGACAATTTGCGAAAATGTTCGTTTTTGCACATGTTTGGTCGTAAACTCAACATTGAGGTGGTCCTAGTATAAATATGCTCAATAGCAGATTGACTAGAAACCTTCATTGGCTACTCACTCGGAAAGTGTTATCAAATTACACTTTGTTTTAAGAGAGAAAAAATAATTTTAAATTTGCGTTGTAGCACTCTCTGCGTTTGCACGTGTTTATACGTCGTAGCAATGCGTCCTAGCGGTATTTACAACCTGCACAGACGCGGGGAACATCTCGACAACATAGTGAGTTTTGTCCGTGCTTGTTTATATTATTGACTAGATTTTATTAGTCATAGTCAACGAAAAATGCGAGACCTGCCAGACTGAATTTAACCACATGCAGCTGCCCGTTGATGGCCTGCACCATATGCTACGCAGCACCGGAAAGTGGTACCGATGTGTGCAACACACCGTCACCTATACGCTAAATTTAGAAGTAGGAAGAGCCCTACGATTAAGGGGGGGATGGATAGCAAATACAGGTGTGCAACTACTACTGACCATCGCTCTGTTATTTTTAAAGCAAACTCCATAAAATTTTGCAGGAGACTTGAACGGAGATTTGGCTAGATGTTTTTTGAATTTGGGAAGAAAGTGCAAAGCCATTCTAAGAATAATAAAAAATAAATCATTTTAGAATTTTTGTGTTTTGAAGGAACATTTGTGAAAAAAGATTTTGCATTTAAAATGGTGAAATCTCTTCTGGTTATTACATGTGCCTAGTGTATGCTTCTGAACCAAAATAATAATTGTAGCCATTATCATTCTTTAGTTAAAAATTTAGATGTTTGATGACTAGAATTTTAGAGCGTTTTTCTTGAAGAAAAACTTTCGTAAAAAATACAATTCTGGTGGCAACACGATTCTTTTGCTTCAGAAAGGGCGCATGTTATTCAGAAAGAAGTTACAAAAGTATGCACTTGATAGCTGGAGTGGTTACAGAGAAAATATTCCTTTTTTTGTCGAAAAGTAGTGTTTGGAGAAAACGTCATTTAAAATTTGAGTTGCCGCGGTGCAGTCACGGAATCAGGCGCGTTCGGAGTCCTTTTTAAATGCTTTCCACTGCACGTAAAAACGCGCCACTTCGTGGAAGCACTTGTCAGTAGTGCTGGAACATCGTGCTATGAAAATTGAAAAATCGCATTTTCAGTCAATTTTGACCTCCCTCCCTCCTGAAGTAAACGATCTATCATAATAAAACTAGCAGTTGTTCCGTGTACGTACAACCGATGAGCGAAGCACCTTAGAAATGGGACGCACGCAGTGTTCGGCACGCGCGGCGTTTCATTTTCCAGGCAACGGACCAACCATTCGGTGGACGACAGGTTGAAGCGATGATTTTGCGCGTTCGCCTGTTTGAGGGGAGAGGGCAGAGTTGAAGAAAGAGGAAATGGGAGACTAATCTGCCTCTGTTTCGCATGCGTTCTAAAACTCGCGCTTTGAGCATCGTGCAGACGCCATGCGCGTTCCAGCGCTCATAAAGCGCATTTATGCTTCCGCGTGTGAGGGAAACGCCACAGCTGGCACCGTTGACAGGGAGCTTCGACAGCGACGACGACGGCGGGGTGACGGCCTAAGGAGCTTAGCTCCTAAAAATGTTTTGTATTGCGGATAAGTCGCTGTTAAAACCAACATAATCGTATATGAGACCATACGCTGGTTCATAACTGCAACTCAGCTATCATGCAACACATCCTTTTTGTCTTTTTTTTTACTTCAATTGACCCTTTTCTTAATCGTGTTCTTTTTACTTCTAAATTTATCGTATAGGTAATGGTGTGTTGCACACATCGGTGCCACTTCCCGGTGCTGCGTAAGCATACGGTGCAGGCCGTCAGCGGACAGCTGCATGTGGTTAAATGCAGTCTAGTAGGTTTCGCATTTCTCGTTGACTCAGACTAATAAAAGCTAGTCAATAATTTAAACAAGCACGGACAAAGCTCATTATGTTGTCAACATGTTCTCCGCGTCTGTGCAGTTTGTGAATACTGCTAGGACGCATTGCTACGGTGTATAAACACGTGCAAATGCAGAGAGTGGTAGAACGCAAATTCAAAATAATTTTTCTCTCTTAAAACAAAGCGTAATTTGATAAAACTTTCTGAGTAACTAATGAAGGTTGCTACTCAATCTGCTATGGAGCATATTGTTACAAGCCGTACGAATGAGAAGGACTGCGCCATCGGGGCGATGAAGACGACGATTGCAATAGCGCTCGCGTTGTTGTTGTTGGTGGTGGTGTTCCGCTATCCTGGCTGAAGGACTCCCCGTGTACATGCTGTAAATACATTTCTTTCTGTCTTTATTTCGGATATTCTCACTCCCGTGACATTTTGTTGGAAGTGCGGGGTACCAACACGGTATGTGGAGCTCCAAAGTGGCCGATGCTTGTTTGAACCAACGATGGCAGAAGATGGTTCGGCCCCCCGCAGCGGCAACCACAACGACGACAGTTTTCCTTCCACAACTGAAAGACGCGGGCACGTTCTGCGGGACTGACAATGTCGACATCGAAGACTGGTTGCCGATGTATGAACGCACCAGCAAGAATTATCGCTGGGACGACACGCTAATGCTGGCGAACATCCTATTCTACGTGAAAGGGACAGCCAAAGTATGGTTCGAGAATCACGAAGCAGAAATGGGCAGCTGGGATGCGTGCAAAGAAAAGATGCAAGCCCTGTTCGGGAAATCGACTGGTAGAAAGCAGCCAAGAAGGAGCTGGCCTCTCGCGCTCAAACATCGATGGAATCCTACCTGTCTTATTTACAAGACGTGCTCGCCCTTTGTCGCAAAGTGGACGACAGCATGGAGGAGACTGAAAAAGTGGCGCATATCCTGAAAGGTATAGCAGATGATGCATTCAACGTCCTGATCTGTAAGGACTGTTGCACAGTGGATGCCATCATCCGTAAGTGCCAGCGTTTCGAGACCGCCAAAAGCTGACGTATTGCCCATCAATTTACTCGTCTTCCTAACAGCAGCAACATGGTCGTGCGAAGACGCCCCTCTACCACACCAGGAGGCGCTGACCACACGCACCGCTGACTGCGGAGCACGCATACCCAGGAATTCGGGACATCGCTTTTAGTTCAGCATTTTTCACACCACGTGGCGTACAGACCTTCAACTTTCAAAACTGGCGCCGTGACGCAGGCCGCGCGGCAGACAAAACGACAATACATACACAAAAAAAACATCCACTATCGACACCGAGAGCGAACCGTGATCGCTGACTGATAAGAGCTATAGGCGTACGGCAGGCGGTCGGCTGGATGCTCGAAAGTGAATCAGCAGTTCTTTTTCAACGAATGCGTGTACACAACTCAGTTGGCTGTGCTTGAAAAACACTGAATATCGAAAGGGCGTGAGGCCGTTCCTCTCGTCCTTTTCAATATATTTCGTCCGATTTTGCGGTCGTCGGCCCCCGCCGGTATCTTGGAGAAAGTAAGGACGTCCTTTCGTCGCTGCCGTTTTCTTCATCTAAAAACGCTAATTTCAAGGAAATACCAGCCTACGAGATGGCGATGGTTTGACAATATGCAGAAACAAACATGACGTCCCTGATATTTGTTGGCGTCACTTTACAAATGAATTACTTTGCGCTATAGCGTGAAGGCAACAGGCCGTGCCGTATTCACTGCCAGTGACAATATTTTTTTAGAGCTCGAGGAGGAGCAGAAATAAATGCCGAAATTGATGACAAGCGCAAGATTGCTCAATTACCTTCTGGAATTAGGAATTTTGAATAAGACGCTTTAGTTTAAACAACGCTTTTTACGTTTCTAGCGCACATAATAAAAAAAGACCGAAATAATATTTTCATTATGTACATAGTATACAGCTCGTCTTCGCCTCTTGGCTAACTGTTCGTGAAAGCGTAATAAAACCAATTATATTCATATATACGACCATCCGCCGCGGTGTTGTGGCGGTTACAGTTTTCGGGTTCCCACCTGAAAGTTGCGTGTTTGATCCCAGCGGCGGCGGTCGCATTTCGATGGAGGCGAAATGCTATATGTGCGATGACAGTGCACGCTAAAGAACACCAGATGATCGTAATTTCCGGAGTCCTCCACAATGGCGTCCCTCATAATCATATCGTGGTTTTGTGATGTAAAACCCCCGATAATATTTGGATGTACACGACCATAAAACCCGCCTGTTTGTTGCACTGTCTATGCGGTCTGCACAACGGCAGCAGGTCTTGGTTTGAGACCCGGCTATTTCGACCAGTTTCATTTAGAACTAAAGACGCGTACAAGCGAGATTGAAGTTAGCGCTCGTCTGTTTTCCTTGCTGCTACTTGCGTCATTGTTTCTTTGCGCGTACTTAGATCTTTACATAGTAATGTTTCTTAAAAGGTCCCTCGCTAGGACCCAATTAATACCGTTATGACGCGCTTATCGGTGAGTCTTTGAAGCAGGGGTCCCAAACTCACTTCCATCAGCAGGCCGCATTCACGCAATTTAGCCCCGCAAGGGCCGGGGCAGAGAAGATGGTACAGTGGTGGCAAGTTGTCAGCAAGCGTTGCCATTTGAAAATAAAAAGAAAACGTTTCAATATCTCATATACAGGTCGTTTCTGAACATGTGTATACGTATCTCCAAAATGACTAGAATCTATATATACCCCATAAAATGTACGGGGGGATGACTGTCGCTGTAGCTCATTTGGTAGAGCATCGGACGCGTTATCGAAGGTCGCAGGTTTGGTCCCTGCCAGCGGCAAGTTATCTTTTCGTCCTCTATTCTTTCTTCATATTTACATTAAAATTACTACTGTTAGCATCTTCTGTACTTTCCATGGCATCAATGTCTGTAAGTTCTGATTAATATTGTGTCTAACAAAGCAAATCGAGCCCTTAAATTTCCACTTCTTTCCTGAGTTTCGGTATGGTGATTTTAAGTTGTTTGGATGAAGACAAATTGCAGTAATTAGGGTCTCATTAGCTATTCTTACAATATCCCTATTATGATTCCCACGAAAGCATAACCTGGTGTTATGTGCATGGATTGTAAATTTAGCATTGTTATCACTGCTTGCGATCTTGTCAATGAACATTATAAACAGAAAATTCAGAGCCATTCTACTCTGTGAAGTTTTGCGACCAACGTAGCTGTGTGGTACGGCACCGCGATATCGTTGCACGGAATGCCATCACCATCACGGACAAGAAGCACAGCGCCATCGTTTTCAGTCCCCCCTCCTTCCCTTATGCCGAGGAAAGGCTCGCCGAAACCTCGCTTTGTTCCCGGCGAAACGATCGGCAGCGTTGTCGCCTTCGTCGATTGCACTCGGTGTCTCAGGCGCGTTCTTTCTCGCTGCTGTCGGCGTCTTTCCTCGTAAGCTCCTTGTTCTTCGGGCGTACCACTGCCGCTAAATGAAGGTGAAAATGTCGGAGTGAGAATGACCCTCGCAGACGCACGTCTGATTCACTGCGACAGTAGAGGTATGCGACAAACACACGTCCAGTTGCATGGCAGGCCTACGGGGCACCTGGCCCCTCTCTCGTCAGCGCCCTTCGCACCTCACCCAGCACTCTCCCCTTGTACTCAGATTCAATTTTGTCGAAGAGACTTTTTTGTACACACCCTCTAAACGCACGCACTATTTGGCCAGAAGCCAGCGTATAACAGCTCCGCAAAAAAATTTGAGTATGCTTACCCGGTGCGCACCACATTTAACCTGTTTTAAATCTGGGTATTCCATCGGCAAACATTATAGTCCGAGTTCGGCGTTGTAAATTAAGAGAGAACGAAACTTGTACCATACCTCTAATATGTCCAGTTCTAATATTTTAAAGAAAACATGCGGTTTACAAGGCAAAGTACTTGTGAGAAGCCCTAAGAATAAGACGACTGCTTTTTTTTTTACTGTAAAAGTTATCTAATTTAAAGCCTTGGTGGGGAAGAGGAGCAAGTTCATTCGAGTCATTTTAATGGAAACCACATTGAGCGCGCTGTATAAGAATATGGATGACTACGAATATACATACTAGGTGTCGTTTTCTGCCCTCCTACTTTTGACAGAGGGGGAAAGGGGAAAGTGGGCAAACGTCTCCTTGCTGCTCCCTCTCCTGTCCTTCCAAGTAAATAACCCTATGCAAATGATGTAAGTTAAAATTTTATTTCGATATATGTGGGCGATTATAACACTAACCTACCCCGCTTCGCTTCCGCATCGGTCGCTAGCTGCTTATGATTGGTCAAATTTTTGTGGGCCATGCTCACAGCACCTGCTTCTAACGCGAAGCAACAAATGCAGCGAAAATGACCCATCGTGTAATAGCGACTTATGCATGACTACGTATAACGTTAGCGAATAAATTAATTTCAATACTGCAAATTTTTGTCCATCGGTATTTCGCAATTGGTAAAAATTCGTAATGTGCTCTAAGATCGCCTGCTTCTCACGCGACATCCCAAATCTACGAAAACTCGCCGCTGATAGCCGAACGGTGTCTAATTCTGAGCAGTATTCATGATGGCAGCGTGCCGGTCAATTTACCAGCGGCTACTGACGAGATGGATTGATATGTGTATAATAAATACACTCAGTTGTAGTGTAATTATGTACCATTCGTCCACGTGGACAACTCTCTGTGAATGCTTCTTTGCCGAGAATGAGGGAGAGAGGGAAATAAACAATATTCGGAACAGGTGACAACCTTCGCAGGTGGGGGCAGTTTTCTTAGGTCAGAATACTGTGGACCATGACCATCTTCCAGGAGCGTTCGAGTAGCGGGGCAAGCTTGGAGGCTGGGCTTCCCACAGTGTTCGAGTCGACTGCTTCCTTCGTCACCCTGTTGCAAGCTGCGATGATCGCCGCAAGCTACCACATGATAAGCAAGGCGAAGCATATGCTAATAGGCGACAAAAGCAAGAACCTACTTTAGCTATCCCTGCTCTGTTTAACAAAAACACTCAATACTTCTACAGACTCATCGACTCACTGGAATATAGAACAGGGGCGATGCTATTCAATTTGAATAGCGTCGCCGCAAACGAACTACAGGAAGATCATTCGATCAGTCCATAAAATGTTTATAGGCTCCCTCCCATATTTTCGTCGCCAGTGTTGTAAACGTCAAGCCAGGTACAACATGATGAAATTAGGACAGAATGCTCAAACGTCACGAAACCCTGTTTAGCGCTAACCTCCTTTGAAATGCTGTAGTGCAAGGCGCGAAAGCGTAGCGTATACGCAGTTCGCACCAGAGACAGCCTACAGTGCGTCTTCGGAAGACAGGGACGACAATCTTCGCAGCACAAATGTAGGATATGTGTAGCATAAAATTTCTTGATATATTTACGTGATTGCTGTGTTGAAGGAAAACACTTGGTATCGCACCCTTAGTACATACGCTCATGTATAATGCCCTGCCAATATGAGATTAGAAAACGTATCGGCCAATTGACAGAGCTGTTTTGTACTTAGCTTATCGATTATTGCTTTATTAACCATAAAAGTGTTACACGTATATTTCTCTATGTAAAAATCCGTTTGATACTTTTGTCCCTAGCATATTACTGAATGAATTATAACGTTACGGCTTTCGTGGGACGTGCGTCCATTTCTTCAAAAGTTACCCATTACAAGGGGAATAGACAGTGGAAATAGCCTATACCCAGACTGAGTTTTACGAAATAACTACAGCTGTACCCCAAGGCTCGGCTCTTGGACCAATATTGTTCCCATTAAATACTAACCACTTTTTCCGTTCAGTAAACAAAAAATAAACATGGCTGATCCCTCCAGCATAGGATTCGGTATAACTGGAAAGTAAAACGTGTCCTTCCAGAAGTACTTTAATGCTTACTGTACATTGATGTAAGAGAGCTTGCACTATGTGTAGTGCTCTTTCGCAGCTATAGCACCGTTTAACGTGGATGCATCCGCGTTGACGCTTGGTGGTACATCTTTATCCCTTCGACTTAAGTTCATGATCAGTGTTTAAACAAACCCTTGTGGTAGCTGTAGTAGCTAACGGTTAGAGTGTAAACAGAAAAGGCTGTGCGACAGCCCCAAGAACGTCACTGAATGAACGCAGGATAAGGTCGAAATGCCGCTGCACGTTAAAGAGTTATTGAACGCCACGGCTGGACTAAAGGCAAACGTAACGCACGTCATGTGTCTCCGGTAGCCCGGCCACAATTTTTCTGCAGACAGGGATCTTTCCAAACCTCGTACTCTAAAGCAAGTGGCACCCAGAAGTTTTGCGGCCACAGTGCAAATGTTGCAGTTAAGCAGCGAATTTGGCCCACATGGTGTGGACATGTCCGAGTCAATACGATGGTTCACACACTCTAGAACCCTGGGAGGCTCTGCTCCGTAGCCAAGACCCCAACGTCCAGCAACACTCATCAGTCAAGCCCTTGATGCTGCCGTGTCTCAAGGGATTCCTGCAGACGGCTAGGGGGCATCGGGCAATGCCTGACGTGGCTGACTGATTCTTTTAATAAAAATTTTTGTGTCTTTCTCGGCGAGCGTCAGTGGGAGCGCGGTATCACAGCGAGGCGAAGCAGGCGCGCGTCGCAGAACTTTTGGTACGGATGGATACTTTTGGTATGGATTTTTAGTATAGATAGATGCTATGAGCGACGCCGACGCTCGGGCTCAGGTCGCCACCTCGTGGTGTGTTCAGACGCTGCAAAAATTGTGACGGACGCGCAGCAACGACGCATTGCAGGAACTGATTGCGGAGGCCATAGTCATGACGCACTACTTCTATTTACCACTACCAGAAAGCGCCACAACCCCGCCGACCAAAAGCACTGTGAAAGGAAAGTGAGAAATATAAAATACCCGTTTGTAAAGACTCTGGAGTGTGTGACCGTCGCGCGGTGCAATACAGAAAATAAAATTTACCGTGGCGCATTGGATATCGTGCCCGGCATCAGTTGTTGCGAACCGAGAGGTCGCATGTTCGACTCCCGTTGACAGAACTTTTTCTTCGACATCTGATCGTGTACATTTTCTCAGCGTCATTTCCGTGACGCACATACGTCACTGAAATGTTGGTGGAACCCGGCATAAAACGCTTTCGTGTTAAAAAAAAATTAAGGCGGCTTCGCCCTGTTGGTGCCAGACCTGAAGGGAGTGTGAACTGCGGAGTTGGGCAGCCTTCTTTGTTTCTCTCTCGTTTTCTGTTTCCTTGCTCCTCTCTTTCTTTCGTGTTCATTTTTCCAGTTTTTGCTGTGTTTTTTCTCTTTATTTGTATTTTTCATCCAATTTTTCCCTTTCTTTCTCTCACTGTCTATTTCTCGCTTGCTTCCTCTTTCAATTTTTATATGTGGCTTGTGTTGTCGTATTTCCCCAGCCATAATAGTAATGTCCGCACTTTAGGCGCTCGAAGAACAAGAGAAAGAAGGCCCTCCTTACGCGAGCGCGCGCTCAGTATATGGCAGCTGGCTATGTTATATGTGGCTCTGCCTGCGTTTATACGCGTATAATCATCAAGGCGCTCAAGGAACAAGAGGAAGAAGACGCGTTAAAATCATCATCTTGGCGCTCGAAGAACAAGAGGAAGCAAACTTCTCTTTGGCGCGCAGCGCGCTACAGCTGGCTATGCGCTATGGGGTTCTGCCTGAGTTACGCCAAGCGACAACGACAGCATACGACAGCCTACCACCCTAAAGTGCACCGCACTTAAAAGTTCGAGTATTTATGTATGCTGAAGACGGAACTCTGAAATACATCGCAGCCTTCCCGGTTCAAAACCTAATTTGTGCGAATAATGAGTGCAAGGACATCCACAAATCGTTCTGTTCAAAAAAGCTAGCGCCAAATACAGAAAGAAAAGTGGGTGCGGTTAACTCTTGTAAAATATATTTATCGCGAGCGAAACGTGGGTTTGGTTTTGTTTCCCAAAGATTATAGACGCAGTGTTTCGTTAAAGTTAGTCTTCTTCTTCGGCTTGTAATTGTTCGTGTTGATTAACCACGGCGGGGGCTGCAGTAGCTCTGACCTCGGCACGCGTCGGCGCTTGCTAAGCGTCTCCGTAACGTGCTACTTTGGCCTCTCTTGGCTGCGATGTTTTTGAGCGGGCAAATTCGACTTCGCTTAAGATTTCACAGGCTGCCTCATAGCTATGTGTAATGGATGAGTGGATTAAGCCTGTCGCTTCCGCTCAAGCGCATGCACGGACGATCCCAACCCACATGCCATACATTGCAGGACCAAGCGCTGGCGAAGCAGCTTTGAACATTCGCCTGGTCATGTGGTACCGCAGCAGTGAGGCTCCGAGCCAGCGCCGCTATGGTGGCTAGCCACCATATAATGGCTATGGTGGCTAGCCACCATAGCGCAGCTGCGAGGCCTCTGGCCAGCGGACCACGTGGTGTGACGTCACGCCTGCCACGCTAGCGCTCCGGCGGCTCAAGGTCAATGAGACGCGACGAATGAACTTGGAACATATAGCGTCAGAGAGTTTACGCTCTAAAAATCAAATATATTGTTTTTAATTTCCCGCATAAAGCTGTAGAGGAGAATTCCCGTTCTCTTGCACTAATCAAACCAGCGCTAGAACGTGTAAAGTTCATAAAATGCCCAGCCATCTTCTTTGACAAATATGTTAACAGAAAACTTCTTATCCACGGGGTCTGCAAGAAACTTGACTTGCTTCCTCATGTGAAAATGCCGCGACATTATCGACGAACAAACAATACGAATTCATTATTGCAACGTATTTCAGAATCGCTGACCATGATGGTTTACGCAAGAAATTCCGCTTTGATATAACGCGAATAGACTCCGTCAAATAGCTTCAGCTGTATTCCATTGTAAGAATACTACAACTGCGATTTCTCGAAACTTGTATACTTTTGTGTCTTTTAATTCCACACAATCGACGCTAAACTTTTGTTTCATACGTTTCAGGCAGCACAAGAGTCGCAAAAAATACACCTTTCCTATGCATAGCTGCTGAGGCAAAAATATTCATAATATCTCCATAAACATTTAGCTTAAGAAACCAACTTTAAAAACCTGTTATCTGCGTTTTTCTGTTTACTGGCTGGATACTTTATATCTAAACGAGAAAAGCGCTTAGAAGCATTTTAGTATTGTACCATACCATGAAACCAGTTATTTTTTGCAGGATAACTTTGGTGCAGATAGAAAGTAACAAAAACAAGAACCGAAACTAAATGACCTACATTTCGTCGTATGCCATCTGGTGAAAGGCTTCCAGACTAAGCGAGGAAAAAAAAGACACCGCAGCCGGAATCGAACCAGCGAACTCGCGGTTGCGTTATCAGCGATTTTGATCTCTCGTCGTTCAACGCGCTCGGCTATCGCTTCAACGCGTTTTTGCGGACGAAAACCCAGTTTATATATCTACCACAATGAATTCCGCGACCTTCTTATGAAAACTGCGGTTTTGGAACAACTTTTTCGCCATTTGAAGAGTTGCTGCTGCAACAGGGTGATAGCTGAGTCATTGAAGTTGATAAATCCCTGGGAACTTACCAATCGATGCTACTGTTTCGTCGCAAATCGCATTTTTGTGGCCAGAAAACCCTCCTAAATTTGACCGTTTCCATAGGCTCCCATACTTAAAACTTCGCCCGCAATTTGGAACGGGTTTTTGGACGTAAATAATGTTGCTGTCGGGATGCTTACGTAGAGCCTATTTCCTCGGGAACTTAGAGAAAGATGACTTCTATCATTAGTTATTCGCGAAAAACGACGCTCTCCCATAGAAAACGCGCATGTTTCCAAGGGCGACCGCTAGAGGCGCTGTTCGGCGATGTCCCTAATTCCTGGACATGGTGACGAAGATAGTGCGACGTGCATTCGAAGCTATCTTTCCTGCTTCCACATGCTCCCGTTCGTGTGATTCCAGCTCGCAAATGGTACCACTAGTACATGCCATCGTTCGCCAAGATCATTCGAATGTTGGCCTGGACTCTGTGTGCACAGCCGCTCCCTCCCGACCGATTGACCGGGGTCCGCCACTTTGTTTGTCCATCGATGTTTGTCCTGTGTCCTCCTTCATCTGGTGTTTCGTCTTTTTGCGATACTTTCTAACAATGAAGTTCAACCAACTCGTCCAGTTTCGTACGCCGCCACTTTCGTACGCCCAAGGCCAGAGGCTTCCGGTGCTTCCTCGCAATCCCGCCGAGTGGAGGACTGCCGACGACCGGCCCATTTGCTTCAACTGCCGTCGTATTGGCCACGTGGCCAATAGTAGGTGGTACTGGCGTCAAGCATCCTATGCGTCAAACCGTCGCCCAGAGACAAATGATGGTCAATTCCAACTTGACCGTGAGTCACCTCAGTCCATCCACCAGTGATAACGTTCCTCCCATACCGTATCGTCGGTCACCATCACCGCATGGCCACCACTTCCTCTCACCGCTATGTCGTCGCCCATCGTCTCGCTCACCCCAATTCCGCCGTCCTGTATCGCCGACTTCCCGCCTGCATCGGGTAAACTAGACGATTCAGCTCCCGTAGGTGATGCTGCATCGACAATTCACTCGCTAAATCCTCTGACCACACAGCAGACTCGACGCAACCTTATCGACGTTGAAGTGGACGACGCACATGTTGTCGCTCTTGTGGACACAGGAGCCCACATATCAGTGATGAATTCAGAGCTTCGTCGCCGCCTAAAGAAGGTTTTAACTCCACCCGCGGTACCACTCATCCAGGTTGCCGAAGGTGGAACGTTGCCCCTGCTTGGGATGTGCTCTGCACGTATTAAGGCGAAAAGCATTTAATGTCTCGGGCTCACGTCTTTCCGGCGTCCGTCCATCCACCCCTGTCCGTCCGTCCGTCCGTCCGTCCGTCCGTCCGTCCTTCCGTTCGTCCGTCCTTGTCCGTCCGTGTCCCCGTCTGCCCCTGGAATCTCAACGTCTCGCCCACCAGCCGCCGCTCTATCGTCGTCGCCAGCCAGCACACGTTAACTCGACCAGTCAAGCATCCGAGTGTTGGTGAGACTGAACTCGGGTTCTCCTCCGCTCCGCCGCTCGGCCGCGTTAGAACTAGACTATCTAGTTTAGATCATTGAACTTACGTTTGGGTTGTAATAAGAGTAGTTTACCATGTGCAGTGAACTTTTGGTTAAGTGTAATTTTGTGCACATATAGTTCTGACTTTAATTCTTGATTAAATGTTTGGTGTGTTGGTTTGTTAAACCAATGGCTTTGTCAATAAGTCTCAGTGACTCAGCCACAGAGAGCGGTCACGAACCAAAAGAAGGATTTGCATCACAACACCCAAGGTGCATGTCTGCTTCTTCAAGACTTCTTGTAGAATTTTCGTAGGTTTTAAGGCGAAAGCCTTTGATGTCTCAAGCTCACGTCCATCCGTGTCCATCCGTGTCTGTCCGTCCGTCCGTCGATCCGTGCCCGTCCGTCCGTGTCTGTACGTCCGTCTTTGTCTGTCCGTCCAGCCGTCCGTCCGTCCGTGTTCGTGCGTCCGTGTCCGTTCATCCGCGTCTGTCAGACAAAACAAAGACATGGCATAGTCACTCGATTGGCCACAAGCTTTCGGCGAACACACTTTGGAATGTACAAAGTGTCCTTCAATTTTAGATGCGAAGCATCTTATGCTCGAGGCGATGTCCGTCCCTCCCGCATCCCGCGTCCGGTCACTTTGATGAAGTAGGGAAGCAGCCACTATGCGAACGAGAACACTGTAGTACAATAAGGCCGTCAACCACCATCACAGTCACCAGTCATGGCAGAGAGCACAGAGTGGCTGCTTAGCAATGTCTAGGTAGGTGGTGGGTGCAAGCAAAGAATAAAACGCTCTACCGGTGGTGTCTGCCGGCCACGTTGACTCCATTCCTTGATCTTGCTTGCATGTGCTTGCGGGGGGCTTTGTCCGTCCCTCCTTCCCGCGTCCCACAGCCCCTCTATCTCCTCTCCTACGCTCCCGCCCTTTCTCTCCTCTAGGAATCCTCTACTCTACGGAGCGGCGCCCGCGTCCCGTTGACGTCATTTCTTGATCTTGCTTGCATGTACTTGCGGGGACTTTGTCTGTCCCTCCTTCCCGCGTCCCACAGCCCCTCTATCTCCTCTCCTACGCTCCCGCCCTTTCTCTCCTCTAGGAATCCTCTACTCTACGGAGCGGCGCCCGCGTCCCGTTGACGTCATTTCTTGATCTTGCTTGCATGTACTTGCGGGGACTTTGTCTGTCCCTCCTTCCCGCGTCCCACAGCCCCTCTATCTCCTCTCCTACGCTCCCCCCTTTCTCTCCTCTAGGAATGCTCTACTCTACGGAGAGGCTCCTGCGTTCCGAACCTCACAGCTCATGCGCGTCCCCTCTCCCTCTGTCTCCTCTCCTACGGTCCCCCGTTCTCTCCTCTAGGATTCCTCTACTCTGCGGAGCGGCGCGCACGACAGGTATTGCGACAGCTGCATACTCCGCTGGTGGCGCCACGGTAGTTTCGCGGTATGAAAATGACGGAGCGCGTGCGCCTCATTCTCTCTCCTGTGCAGCGCCGCGATGAGCGACCGGGCCGCTGCCGCGAATCTGGAGCGGCGACGTTTCTGCCGCTCAAGCCAGCCACCCCGCTGCTTCGCATCCATACATGGTTCCCTTTAGCGGGAGACGGGGACGTTTTTTTTAATGCGAAGCATTTCTTTGCGTAGTGTAAGCACTTTTGCGTTTCTATCTACGTATCTATCTATCTATCTAGCCGCCTACGTCTGGGTACTCTCGTGATGGCCTCCTTAACTTGAGGTAGACCAAAATTTGTATGGGAGGGTAAGAGGTATTGACGAATATGTCTGGCTGTTCATGACATGAATAACGTGAAAATCCCATCGCGTACGTCGTCAAACTCATTTCTCCAGACACGTGTGGCTCATACCCGTATACCAAGGGCCGCGGAATGCGGGTATGCGCCACCGGACTTAGACAATTTATATCTACCCAGGAACAGCGAGAACAGGCATTGGTAACTTAAATGCGAGAGCGTTAAGAGACACTGGCATCGATGGCGTTAACACTGGTGATTTAAAGGCGACAGCGTTAAGAATAACGGACATCGGTGGCGTTGACGCCAGGAATACAAAGAATAGCAATCAGTGTCCCCGCAGGAATCGAACCCAAGCATTCTGCGTGGCAATCAAGCATTCTACCACAGAGCCACGTCAGGTCTCGAGACTGCTTTGGCAGAACACCCTATGCCGGCGTAATGTTGGTGAAACGTATATTGTGGTTGCAGTACTGCCTATCTAATTTTATAAACATTACATACGTACTATGACGAAGGAGTCATGTCGGGTTAACGTCACTTGTATAATTGAGTGCCATCCACTGTAGTTGGTTTACGTAGAACTATCCAGGGCTACCATCCTTGCAAGCACAAGCTCAACATATCAGCTTACGCCTTCTGGTGTTGGCAGTACTCATGTTTCTGTTGGCATCGTTACACAACTGTAAACAACTGGTTATATGAAACATATGCGACTCATCAACATGTGTGTGCGTGCAACATTTGTACATATCTTTAGCGTCATTTCATATCGTTTTGCTCAATAAAAAAATTACAACCCAGTCACCTTACCTCAGGATGCTTCGCATAACATCGATTCCCATGGTACTTGGGATCTGCCTAATTTTTTAGTGTTGCTGACCGCTCCACAACTGTACCATTTGCCGTGCTCGAGAAGTGCTGCCATGACCTCATCCTCGGCATGGGCATTCTATACGCCCACTCTGCCCTTATTGACTGTGGAACCGGCTTACTTCAGCTCACCCTGCCCTGTTACTATGACGCTCCAGCAACACCTCAACCAGGTTTGCGTTTTGTCGAGTACGTTCGCCTAGCGCCTCAAGCCGTTACGTATGTGACCTTGAGCTCTTGTCATCCTATTCCCGACGGTGATTATGTGTTGACTCCGATCGTTGACGTTTTGTTGGCCAGAAATACTGCCGTGACAATATTTTTACCAAGACCACCTCATTGTTGAATTTACGACCTAAAATGTGCGAAAATCAACATTTTAGAAAATTTGTCGCCACCTGTACACTTTATTTCTCACTATATACGTCTCAAATTATTTTTGCTCTGTAGTAAAACTTTCTAGCAATACGCTAATACCAGCTATCACATTTCGCTGAGTGTTTTTTTTTTCTATAAAAAAATCCCTTATTCAAGACCGCATAAAAAACCCACGAAAGCGTTAAAGTTCGATAAACTTATCTTGGGTAAAAAACCCACCATCGTTCTAAAGGTAAAAAGTTGTCCTAACCTAATTTAGGAAAAATAGATTTTTCGACAGCCCGTTTTACGAGCCATGGTTTCGAGATTTCGGAAAAAACTAACCTGAGGCTTGCGGTACTGGAAAAATTTTTTCGCAAAAAATAATTTGGGGGAAGACTTTTGGCTTTAGGTAGGGAGTCCTGAATTTTTTTCAAGCAAATCGCAGATAATCGAGCGCCAAGGTTGGGACAGTTGGCGTGGAATGACCCTTACAAGTGTGCATGGCTGGGCAGTATCGGAGACACATGTATATTAGATACTACCTTAGATACTCCTTTGGTATCTTGTATCTGTATCGCGATACGTCTCGCAAGACAAGTATCTGTATCTGTATTTCCGATACATTCAGTAATGTATCGTGTATCTTAATATACAAGATAATAATAATATCGAGGGTTTAACGTCCCAAAACCATGATATGATTAATTTATGAGAGACGCCGTAGTGGAGGGCTCCGGAAATTTTGACCACCTGGAGATCCTGCTCTCGCAACACTACCGTGCGAAACAATAATCCCTGACTGAACTCCGCTTCTCAAGCTGGTACTGGTGCCACTAAGCCACCTGAATAAAACTAAGGGCAGTGACATAATTTTATCTTTCCGCCAGAGTCCCCCCAGTGAGGGCAGGCGATGAGGTGTGCGCCTCGCTTTTCAAGAGGCAGCGCAACATGACAGCGCTCGCGCAGTCTCGACAGAAACAAGCGCGTGAACGCGGACGTTCACGGTTTGGCCCACGTGTCTTTTCTGTTTTCTTTTCTCGTTTCTTTTCCCTTTTCAGTTGTGTCACTGCCATGAAACTTACCCTTAGCCACTTTTCAGCGCCGCGTACCACATGCGTGTGGTGATGACCGCGCAAAATCTGATACCAATCTCCTGCGTAGTACTTCGTCACGAGCTCTGAAGCACGAGGTTGCTTTGCATCTCCTGGCTTTCACACACCAACAATTTGAAGGATCTTGTGGATGTAAGTTTGAATTACACGCGATTGACATATGCGCAAATAAGATTCTAACTATGTATCACCGCTGGTACTGATGCTCGATCTAAAAGAACAAGCGTTTCCTTATCAACGATATCTTGCCGTACCGTATCACTTTCTTCCTTCTATTTCTATTTAAAGAGATCTTGAAATCATAATACGATTGTTAGCACAAGTGCTTTTTTAGTTGTCTTTCTCTTGCATCCCACATATTATCTAGAGCACTGAGCTGCTTTTTTTTTCGGTGTGGTGACTGCAATATGCCATTTTTAAAATGCAGCCAAAAATAGAATGCGTTGTATCCTTACTTTTAACTGTATGATTTATTTCTGCTAGTGTTTACATATTTGTATTTCACTTTAGTTTACTCTTCTGCCAAGGTGATTGGGGAAACAAATATTTCATTATGTGGGCGTGCATTGAGTATACAGTACAAAGCATTCCGCTTACTGCTTGGTAAAATGTCGAAAAATTGAGTTGAAATGGAAATAATTAGGAGCCGTCTTAAAGATCTTACGAGAGGTATTCAAAAAACATTGGTATACTAAATGGTCCATTTTTCTCATGAACGTCCCAACGAGCCATTTCAGGCAATTATCCATAGGCACAAATTTTTTTATTGCCTGACCCTAACAGGTAATTTTACGATACTTCATGCTTAATTGTCATAGCTATTGGGAGTGCCGCCTGTATCTATACTTTTTTCAATATGAATGCTTGAAACGGAACGGCTTTTCATTTTAGTTAAAATTGGTTTCCTTCTTTCGGCCTTCATTTCTTTATATTTTTGTTACTATAACTGATCGCCACGTAATCGCAGCTATAGGCGGCAATATCGCGAATAGTGTGAAATAATCGGTCACGGCATTTGAAGAAACACAACTGTATTTACATTATTTACAAATAACTGTTCGAACACAGTCCATGGCGGACGCTTTCTTCTTTCTCTTCTTTCATGAGAGCTCACGCGTGCTGCTCGACCGTTTCTTCTTCTTTTTCTCCCCGAAAGGAAATATTCAACATCCTCCGGCCACCGCAAAATCGCGCACTGCGAGTTCACTACTTAAGAAAGTTCCGAAAATGCTCCAACAATTTCTTACGATGGAGCCACCGTTTCGTGACCGTAGGTCTTGACTCTGAAGTGTCGACCTCTTCGTTTGGGTAGAGAAAGGGATCAGACCGGCGTGCTCGTTCACTTGGTACAGGTGCAACAGGTGCGCTACTTGGCTTTAAGCGTTTCTTGACACACGCTTTGCTAGGCCTGATTACTTTCTTCACAGTTTGTCTTCCACGTGGTACCTGAAATTTTTCTCGAGGTTCAGCTAGCGTTGCTGGTAGGCCACCAACAGGCTTGGATGACGCTAGCTGACTGCCACTGTCACTCAGCCACATCAGCAACTCTTGTATCTCTCGGTTGAGGGCTTGAGCCTCTCGCAGGACAGCTTCCAACTGCGGCTGGCGCTCAGCTGGTTTGTCTTGCAGTGCCTTCCATCGCCGGTTCAGGTCGGCTACGTCGGTCTGTGTAACACTGGCGCACTCGCTGTGCCGGTCTACTTCAATCAGCTGGTGACCAGCGGTGTTCAGCGTGTCCACACTACCTGGATCCGCTTGGATGTCATTCATCCGCACCTTGTGTTTAGCCAGCTCAACCTCGATGCCTTGAGCATCGCCAGCAACCGGTGGGTCTTCACCTGTCTGGCGGCACCAGTCTACTTCGGGATGGGTCTCTTGAATTTCTTCCTTGATCTGGTGCAGCACCTCCTGTTCAAATCTTTCTAGCTTAGCATTTGTTTCTTTCGTTGGATTGTTGTCTGGCATAATCCCGACGCTCTCCCAGCTCTTGAACCTCCATGCAAACTCGTCGGTAAATTCAGTCGATGTACTTAGTCCCAAGACGCATACGTTGAGACCTAATTCCAAAGAGGTGTCAAAAGAAAGTGGTCCTTGCAGCATCCAACCAAAAGCAGAACCCATCGCCACCAAGCTTTTCTGTCCATGGTATCGCTTCGTCTCTCCTGACATGAATTGCCATAGCTGATCCGCACCGATTAAAAGGCTGATTCCCGGAACTGCAGCCATGCCCGGTATCACCAACTTATCAGCAAGGAGATGGCCGTCGATTTCGATGCCTCTGACAAAGTCATGGTCGACTGGTACTTGCACAACATCCTTGCAGACGAAAGGTAATTCAATGGCGGTTAACAGGTACTCCTGGGTGTCATACTGACTGCGAAGTTTTAGTTCGACGACACGATGCTGTCTCGGAATGGAACTTGTCTGTCCAAATATATTTAATTGTAGATTAACCGATCCAAGTTCTTTCAATCTAAGTGTCTTGGACACGCCTCCACGAATAAATGTACGCTGGCTTCCGCTGTCCACCATGCCACGAATATAGGCCTTTTGCGTTTTCCCCATGACCCATGCCCTAAATGTTTGCAATAAGACATCAGAGTCCACGTACGAATGAGAGCTGGTATGCAGACTGTTTGCAGTTACGGAGCCTTCGTGTTCTTTCTTCTTAGGTTTCCACTCGGGATCGCACATTGAAGAAACGTGTCTACCTCCGCATGTTCCACACTTGACTTTTCTGTAGCAGTCCTTGGCTAGATGTCCTCTTACGGTGCATCGATAACATCGCTTCTCGGTAGCCAATTTCTTCAACTTTTCTTCATAGGTAATACTGCTGTCACAAACTGGAGTTGCGTGCTTTGCATAACCACAAAACACACAGTCTTTATCCTTAGTTTCGACGAACACTGCGAGACCGCTGCTGTTGGTAGAGTGGCGTGAAAGTTTCTTTTCTCTTCAGGTGGACGGGCGCCTTTCTTTCCTTTAAAGTCATGACCTTCACTTCTTTCGCGGCTTTCAACTTCCACGCGAAGATAAGTCAAGAGTTCTTGCAACTCCTTCTCGGCTGTGGCTGTCGATGATGAGTCATGTTGTTGTCCAGAGCCTGCACTGTCGGTCGTAGACGGTGGTAACCGTAAGTTAGCTTCTTTCCGGTAATAACCCACGACAATGTCTGTTGGCAGTGCCTTCAACAAAATGTCCGTCATCATAGTTGCATAACTGGCAGGACTGACGTTTAATCCTTTCAGACCTCTGATGTGACACTACACATAATCCAACAGCTTTCGAAGGTTGTGGACGTCTTCTGACGAATCAACTGTTGGTAGTGCGCGCAGTCGTCGTAAATGGTCCTGTACGATGCGACGGTTATCACCGAAACGACTCTTCAGAATCTCGATGGCATCGTCGTAGCACTCGGCTGTCGCTTGCAGACCAGAAATCGCTGCGGCTGCGTCCCCTTTCAGAAGAGTCTTTAGATATTGAAATCTTTCTCCTTTTGTAAGGCTTTCGTTTTCATTAACAGAGGCCCTAAACTGCTCCCAAAAGGAAGGCCAGTGGCAGAGCTGTCCGTCGAATGTCTGCAGCTGGAGTGTGGGAAGCTTGATTGACTTGCGCGGTGCGCGATCCTCGAGCGTCTGAGATGGCCTTGCCGTTAGAGACTGGGTTGTCGTAGAGCACTGGTTTTGACGGAAGTGCCACTCTCGAGCCTTCAGCTGTCCCAGCATTCCTAGTGCAGCATCTTGATAAGTCAGCACAGCTTCAAATTCTGTGGCGAACTCGTCCTCTGGAATAAGTTCTTCCAGCTCGGCGTTAACCTTATCCAAATCTGCGTTGTTTCCTTGTAGCCGTTCAATCAAAGATGAAATCTTTGCACTGTCAGCACTTTCCATCACGGCTTTGGCTTCATTGATGAGACGCGTATTCATCTGTCGTCGCGGCGCTCGCTTCTCTTTCAGCGCTTTGACGCGATTCATCTTGTGCTTCAACAATGCGTGACCGCGCTCACCTCAGTCCACTGGTCAGTTATGCTGTCACGGCGAAAAGCAGCGGCATATGTCCATTCAGGATGTCCTGTCTGGCTTTCTTCTAAGGTTGCCGCTGTCCTCACGACGTGCTGTCTTCCGTTTGAAAGTTCCCGAAGAGCTCTTGAAGCAGGTAGTGTCCCGGTGAGTACTCCCGACGGGTTTCGGCACCACTTTGTGAAATAATTGGTCACGGCATTTGAAGAAACACAACTGTATTTACGTTATTTACAAATAACAGTTCGAACACAGTCCATGATTGTTGTTGTTGTTGTTCCCTCACAGTCCATGGCGGACGCTGGCGGACGCTTTCTTCTTTCTCTTCTTTCTTATGAGCTCACGCGTGCTGCTCGACCGTTTCTTCTTCTTTTTCTCCCCGAAAGGAAATATTCAACAAATAGCGCCGTTATTCTGCGATGACTTGTGCAACTATACTGCCATGCACAACGTTACTAGACTAGGTTCAGTTTTCAAACTCCCGTGAATGCGTGGACCGGCCACCGATTCTCGCATCTCGTGGCGCTGCTGTTCCATCTTGATCGGCCAGTGCGGCGGAGGTGCGGAGGAGCAGTATATGCATGCATTCTGTGCGCGGCTGTGCACGCACGTGATGACGAATTTCAGCACAACTACAATCGCCCTGTCGCAAGAGATGCAGTTTCATATTATCTCGCTGGGTATCTCATGAATAAAGGAGGGAAACTCTCCACCTGTACTGACTGTCTCGGCACGCTCAAGGGCACCTCCAATGTAGCGCCAGCCGCAATTCTGACCGAAATACGGGCATATGTACCCGACGCCCTGCAGCAACCTTCAAGTGCCCTGACGTGCCTACCTTCAGGTATTGAGAGCGTCATTGAAGAAAAGACTCAACCTAAGGAGGTGTTTGGAGACCTGTTTTGGACAACTGTGGCAGAACTCAGCCAAGGTACTCTTGTGCGTGTTGGTTGTCAGGTGCATTTTGAGGAGTTCACCGCCCGGATCATCAAATTTTACTTAGTGACACGAATGCATTTTTATGCGAGGTTCCTGCAACGAGAACGTGCATGCGCTAGTAAAGTCTGCCCGCAAGCGAGCAAAGCACATATTATGGACCGTATGACCACGTATGACGTCTTGGTTGAACACGACGTTTATTAGACGCGAGGTCTTGGAAGCCAACGGGCAGAGCGCGCACACACTCGATGATGATGAGAATGACACGGTGACGATGAGGACAGAGTGACAAACGGATGATGATGATTATGATAATGCACAGGTGAGGAAGAAGTA
The DNA here is from genome assembly GCA_030522465.1 of Rhipicephalus appendiculatus. NCBI lineage: Eukaryota > Metazoa > Arthropoda > Arachnida > Ixodida > Ixodidae > Rhipicephalus > Rhipicephalus appendiculatus. The sequence continues at coordinate 242,328 of JALIZH010011818.1, forward strand.
CATAACAAATGCCCACAATATATAGATCTTAACGATGCACTTGTGAATGTGGTGCTCTGATGGACGAAAACAGTGCTGGCTTCATTTTTTTTCTTTAATCTCGAAATAAAGTGCTGGGAGAGTATATCTATCATGAGGTGCCTTATATTATTGACGCCACTTTACATTACGTACACCTATTGGCATGCTGATTGTTACTTCATGGCTGCTTCCGCGATTAAGAATAATTGGCCAGAAAGGATTAACAGGTTATTCCTATGAAACACAGTTAACTTGAGTCACACGAACGTGTAGCGCGTTTTCAAGACCGTTACTGTTAAGATGCGGTGGCGTGTCGTTCTGAGACTCAAAGCGAAATTAGCTTTGAAATGAACCGGGCGTCTTGGTGGCGGTAACGGAATGTAACGGGAATCTTCACTATGCCTCGTTACTAAATGCACGAGAATTTGCAACAACTCGTTAACAGAGCCTAGCGGACGGTCAAGGCTGCTGAAGCTCTTGAAAACGCACTTCATCAGAGCACTCCGGTAGAGCGCAGCGGCGATTTTCACAATCGGTCGAGTTTTGCTGTCGATATGCTAAACACGAGGCCATAAATATATTAAAAAGATAATCGGAGAAAAGCATCTGTGCGATTGCGCGAGCGAAGTCTTGGGACCGAGCGTGTTCGACAGTACGACAGTAGAGCTGCTTGCGGCGCTTCCGCCATCTGGCGGCGAGCCAAGGAACGGGGGGCGCCGCAATGTATGGCGCCTGCGGAGAGTTTGAAAACTGAACGTAGTCTAGTAACGTTGGCCATGCACTCTTATTTTTGTAGCGTAAGCTGCACTGGCAGAGGTTTAGCAGTTTCGCGTTGCTAGAGTGTACTAGAACAGGGGAGTGCTCGGAACGGCCGCAGCATCAATGTACAGAAAGTGGCGGCACTGCAAATAATTACGATCACCGTCAAATATCTTGTATTTTACTTCGCGTTTCAAGCTACTTTTGTGGCAATGCGTACCAATTGAAGCGAGATTTAAGAAACAAGGAGGAACAATACAGCTATAAGAAGTTACACTAAAGAATAAAAACTCAACATCGATAGCTGCGATTCGAACCTGGGCCTTTCGAGTGGGAAGCGGGCATTCTACCTCGGCATTACTTTGGGGGGAGCCGCGCGCTACTCTTACAACGACGACATATTGCAGACTACCGATCGCAGCGCCGCAAGCGGATTGACCCTCTTAGGGCTTCACTTTTTGAAGCTCGTTACCGGCACTCCCCTGTTCTAGTACACTCTAGCGTTGCTTACACTGAGCAGTGTTGCGCATGCCCGAGGAGGAGTGACGCCACACGGCGCACGGCCGGAGCGCCGGAGAAGGCCTGGAAGCTCCTAGAGGCACTTGTCACTAGTGGGCAGGCGCTTGACTCGCGTGAGCTCACTCGCTAGTCCCTCCGTCTGTCTGTCTGTCTGTCTGTCTGTCTGTCTGTCTGTCTGTCTGTCTGTTTGTCTGTCTGTCTGTCTGTCTGTCTGTCTGTCCAGCAGTAAGCATGATAATTAAGCGAATGCTAGACAACCAGGCAAGCTAAGCATAATCAACTGAACCTGAGCTGGCGCTACGTGTATCCTGGCATAGCCGAGCTAAGCCACTGCTATTTTTTTATTCCTTTGGTGTGGTCGGGTTTACACCACAACACCTGTTATCACCGCTCAGTGGAAGCCGCGCCGCAATGTTTCGGAATCTTCGAGATTGTCTTAGATTATTCTGTTAAGATGACGCGCGCAAATCCTGCCGCGGAGGCCTCGTTTCCATGGAGGCGAAATGCTAGCGGTGCATGTACTTATTTAAACTATTTTAGCGCATTATGGTAAAGAAGAAACGGCCGAGCAGATCGACACAAGAGGACAGAGCGCTACTCTCTACAGGCATCTACTAGCGCTCTGTCCTCTTGTGTCGATCTGCTCGGCCGTTTCTTCTTTACCATAATGCGCTATACCAGTTCAAATACGACGAACCAACTCGCCCAATCTTCAATACTTGTGCATGTACTTAGTTTTAATTGCACGTTAAAGAACATCCGACAGTCAAAATTTCTGGAGCCCTCCACTACTGCATCCCGCGTATCATATCGTGGTTTTCGGACGTAAAAACCAAATATTTATTATTAAGATTGCGCGCAGTGCGCGTGTACTCTCGTTTATTCGTGAGCTTACGCGAGCACCAGTGATAGCGCTGGAAGGTGCGATCACTGATGTATAAAACAAGACGCCTTCTGCCGATTATCAGATTACCGAAGCCCGACGACATTTATTGCCACTATCGGAGTACAGATCGTCTTTGATGGTACTTTGAGTTACTTAGTTTTCTGGGTCGAAGTTAACCCAATAGAGAGTTTCGCATAGAATAACTGCCGCTTTCTATAGTCACCACCACGTGACAACACAATAGGTCTCTGGCGTTTCTGGGATGCACATGCCCTCTCCTTGAAGAAAAGTTGGTTGCACGTTAGTGCGTATATAAATAACGAAAGCTTTACGCCAGCAGATAAGAATATGAAAAGAAATTGCAGTTGTGTGTGCTGTATACGTATACACAATGCGTCACAAAAAATGTCGCTACCAGCGTTGTCGCTGCTGTACACCGGTGATTCGGCTTTTATGGACAAGCTAAAACTGCACACTGGTATTTGCGCCATCGTGCAAAGGCTTCATGTTCAACCTTGTGTCGTTCAATGGCAACCCGCTAGCTGGTCGGCAAGCTCAGCAGAAACTCTCACCAATTACAGAAATGACAAGCAAGAAGCGCTGTCAGCGAAGTGTCTAAAGAGCTGTCCTGTTAAGCAGATAAAACAAACCCTAATAAGTTCTTCGGAATTAAACTAATGTACTTTGACCAAGCACAAAGCTTTTGAGACAATAACAGACATTTCATTAAAATGAAATATCAGTCACATTTAGGAAATTTTCAACCCGACCTTTTTGGGCATATAAGCGCTCGCTACTACATTAGCGGGGTCTATAGCAACATATTTGCGAATGTATCGAAGTATCTTAACATACAATTGGCAAGTATCGTATCGGATACAATTGTTGCGGTAGTATCTTGTATCTGTATCTCCAGTACTTCTTGCCTGGGTATCTTGTATCGTATCGCGATGCAATTTCAAAGTATCTTTGCCCAGCCCTGCAAGTGTGTAGCGGGTACGACGCTTTTCCGAAGATTGATGAATAATGGCATAGTGGACGCTTCCCCACTACACCAAAATTATGATGACTTTGGCGTAGTGGGTACGATGCAAGTGTGCTTGTAGTAGTTGCCCCTGTTTAAAAAAAGGCTCTAGAAAGGCCGCTTTTCCAGCTTTCCCTGTGACTGTGCCGCGTTCCGCGCAGGCCTGGCGGTTTTTTGCTGCAGTAACCAGCAGTAAAATTTGTTTTCTATCTCGAATTCATGTTTCACATAAAACGTCTATCCCACACTAGTATTATACCCAAAATTATCAATTAACGAGAAGTACAAATTTTAATGTACCGCACCTTAACAATGTTATTGTAGCTTAAAGATGCCTGTAGAGTTACATGTGATAGCTTATGACTGTAGGAAAGTAGAGTAAATTTAAGGGCTCGCTATCTTTGTTCTCATTATACTTTTCATTAATATTAGCTTCTGAGACTCTGTGGCACATGGTGAAGCCATCTTTCTGAATGCGACATTGTACACAATGTGAGATTCAATCATCCACGCCATCCGCTAAGAAATCATTACTGAATTCTCAAGACATTTACAATAATTGGCCTTTTCTGGGTCCGAAAAGCACCTCTAGTAGAGATCGTCGAAATTGAAACTGGTGGTCCTTGGCCTTCGAAATGGCCCGCTGCGCGCCACAAGGCAATCGCGGAGGCCTGCATTGGCACCTTTCTTTTTTTTTTTTTTTTTTTTTTTTTTTTTTTTTTTTTTTTTTTTTTTTGGGGGGGGGGGGGGTAATTTGCACGATTGTGACACCAGATGTTCCTTGGTCTGCACCTGCCGTCGCGTATTGGCCACCAAAAATCATGCGCGGCGCAGACTACCTACGCGGAAAAGGCCCATGCTGACGGCATGATTGTACTAACAAAGAAATGCTTTAACAGCCTAGTCAGGGAAAAAAATATCTGTGCATAAACATTCACTTCAACCTATGCAAGTACCGACAAAATTTGCGAGCGTTTACGTCAGAGTGTTCAAGATCAGCCTCGCTCGCTCAGGAGCTTAATAACCAGAAACGTAGCTGCCGTTGCAGAGAGAAAGAAGCAACATTTGTTCTCAAAACAAAGTTGATAAGTCCGATCAACTTTGTAGCAACTATTACGCAGCAACTATCATAAAATGTCGCATATTTATGAATTTTTCAAAAGTACTTTCCTTCGCTCTACAAGTTTCAGAGAATGTTAATTACCTTATCTTTGTTGCGCATGCATTTCATACACGAAATGTCTTCTTTGTAACGGTAATATTTGTGTGTTACATCGTCATGAACTTTCGAGAACGACGGGCAATGAAATTGATCCCTCCGTCTTGAATATGTTCCATATTTCTTGCCTCCTAAATTAGTCCGGCGTCGTCCTGCGTTGTCGTCGTCGTCGTATCCACCCCTGTGCGATGACGATGACGCTGCCATCACGGCACAGCACTGTGCCGCATAGTGGGTACATGGAATGTACCCACTATGCGTCATAACGATGACGCTGATGACGATGTATGGCATCGCGATATGGTCTCAAATGCATATCGTTTGACCACATGCAACCAACCACCATCCGAGGAACCTGCATCGATCTCGTCTTTGCAAACTTTCCACTACGACCCATCCAGGAACCACTCTCCCTCCATTTCACCGACATAAAGCCATAAATCCATAAGACCATAAAGTTTGTCACGCCTTTTATGATGTACTGGGCTTAGTCCGTCCCTCCTTCCCGCGTCCCACACCACCACAGCGCATTCGCGTCCCCTCCTCTCTCTCTCCTCTCCTACGCTCACCCCATTTCTCTCCTCTAGGAATCCTCTACTCTACGGAGCGGCGCCCGCGTCCCGCGTCCTACACACCAACAGCGCATGCGCGTCCCCTCCCCCCTCTCTTTCTTCTCCTATGCTCACCCCTTTTCTCTCCTCTAGGAATCCTCTACTCTACGGAGCGGCTCCCGCGTCCCACAGCGCATGCGCGTCCCCTCTCTCTCCTCTACTACGGTTCCCCCGTTCTATCCTCTAGGAATCCTCTATGGAGCGGCGCGCACGAGAAGTGGTGCGACAGCTGCACACTCCGGTGGGGGGCGCCACGGTAGTTCCGTGGTATGGAAATGACGGAGCGCGCCTCATTCTCTCTCCCGTGCAGCGCCGCGATGCGCGCCCGGGCCGCTGCTGCGAAACGAGAGCGGCGACGTTTCTCCCGCGCAAGCTAACCATCTCCCCGTTGCTTCGCATCCACACATGGTTCCCTTTAGCGGGAGATGGGAAAGTTTTTTACCATTCGTTCGCTATATAACTTCTTTATTTTAGTCTTGTTGGCGTGAAAAACTAATAAAATGAACTAAGGCTATCCTCTTCGGTATTGGCTACGAGCAGGGTATTCAGTAATATAAACGCGCTGCCTTCCGCCGTCCCCGGGCTTGCATGAACGCTCGGCAATGCTGCGCTTGACACGCGACTGCCAGGCTGCCGGTGGCGGCAGTCACCGTGATCACAGCTGCAGTAACCATGGTAACCTTCTTGTGAACGCGACGGTGGCGTCGTCTGGATTTTCATTAGGAGCGCCGCTGCGAGGAGCCCTCCGCGTACCCAATCGAGTAAACTCTACCTAAATTATCTTCGCGAGAGAGCGCACCTCCTGCTTAAACAATTTCGTTTCTTGCTTTTTCTTCTACAATATATACTGTTTTTAGAACAAGAAGTCAAAAACAATTTTTTTTTTGTTTTCAATGGTTCATGCCCACTATTCGCGCGGCAATATGCCAAAAGAAGAAGTTCGCCGAAGACCGATGGGTGAGCCTACTTTTATCTTGCTGCTCCTTTATTTACGAATTCAGCTTAGCTCCCTGTGTTTGTAAGATCGTCTTTATGTCTCACGAGGCAGTGTGGAATAAGCAAATCCTATTTATATATGCGGCTAGAGTCAGCGTAGACATTAGCTTCGTTGTTTACATTGTTCCCAGCACTGCAATTAAGATGCCTACTATATATATTCTCTGTGATATTTATTACATGCCGGAACCACAATGTTAGTATAAGATACGCTGTAGTAGTGAACTCCGTATTTCTTTTGGCGACTAGGATACTTCAACGTGCACCTTAATCTGAGTGCACAGGGGTTTTTAGAGTCAAGATACGACGGCGAGCGTCCAGAGACGCGCCATGCAGATAGCGCCCAACCCGAGTGAGAGGGATGACTGACTTCGATGCACGCCACACCAGGAGGCTTTGAAAAACATCTCGTGTGACTTGCATAGCTACTTACGAATGAATGAGAACTAACAGACAATGATGCCAAGGAAAGTATCGGGGACGTTATTAGTTATAATTGTGATGTAAACATGAAGAAAGAAAAGATGACGAAAAGATAACCTGCCGCTGGCAGGGACCGAACCTGAGACCTTCGAATAACGCGTCCGATAGTCTACCGACTGAGCTACAGCGGTGGTCGTCCCCCGTCAAAAAAAAAAAAAAAGAACGAGCCCATAAAATATCAGAATGAGTTGAGCGCATACGAGGACACGGACAAAAGAAGGAGACATACACACACTTTCGTATTTTGTCCGTGTCCTCGTATGCGCTCAACTCATTCTAGTATGACCAACCAACAAGCCCGCATCGCCACCCTCGTCGACTCCATAAAATATCTGCTCCTTTCTTTCATTCATAGCGAGGGTCTCGTTCTGGCAGACTTGACGCCTTCAAGTGGTATGCGAGGGTCATTGGTCACCTGCCAGCTCGTCATAAGATCAGCGGCTACGTGACGCCAACACGCAGAATATGTGTTCTACACCCGTTGTCATGGCTACTAGCGTCGCTGACTAACGCTACCAGGTTTAAGTGCGCCTATATTTATACCCCATAAAGTGGACGGGGCGATGACCGCTGCCGTAGCTCTGTTGGTAGAGCATCGGACGCGTTATTCAAAGGTTGCAGGTTCGGTCCCTGACGCAAGTTACCTTTTCGTCCACCTTTCTTTCTTCACATTTACATTACAATTATAACTAATAACATCCCCAATACTTTCCTTGGCATCATTGTCTGTTAATTCTCGTCAATATCGTGTCTTGCATAGCTACTTGTATCGCCCCAGCAATTGCGCGGGAAAGAAAATGTTCTGCTCTCCTCCCACCACTCGTCTGGGCTGGCCGTGCCCGCCACATCGCTGGCGCCGCCGGCTTTGAAGTCCCTTACGAAGTTTGCTGGTCTGCCGTCGTTGTGGGGAAGTGAGCGTTGGCCGGCGTCGACAGTTTCATGGCGCTCGCTCGCTGCGCGTTTTTGCGCCGCGAAGTTTTACTGCAAGCGCCGTTCATGCATCGTGCTTTGTTGCTCGAAAACCTCCAGAACAAAAGAACTTGAGTCTGGCCTAGTTGGTGCTTACTGTTCGACGTCTTGACCGCACACAAAAGACGAGGACAGAGGCAAGTACGATGACAAGGGCGGTAAACTTTCAACTCGGTTATTCCGAGAAAGACGAAGCAATATAAAGCGGATTCTGACATGCGCGTACCTCCCTCCCTCTGACCTCCTCTTTTGTGTGCAGTCAAGATGCATCCAACTCCAGAACAAGTCCCGCAATATTTTTCTGGCTCCCAAAGAACGACAAGGGCGCGTCGTGATTTTCGTTGTGATGATTATATACATGGGGGGTTTTGCTGTGAGGCAACAGTTCACGTTTTAAAAAAATTAGTGGCTTGAAAAGAGCATTATGTTGCACTTATGTCACTGTACGAGGAAGCGGCAGAAATAAATCGCATTTGACGTAACAAGAGTTGCTCTTTTATGTCCCCGTGGCGCCTTTGCATTTGTCTCCGTCTAATCACTCGCCATCGCTTTAATACGCGTTTCTCACACTATACGAACCTGTGTGGAAACTTTTACTGCATTGACACGAAAAAGACGATTTCACTTTTTTAAGGAGGAAACAGTTTCAATGAGGAAACAGTGCTATGCTAAACCAACAAAATGTTAAACCAACTAGCCAACAAGTTCACCCTATTAGACATTTTTAAGGGTCGACAGCGCGCTTAATCTTTTTTGCTCATCGGAATTTACGGGCGGTCCCTTTTATTCAGATTGGAACCGTTTCGCAAGCATTCCAGATGCGCAGAGGTGACGGCTCTGCCCAGGAAAACGCTGAGCTATAAGATCAACGCCTTTCAAGGACACATGGAATGAATCCTTTCATCACTGGTGTTCATCTTAATTCTGATCACTTAATTATTATCTCAAACTGTAACTAAACTCAGCTTTCGGCTACGAAGTCAATTAAGTGCGCCATTATTAGTTGTGGTGCATGTTGTCACGGGCGCTCAGTTGTGAAGACTGCGCGCATAAATAAGACAAACAAATAATGAAACGCAAGCGGCCCCACTAGTGGAGGAAGTGCGCAGCACGGACACGCAGCGATTTCCATTCGTAAAACCCCACTGCTGCATTTACTAAAGCGTCGATGACGTTGTAGTTTGAGGTAATCATGTAGGCTTTCCCCATCGCGAGTAGAATCTTGTTAGGCACATTCGCAAACTCGCTGTGTAACACGCGCACTTGTTTTCGATGCGCTTTATAGACTTCCTGCATGTTACGGCAGTTGAGATACAGCAGCGAGTTCGGTCAGTTTTGCCTCAAGGCGGTTGTTTCCCCATTCACGTGTGGCGACCACTGAGCGCCGATGAACTGCAAGTGGGGGAAACATGTCCCTGTAGTAGGGACCATATACAGTAACTCAAACAATCGTGCGTTCAGCGCCCTCTCTCGCGCGGCGCTGGGGTCAACCGCATGTGTCCGAAGAGTTTCGGCGACCTTAAGTTAACTATTTCAATTTCTTGGTTATTGCTGTTACTTATAATATTTCAGACCTTGTTCGTTTATTATAACCCAGTTTTCAGCGTTGCTAGTCGTGTTTTGGGCTTGTATTGAGCGCTTGATTGTGAGCGTAACCACTTCAGATGAGATCTACAGAGTGCTACGCATTTACAGATGAGATCTACTGAGTGCTACGCTTTAAAGTGCTACGCATTTAAAGAAAGAAAAACTTGGGGGACCTTTAAGCTTCGCCTTTAAGAGTTGAACGCGATAGTGATATCCTGTTCCTAGTGCGTAATTAAACCACCTAATACATACTATGTAATGGGTAGCATGCTTTAAACCACGAGCAATTATGCTCGCGAAATGTTGTCGAACTTGCTATGCTCCCACTACGTGGTCTTAAGAAAATACGCGCAGTAACGTGTGTGCCTTTTGTAATGGGTGGCCTGCTTTAATCACGATGTCGTTATGATGTTCACGTATTCTGACGCCCGATGGCAATGTACGCTTGTACCACGCAATATTACTGCAGTTTTACATGTTGTATGGTGACGCCTGCATACAGGAGCGTGTGTTTGTAAAGTATGCAAGTTATTTTCACTGAATTTCCAAGCAGAGGAAGTTATTTTCATCGTATTTCCAAGCAGACGCGTGGCTGTGTGGTAGAACACCTGCTTACCACCCAGACGGCTTCGGTTCGATCCTCACTCGGGCTCGAAAATTTTATTATTTATTTTATTTGCATCTTTCTCGATTTTTCGGTCGCGGACAAGATGATTTTTCGCTTACAACCAGGGACGCCGACGCCGGAATTTCTGCGAAACAAGCTCCTTAACGCTATCACGTTAATAATTACAATAAAACGGCAGCGCACACCGAGTTGAGACACAATACACGAAACACAAAAGGACGACACAAGCGCTGAACTTCAACTAATCTTTATTGAAAACCACCTTTGCTTAAATAGCATCTTTTTGCGCGTGCGCATAGCATATTGGTAAGAGCAAAACCCAAGACAATCTCAAGCGCAACAACCCCGGAAGCCGCAATCAAATCACAATGCAAGAGCGGAAGGATTCAAGATAGGAGCAACCAAAAACCAACATAAAAAAACCTAAAAAAATAAACAAACCATACCACATCACCTGTTAAAACCTAAAAACTTCCTCTCTTTTGACGATAGAGCGACCGATGGGCAGCTAATGCAGTCTTCTTTTCTTTCGAACATTTCTGCCGCTTCTAAAATTTCACGTGCGATTTTTCCTTTTTCTTTACACACCACCCTCGTGTTGCCCAACATGGGTGCGCAGCCGCAGTCCCTGCAGTGTATGGCAAGGTGGCCTGCATCTTTTTTGGAGCAGTGATAATTGTGCTCCGTGAGCCTCGTGTTGAGGCATCTGCCCGTTTGGCCTACGTACACCTTATTGCACGTCAGCGGTATCGAATAGACGACACACTCAGTGCAGGTGACGTAAGGGTTCCTGTGCTTTATCGAGCATGCTTCCCTCTGTTTGCTCTGCGAATTGGCTTTTTTGCAAAGGGCTGACAGCCGCGCAGGCGCAGAAAACACCACATCCAACCCAACCTTTCGGCCGAGCAGCAGCTTAAAACAGTCTGCTGAGCTAGTTGGAATAACAAACTTTGCTGCATTTCGAGCGCCTAAGCAAAACAGGGGAAAACAACATGCAAAGAAGAATGGCTCTTATTGTCCTTTCTTCTTTTCCTGCCTAGATGTTTTTTTAACGCGATAGCATTAAGGTGCTCGTTTCGCAAAAATTCCGATGTTGGTGGCGGCGTCGGCGTCGTTCGTCGTAAGCAAAAAAACGGCGCTGCCTGTGAGCGAAAATTGGATGTAGATGCATATATAAGGAAGTAATTATAAAGCTTCAGTTTCAGTAGAACCGAGGATTCCAATCTGCCACCACTGGCTCCCTAACACAATGCGTTTAGCTACTTGGCCGCCACACATACATCCTCTTGCGTAGTAACGATGAGCTAATTATACACCATTAACCGTTGGTGGAACACACACCTCGGACGTGCTCCAGCGTGGCAGATGCCTTGGTATTCTAGCTTGCGGGAGTAGCAAGTTTGTGGTATAACAACCACGCGTCTGATTTTGCGACTTGGTCCGATTTCAAGACCGCCGTCATCAACGTTCTCGGCCGCCCTGCCGTTCGCAAGCTGAAAGCAGAACAGCGCCTACGCGAACGTGCTCAGCAGGCCGGTGAATCATTCACCAGCTATATCGAAGATGTCCTCGACTTGTGTAAAAAAGCCAACGGAACCATGTCTGAGCCTGAGAAGATCCGCAACGTTATGAAAGGTATTGACGAAGATGCCTTCACCATGCTGCTCACCAAGAACCCTGTCACAGTGGCTGAGGTCATCACGCTGTGCCAGAGCTACGAGGAGCTCCGCCGGCAGCGTTCGATGACCCGTCGCTCCCCTTCACGAGGTGCAGAGCTTGCTGGATTGGTGGCCACCTCTGACCAGACGGCGTTGCTGACAGAGCTCAAGTCCTTCATCCGTGAAGAAATCGCACGGCAGTTCTCTCTCCTGGCCTTTGCCCACCCGCCAGCCGTTCAACAATCGGCGACCACCCTTCTTCCTCCCCTCCGCCGAGCGATCGAGCAAGAAATTTCGGAGGTCATGCCAGCGTACCACCGGCAATCTCCGGCTCCTGCGCCCCAGAGTTACGCTCAAGTTGTCGCCAGGCCGCCTCAAGTACTTCCGGCGACCGCACCTCTGACTTACGCCGAAGCCGCCGCTCGACCTCCATCCACCGAAGCGGGTATGCCGGCTACGTATGCTGACGTCGTCCCTAGGCCTCGACCTCAGCCCACCATCCAGCCATTCCAGCCACAGTTCCGTCCGTCAGGTCTTGCGACATGGGCGCGACCTACCCCGGCGAACCAATGGCGCACACCCGACAACCGGCCCATCTGCTTTGCATGCGGTTACGCCGGTCACGTTGCGCGTTATTGCTTTCGGGTGCAACCGCCTCCTGTCCCGTCACCTGCCGCTGGCCAGCTGAGCCGTCCCTTTCACGACTCACCCCCCGTCTATGCCACCGACGTCTCGCCCAGCTTCATCTCCTCGTAGGTCCACGTCTCCACGACGTCGATCCCTGTCACCCATGCGGCCAAGTTCGGCCGCTCAAGAGCAGGAAAACTAGTCGTCGCAGTCCACGAGGCAAGGGCTGCGACGCTATCGAACTGTGAAAGCCCTCAGAGAAATCCATGGAATGTCATTGACGTGTTTGTGGACGGTGTTCGCTCATCTGCCCTTATCGATACTGGAGCTGCCGTATCCGTTATGGACGCAAAACTTTGCCGCTTACTCCGAAAAGTGACGACGCCACTTTCTGGGATGTACCTCCGTACCGATAGTTCGCAGAGTATTAACCCTACAGCAGTGTGCACTGCTCGCGTCGTCATTCAGGAAGTTCTGTATGTCGTCGAGTTCATCGTCATTACTGTATGCTCTCACGACGTCATCCTGGGATGGGATTTTCTCTCCCGCCACGACGCCGTCATTCATTGTGCCTCTGCCGAAATCGAACTCTCGCCGTTCTCACATTTGAGGCCAGTAGACAGTCCCTCGACACTGAGAAAGATCCTCGTCAAAGACGATACGACAGTACCTCCAAGCTCGTCAACGGCTGTGTCGGTGTACTGCGCCGGTCTCTCCGACACAATTGCACTCCTTTCGCCATCTGACCGTGGTTGCAGTAGGAAAGGGTTGCTAGTACCTTTCGCGACCGTGCAAGTAACTCAGGGCAACACCGCTCTTTTTGTGACCAACCCATTCCCGTACATGGTTACGTTGGTTCGAGGGGAATGTCTCGGCAGAGTGGAACCCGTCGACGAAGCACAAGTCCTGGACGTACCCGATGACTCGCACTGTCCCAGTTCTCGTACCGTCAGTGCTATTTCCGCGTCTGATCCGTCACCTGCTGACGTATTTGGTCCCTCCATTGCTGATAACCTTACGTCGGTCGAGCGTTCCCAGCTTCTGGGCCTGCTGCAAGAATTTCGTTCTTCTTTCGATGTCGGGCAAACTTCGCTTGGTCGCACGTCCGCTGTTACACATCGCATCGACACTGGCGCCCAGCCACCGTTACGGCAACGTCCATATCGCGTGTCGCCTGCCGAACGTCGGGTAATTAATGAGCAAGTAGAAGACATGCTCCTACGCGACGTAATTCGGCCCTCGGACAGCCCATGGGCGTCTCCTGTTGTTCTCGTTGCGAAGAAGGACGGTTCTGTGCGGTTCTGTGTGGACTACCGACGCCTCAACAAGATCACTCGTAAGGACGTGTATCCACTACCGCGAATAGACGACGCGATTGACAGCCTGCAAGGAGCAGAATTCTTTTCATCTCTCGATTTGCGCTCAGGGTACTGGCAAGTACCTATGGCTCAAGACGCTCGACCGAAGACCGCCTTTGTCACGCCCGACGGCTTGTACGAATTCAACGTCATGCCGTTTGGGCTGTGCAATGCGCCCGCCACCTTTGAGCGCATGATGGATACCGTTCTGCGCAACCTGAAATGGCAGACGTGCCTGTGCTACCTCGACGACGTCGTCGTTTTCGCTCCGGACTTCTCCACGCATCTTCAGCGCCTGCGGCATGTTTTGACGCGCTTGAGTGACGCCGGTCTCCAACTAAATCTGAAGAAGTGCCGATTTGCAGCGCGGCAACTCACCATCCTAGGCTACGTCGTGTCCAAGGACGGAATCCTTCCCGATCCGGCCAAGCTTCGGGCCGTGGCCGAATTTCCCAAACTTGCGTCCGTCAAAGAACTGCGCAGTTTCGTAGGACTGTGTTCGTACTTTCGACGATTCATACGAAACTTTGCCACGATCATATCACCACTGACGAAGCTCCTTGGAAGTAACGGGCCCCTTGATTCGTGGTCATCCGAGTGCGACGACGCGTTCGCCAAGCTCCGCCATTTGTTGACGTCTCCTCCCATACTACGCCACTACGACCCTACGGCCCCCACGGAGGTGCACACAGACGCCAGCGGCGTAGGCCTCGGCGCTGTCCTGGCGCAGCGCAAACCCGGATTCCCCGAATATGTCGTGGCATACGCAAGCCGTACGCTCACGAGAGCCGAGACAAATTACACCGTCACGGAAAAAGAGTGCCTGGCGATCGTCTGGGCCCTTACAAAGTTTCGACCTTATTTGTATGGTCGCCCATTTGACGTCGTCACCGACCATCATGCACTCTGCTGGCTGTCGTCGTTGAAGGATCCCTCAGGCCGTCTCGCCCGCTGGGCTCTTCGCCTGCAAGACTACGACATCCGCGTGCTATACCGCAACGGACGTCAGCATGCTGACGCCGACGCCCTCTCGCGCTTCCCACTGCCTGACGACAATGCCCCCCTTCTCAGTATCTTCCATTGCCGTTTCTGTCATCGATGTTCACATCATCGCTACCGAACAGCGCAGGGACAATTGGATCGCCCAGCTGATCGACTTGCTCTCTGATCCGTCGGCAACACAATCCACTCGCGCCTTGCGTCGCCAAGCTCACCATTTCGCCATACGTGACGGCCTCCTGCACCGACGCAATTACAACGCCGACGGCCGGCAGTGGCTACTCGTGATACCCCGCAGTTTGCGGTCGGAAATATGTGAGTCCTTCCAATCGGATCCTCAATGCGCGCACTCTGGGGTAACCAAAACATACCACCGCATTCGACAACGCTACTTCTGGCGAGGGATGTACCGCTACGTGCAGAAGTTCGTTCGCTCGTGCCTCGATTGCCAACGCCGCAAACCGTCAACGCACATGTCTCCAGCTGGTCTACAACCGTTACCTTGCCCTGACCGTCCGTTTGGGCGCGTGGGTATCGATTTGTATGGACCACTCCCTCTGACATCGGCTGGTAACCGCTGGGTCATCGTCGCCGTAGACCATCTAACGCGATACGCCGAAACCGCCGCCCTACCTGCGGCTACTGCGCGCGATGTTGCCTCCTTCCTGCTGCACTGATTCATACTGCGTCACGGTCCACCCCAGGAGCTTCTCAGCGATCGAGGCCGTGTCTTCCTGTCGGAAGTCGTCGAAGCCATCCTCACGGAGTGCCATTCTGTCCACCGCAAAACTACTGCTTACCACCCGCAGACGAATGGCCTCACCGAACGCTTTAACCGCACCCTCGGCGACATGCTTTCAATGTACGTCGCCGCCGACCACACGAATTGGGATGCTATACTGCCCTTCGTCACCTACGCTTACAACACCGCCCCTCAAAGCACTACTGGTTTTTCGCCCTTCTTCTTACTATACGGACGGCACCCGTCGCACACCATCGACACGATACTCCCGTACACGCCGGATCAATCTGAGTGTGTCCCTATTTCTGACACAGCCAGGCTTGCTGAAGAGTGTCGCGAGCTTGCCAAGACCTTTACGACGAATGAACAAGAGCGGCAGAAGAGTATTCGTGATGGCTCCGCCACTACTGAGCCCACGTTCCTCCCTGGAGCGCTCGTATGGCTCTCGGTCCCTGCCTCCGCAGCTGGCCTCTCTTCAAAACTACTGCCGAAATACGAAGGCCCCTACCGTGTCATCGAGCGCACATCTCCGGTCAACTACCTGATCGAACCCATCGAACAATCTTCGGACATGCGCCGTCGAGGGCGCGACATTGTCAACGTGGACCGTCTGAAGGCCTATTATGACCCGCTCATTGTGACAAGCTGTTAGGTCGCCCGGCGGCTCCCTTTTCGTACCCGGGGTAATTGTAGCGAAGCCTTGGAACTGAGTAATGGGTTGCACTCTCGAGCGCCTTCTAGTGGGTCATCTCCAAAGAAGGACGCCGCTCGCGCTCAGAGTTCGTGCCTGGCCGTGGCTGTCGCCATTCCGCAGTTTCGCTGAGTTCCGGCAAATAAACGCCTTAACAAACTATATATCACCCGCGTGATGGCGCAAAGGGCCCACGGGCTCACTTTCCTTGTTTCGCCGCATGCGTGGATGTAGGAGGGCGTCGGCACTTTGGCTTTCCTTGTGGCACTGATTTCGTGTCCGCCGAGAAGCGAAGATAGGCTGGCGATTGGGAAGGCGATACAAACGCGGTCCTATTACGCTATCACGTTCCACGAGCGTCCTGCAACCTTTTCTCCCCGTTTCCCCCAAAGAGACCTCAAAACGGTTTTTCTCTTTTTTCAATTTTGTCAACGTTTAGGCTACAGTATTGTCAACTTATTGGATCCATCAGTTAAGTGACACACATGTATCAAGGCATGGGCGTCGACAGTATGTTATCTTGGTGGGTGCCAACCCATGTTGCATCGCGGCCGTGTAACGTGGGATACTGGTGTAGCTTGCGTAGTGCTGGTGTGGATTAAGGTATTCCTTTTTCACCCACCCCCCTCCTGCCGACGCCCATAGCTACGGGCAATGATTAGGACCCTCCATCTGAGCACTGCCTGTTCTCATTAACTCGCCGAAGCCATTGCTAGCGACGGTAGCGTGCTCGACGAAAACGAATGGCATCACGGAGCGGTCTGCTTCGCCAAGTGCCCCAACACAGGTAGCGGTATCTATATTATTCTCCAGTACACCGACAATCTGTTTATGCCAAGTGTGTGGACAAAAAAGTATTCGATCACTATCACCGAAAATCGGGCAGTGCGGTTGTGTCTTGAGGGGTGAAGTTACAGCCAGAGACGCGTTGATCAAGCCATTCATCAAATACTGACAACTGGGCGCTCACTGTACCAAACAGCCGAATCTGCTCGCCACTTGCCTTACATGCCGTACACGATGTCGCCGCTTTTCTATTCACCAATCGTTACATTCGCTGCATACAACCCAGCTAGGGCAATTATTCGGGTCCCAGAAAAGAAACCTCGAAATGAACACTGTCGCGCAGCTCACGTTCAGCACGCAGACGACGTTCGCTTTCCGCAGGATGTTCAGTGAAGTAGCCTGGACGTGTCCAATCAGATCGGTCACCGGCGTAGGGAAATGATTCTACGTAGAGTTTTTATTTTATTTATTAGTGTAACCTACATCACCCAAGTGGGCATTATTGTAGGGGGGGTGTGAAAGAAAAAAAAACGGACATGGCACACATTTGCGCAGCAGTGCCTGCGTAATTAAGAAAAGCTCACATCTTGTAATGAGGAATAAAAAGCATCGGCTGGAAATGCAAGCAGGAAATTGAAAATTCGTTCTGCTGAGGCACTGGGATCTGTAACAGTTCGCATGTTTGAAGTCTTTTCATAAATTCACGCTCCGTTGTGGGTGTTTGTCTCTGCGCGTTGCGCAGTTAAATTGGGTGTGGAATCCGATGCTCCACCAATCGGTGCCCTATGGATTCCCATCTACTACCCATTTGAGTCCCATTCTTCGCCATATTTGTAACCATTATATAAGTGGCACAACGTGATGAATAGTTTCGGGAGATACAGAGCTCTAAATATTAAACGTACACAGCAATCCACGAGGCGGCCTGATACACACACATTACCATTCTACGGTGCGCGCAAGTTGTAGCATGAAAGAAGATGGCTCGTCGGTATCAGGTTACGATGTAAAACTTTGAGCGCAAATAAACGACGCAGGACGAAAAAGGTAAAGTGGTGGAAGGTTGTGGTGTGTGTTTGCCTTCGTGGTACTGCCAGGCCCCGGAAACTGAGCGCTAGTTTCGGTTTCAAGGAACATGCAAGCGCGTAGCGGTTGCCGGGCATCCTAAGATCTGGTTGAACGAAATGAGGTTGATGTGGAAGTTCGCACTTAATTGCTTTCGCGAGTTTTTACAAATAAAAAATTTGATTTCACTGTAAAGAACTCTTCTTCTGTTTATTTGTCTTGTTTTGTTTCTTATTTTGTGAATTTTAAATCAGGCGAAGCGCGGGAAGTGGCTGACTTGTGTTCGTAGCGCTGGCCTCCGCTCCTCCTTGCCACTCGCTCAGCGATATCACAAGTTGGATCGCGCTCAGTTACCTTGCTCGGTTGGCGTGCCAAGTACGGGAAAGATAAGACAGAAAGTTGTGGTGTGCAGAGAACGGAAGCCGCAGTGAGCTATGCCGAGCAAGTCAACGATGCATTAGACGAAGATAGTTAAATCGGGCATCACATGTTTTTCGCGGCTCTGCAGTGTGTTAACCCGGGGATTTCCAGTTCCGCGAAGGTTTTTCAGGTTTCCTCGTGGCAACGGGTGACCACAAGTATTTGGACCCATTATTTCAGCAGGTATTAATTTTGCATGAGTACATGAGTGAACCCAGTTCTCTGCAAGCCTGACTGTACTGACATAAGCGCAGTGTCGCTGGACTAATTGGTCAAGATGACAGCCTGCCTGCTGTCGGCAAAATACGTTTAATGAAAGGCTTGAATGCGTGTTGGCTTGGCTACATAGTTTTTTTCATCTTTTACTTTTGGCGTGTAGCTCAAATGATGTCAAGCAATTTTAGGCTCGTTCGTTTTCATGAAATTCATGTAGCCAGTTTGAAACTTTGTGGTTCTTTACTTCTAATACTGTCATTGAAATACATGTGATGGACTGAATGCTTCCAGAAATCATTACAGGAAATGTCGCGCTGGAGCCAACGTTTTCACAAGCGAACTTTTCTTCGTCAAGGCAACGCTGCTGCTCTGACGAAGTCAACTTGCCGAAACATAGTATCCAGTGACGTTCTATCTTGAATAACTTCTCATCGGTTCAAGCCTCTCTGTATCTCTGAACTTCTGTCTCGTTTGGTAGTAGTCAAATTCTGTAAGAAAAATATGTGCGCTGTCGTAACAAACGTGATTGAGTCAAATACGACGTGTCCTGCTCGTGATTCTTGATAATTTTCGCATTGGTTCCGATATTCTTGGTCCACTGTTTGCGCATTATGTCTATATTTCCGTTGTGAATTAAAGCTGCTTTTAGAGATTGACACTTTCACACCACGCGTATGTCTCTGTTTTTTTTTTCTTTAATACGGGACGTGCAATAAAAAATGAATGTTATTTGTGTCGATCGAGTTTTGTCTTCCTGAGCAATCGATCCGCTTAAGTTTCGCCGCTTCAGAACACACGAACAAAATTAAATAAATTGTTAACGAAATTGTACGAATGGCCGCATCTCCAAAGCGGCCAGCGGACCTGAAAGAGGGCGCGAACACATTCCGCTTGCATGAGAAGTGGGAAGGAGAGCTTAACCGCGGCTACCCTCCTCCTCTCGGTTTCGCGCCCTTTCCCTCTATTTGGTGACCTCACCAGTGACGTCATGAAAGAAATGTTCTGTTTGTGATTTATTTCCAGTTGGATGCCCGGCAGCCGCCAGTAGTAAAAGCGGCGCTGCCGCTGCGTATTCATTCATTCATTTTATTACCTCAAAGGTCCCGGTTGGGATATTACATGAGGGAGTGGGTGATAGAAAGGCTAACAATATAATGGTAGTTATGATAGGATGGTTTCGATGAACCGCTTGAATGCTTGGGTGTCGATGATGGTGGCGACTTCGGTGGGCAGGTCATTCCAGTCTTGGGCTGTGCGCAGGAAAAACGATTGGTGAAAGGTGACAGTATGGGCTTGTGGTGGATACACTGCGTTACAGTGACTGTGGCGGGAAATGCGGTGGGCTCTTCTGATGTATTGGTTATCTATAGGCAAGGAATGGAAAAATTTATGATAAAGGTTAAGACGTGCAATTTTGCGGCGCTTAGCCAGATCGGATAAGTTAATCTCTGCTTTTAGTGCCGAGATGCTTGATGTGTATGAATAGTTAGATAGTATAAATCGCGCCGCACGGTTCTGGACAGATTCGAGGGCGTAAGTGAGGTTATTGTGGTGAGGATCAAAGATTGCATTCGCATACTCCAGCTTAGGCCGGACAAAGGTTTCGAAGGCAACTTTTTTAATAGAAGGAGGAGCGAGCGAAAGGTTACGGCGTATATACCCTAGAGTACGATTAGCAGAACTGATTATGTGGTTAATATGACAGGTCCAAGTTAGGTCACGTGAGATGTACACACCAAGATATTTAAATGAATAGACTGTAGCAATCTGGTTGTTATTGATGCTGTAATTATAAACAACGTGATTTTGACGACGGTGAATAGACATTAACACAGTTTTAGATACATTCAAGGACATGAGCCAAGTGTTACACCAGTTCTGTATGCGGGTGAGGTCACATTGTAATGTGGAATGATCAGAGGAGTTAGTAATTGCACGGTAAACAACACAGTCATCTGCGAATAGACGGATGTGAGAAGAAATATTACAAGGGAGGTCATTGATGTATATCAAGAAGAGGAGGGGACCAAGCACGGTACCTTGCGGTACACCTGAAAGAACGGGTGTTAGAGAGGAAGAGCGTGAGTTGGCATAAACGAATTGCTGACGGTTGGTTAAAAATCCTCGTATCCAGTTTAAAACACAAGGGTGGATGTTAAGACGGGACAATTTTAGTAAAAGACGACCATGGGGAACCTTATCGAATGCCTTTTCGAAATCTAAGAATATTGTGTCAGTCGGAATGTTACGGTCTAGGTTTATGTGTAAATCATGCAGAAAAAGAGCAAGTTGAGTGTCACAGGAGTAATTTTTGCGAAAACCATGCTGACTTGGGTGAAAGAAATTTACAGATGTTAAGAAGTTAGCAGTATGGGAGTATATGATATGCTCCATTATTTTACAAGAGACGCTTGTTATAGAAATCGGACGGTAGTTACTGGGCGATGCTCGGCTTCCTTTCTTGAAGACTGGTATGACCTTGCCCACCTGCCAGTCATGTGGAACTGAACCGCTGTCGAGTGACTCCTGAAATATGAGTGATAAAAACAGGCTACACACATGTTTAGTATTTTTTAGCACTTTAGCGTTGATGCCGTCTACTGCCGTGGATGATGAGTTATTCAATGATTCAATGACTTTGACAATGCCGCATGAATCAAATGTGATGTTTTGCATCAGCGGATATGCGGAAGATGGAAGATCTGGTAAACTGTCGGGTGGCTCATTAGTAAAAACAGAACTAAAAACTGTGTTAAGACAATCGGCAACTTCATTCTCAGGAATAGGAAGTCCCGAGCTATCATTAAGTGAAATGTCATCACACTGAGAGGGATTAATTGTTTTCCAAAACCGCTTCGGGTTGGTTTGCAACATAGCTGGTAGGGTGTTAGAAAAGAACTTGTGCTTAGTTTCGATGGTTAGCTGGTTATATTCTTTCTCCACTGCGTAATACTTCTGCCATGTGGAAGCACAGTTAGCTCGTTTGGCAGCTCTAAATAGACGTTTTTTCTTATTATTTAGTCGTTTGAGGGATACATTGAACCATGGGGAACTTATTTTTTCTGTTATTGTAATGGTCGGAATATAAGTACGTATAAGACGATGCATCTCTGATTTGAAAAGCAACCAATTCGACTCGAGAGAATTTAGCGGAAAGTTAGCGGAAAAAGTGTCAAAGTATTCTGTTAATTCTCGGTTTATGCTAACATAGTCTCCCTTATCGTAAAGGGTAAGTGTTTTTCGATTTTTTTTGTTTCTTTAGTACGTTGCAATAAAACGAGGTGTGCACTGTTAGGTGATCACTCAAGCCGCGCAAAAGGGTGATAGGCGTGAAGTTATCAGGATGCGTTGTTAACACAAGATCCAATACGTTGGACGAGTGATCAGTGATGCGCGTGGGATCAGTGACGAGCTGCGTTAAGCCGAATGTTATGCACGTGTTTAGGAAATCGCTTGCCGGGCTGCTGCTAGATAATGAAGAAGCAGGATCAGACCAGTCAATGGTGGGAAAATTAAAATCGCCGAACAAAAGGACAGGACTGTTAGGGTACTTG
This sequence comes from Rhipicephalus appendiculatus, assembly GCA_030522465.1. Lineage (NCBI taxonomy): Eukaryota > Metazoa > Arthropoda > Arachnida > Ixodida > Ixodidae > Rhipicephalus > Rhipicephalus appendiculatus. The sequence goes on from JALIZH010011818.1 coordinate 264,146, forward strand.
TTTACTAATGTGTTGAAACCTTCATGAAGTAAAGGCGTGAATGAACTGTCGGAATTAGGAGGCCGATAGCAGACACCAATGAGGATTTGCGGGTGTGTGGCTGTGCATCGAAGCCGAATCATTTCCAATGGTGAAGGAAGGTTTACAAGTGAACAATGTAGATTCCGGTTAGTTGCGATTATTACACCACCGCCGCGCGAGCAATCGGCTCTATCTTTCCGGAATATGTCGAAATGTGAAAGAAAGGGGAGAATCTCGGAGTTATCGACAGATGTGTTTAGCCATGTTTCTGTTAATAGTAAGACATCGCATGAAGATGAGCCTATCAAACTGCACAATGCATCGCGTTTGGGGATTACACTACGAGTGTTGGCCAGTAAAAATGAGAGGGGCTGATTTCGTGAAGAAGGTTTATTATGAGATCTCGATGATGGCTATTGGCGTTCTTCAACGACCCTATTAGAAATGTGGTCGTAATAGTAGGTTTTTTCATGAGTGATTAGCTTTTCCTGACGTAACCTGTATCGCAAGTTTCGGGCCCTTCCAAACTCGGTGAGGCGTTTATGGGCAAGACGCGTTCTGGGGGAGAGGTCTTGCGCGACGGCATAGCCTGTATCTTTGAATTTCCGCCCCGAAGATAAGATGCGCTCTTTATCTTTAAAGTGAGCGAATTTCACGATTATAGGCCTGCATTTCCCAGTCTGGTAAGACCCGATGCGATGTGCCCGCTCATATTGCGCGGTTCTACCTGTATGTCTAAGATTTGTTTACAATGTTCGATGACAATTTTTTCAGAATCAAGCCATGTTTCTTTAGGTTTATCTTCTATGCCATAGAAGACAAGGTTATTTCTTCTAGATCTATTTTCGGCCTCATTCATCCGGGTAGACAGTGCATTTATCTGTGCCGTATTTTCGGTACATGTCTCATGCACTTTACCTAATTGGGCCTGCATGTCGTCGATACTAGCGTAAGCTGTCTCGATTTTGTCGAGCCGTGTTTTAATTTCACTGAAAGTTTTATCATGATCAGCCAATTTCTTCTCGATCGACTTTAGTTGCGCTAATATCACCGTCTGCCCGGATTGCAGTTCATTCAAAACTTTCAGAATTTCTTTGTCGGGGCCGGGATTAGATTCAACATCACCAGCTAGGAAGACAAGGCTTAATAACATATGAGAACAATCACTCACAATGGAACAAAAACGCCGTGGGCCCGGCAGCACCAAGAGTGCTCGGTGACTAGTTGGTTTTGCGTAAAGGCAATAAGAGTTCATTACCTGCACTAGGAAGAAGCGAGGAACGTTAGCACGGGTCATCGTTAGCGTGCTGCCGGACCCACTGAAAGGCACGTAGCTCCGAGCTTGCTTTTTAACCAAATCCCACGCATGCGTAGAATGTACAGGGGTGGTTCCGGTGTTCATATGGCCGACTGAAAGCCACGATGCTGGTTGATACGGTCGCCGGAAGGGCACGAAGTGCGCAGACCGGGATGCTCTGAAGAGAGGTTGATTTGACGACCAGGATAGTTCCACCGCATGCTGGGGTAGCAGATGCGTCGTGTCCGGCCATGGCCTGACAGCAGATGCTGGGAAGGGGATACAGAGACCGGAAGGCTCCAGTAGCTGCAAACTCCAGAGTCCGAGAAACTGCACCAGGAAGAAGCGAGGAACGTTAGCACGGGTCATCGTTAGCGTGCTGCCGGACCCACATGCGAGAGCGCGTCCAATGGGAGGTACAGGGAGTTTCCATGCCTTGGTACTGCTTCGTTTATTTGCGCTCAAAGTTGTACACCATTAGCTTTCATGGCATGGTCTGTTCACGCATGACAGAGGAAGCATTCGTGACGAAACGCAATGCCAAGAAAAACCCGGCAAATCCCACGCATTGTGGGAATCGATGTAATCCGATGCAGCCAGCAAGGAGCAAATCATGCTGTACATAACGTGCATGCCATGATTTAGATGTCACGTGGTCGTGACGTGAACGGACGCAGCAGTCACTTTGACCAAGATGAAAACTCTTTATTCGGCCCAACTTCTCGCCGGGAAAACGGAAGGTCAAATATAGCAGTACTGTCTAGGGATAGCGGCGAACAGAGCGTCGGCCATCGATAAAACTGATCCCCGGCAGCGCGCGTCGGCATTTACACACATGTCGCCGAACATTCGAGCGTTATCGCTGGTGGCCGAGTTTGTTGCAGAATAAACTCGGCGGATCGCGCCTGCACGCTCAAGTCGGACGGATTATCCGAAAACTCGCTGGAATGCTCTGTGGCGCGGCTTACGCAAGGCGGTATCTACACGCGCAATACGCCGGCAACATAAAACGGAAAGCAGCACGCGTGGCATTGCCCTCCGCTGAAAAGACGTCGTCCCGATGCTTCAACAGAAGATGGAAGTACAATAATAAAGCAAGAAAGCACAACAAGCAAAAAGCCGGCAGATCCCACGCACTGTGGGAATCGATGTAATGCGAAGCAGCCAGGAAGGAGCAAATTATGCTTTACATAATTTGCATGTCATGTTTTACATATGTTACGCCCTGTCATTTATGTTCGTCATACAGTTACATTTTGCTGTATATCAAGTTAGCGAACTAGACGCGAGCGCACCATGAGCGTGGCATGCAAGTTATGTCGCACATGACAAGTCATGATTTCCATATTGCCACCTGCCAATTATGTTGGTTATACAGTCATGTCACTCAATACCAAACTTGGTGTATATCAAGCTAACGAAACGGCCGCGAGCGCGCCATGAGCGTGGAATGCAAGTCATGTCGCTCATGACATATCATGATTTCCATATTACCAGTTGTCATTTATGTTCGTCATACAGTCATGTCACTCAGTACCCAATTTCGTGTATCTCAAGCTAACGAAACGGCCGCGAGCGCGCCATGAGCGTGGAATGCAAGTCAGTTCGCTCATGACATGTCATGATTTCCATATTACCACTTGTCATTTATATTCGTCATACAGCCATGTCACTCAATACCAAATTTGGTGTATCTCAAGCTAACGAAACGGCCGCGAGCGCGCCATGAGCGTGGCATGCAAGTCATGTCGCACATGACAAGTCATGATTTCCATATTACCACTTGTCATTTATGTTCGTCATACAGTCATGTCACTCCATACCAAATTTGGTGTATATTGCCACGCGCTATTGTTATTTTCACTTTTGTTGTATTCGGTTTTCGCCCACAAAGACCGTCAGCAAAGCTCAACTCAAACCGCGCCTTATTGTTCTACAACCTTCGCGATTATTGTAGATCGTTTTGTTAAGATTGCGCGCAAGACGCGACCACTCGAGATTATTCCAGAGCGTGCGCGATGACCAGTGCTAAGGCTAGAATGTTCGACGCGTGATGCATAAAAGCCGGCGCGCTCCAACGATGTCCAGTTGATCGACGGCCGACGCTCTGTTCGCCGCTATCAGTGCCAGTGTGTATTGCTCTATTCTTACTTTCCGTTTACCGGCCACAAGTTCGGCCAAATAAACAGTTTCATCTTGGATACGTCGCATGCTGCCTTCGTCGACGTCACAACCACGTGACATCTGGTGGAGGTGCTGGGTATCGATCCCAGTACCTCTCGCACGTTAGCAAACCTGAGGACTGCACTTATTGCTTAATTATTGTACTTTCTTTCTTTATTGTTGTGATTAATTGTTGCATGCATTTACCCCCCGTGTTCTGTTTTAAGCATCGGGACGATGCCTTTTCAGAGGGGGGGCATTGCCACGCGCTATTCTTATTTTCACTTTTGTTGTATTCGGTTTTCGCCCACAAAGACCGTCAGCAAAGCTCAACTCAAACCGCGCCTTATTGTTCTACAACCTTCGCGATTATTGTAGATCGTTTTGTTAAGATTGCGCGCAAGACGCGCCCACTCGAGATTATTCCAGAGCGTGCGCGATGACCAGTGATAAGGATAGAATGTTCGACGCGTGATGAATAAAAGCCGGCGCGCTCCAACGATGTCCAGTTGATCGACGGCCGACGCTCTGTTCCCCGCTATCAGTGCCAGTGTGTATTGCTGTATTCTTACTTTCCGTGTACCGGCCACAAGTTCGGCCAAATAAACAGTTTCATCTTGGATACGTCGCATGCTGCCTTCGTCGACGTCACGACCACGTGACAATATCAAGCTAACGGAACGACCGCGAGCGCGCCATGAACGTGGAATGCAAGTCATGTCGCACATGAGAAGTCATGATTTCCATATTACGACTTTATGTTCGTCATACAGTCATGTCACTCAATACCACATTTGGTGTATATCAAGCTAACGAAACGGCCGCGAGCATGCCATGAGCGTGGCATGCAAGTCATGTCGCACATGACAAATCATGATTTCCATATTACCACTTGTCATTTATGTTCGTCATAGAGTCATGTCACTCAATCCCAAATTTGGTGTATATCAAGCTAACGAAACGGCCGCGAGCGCGCCATGAGCGTGGAATGCAAGTCATGTCACTCATGAAGTCATGATTTTCATATTACCACTTCTCCTTTATGTTCGTCTACAGTCATGTCACCCAATCCCAAATTTGGTGTATATCAAGCTAACGAAACGGCCGCAAGCGCGCCATGAGCGTGGCATGTAAATCAGACTTTTCATGACAAATTAGTCATGATTTTCATGATATGACCAGCCATTTATGTTCGTCATACAGTCAGGTTATACCAAACCAAATTTGGTGTAAATCCAATTAACGATACGGCCAGGACAGCACAAAGTCGTAGGCGGCTAGATAGATAGATAGATAGATAGATAGATAGATAGATAGATAGATAGATAGATAGATAGATAGATAGATAGATAGATAGATAGATAGATAGATAGATAGATAGATAGATAGATAGATAGATAGATAGATAGATAGATAGATAGACAGATACGCTTAAAGTCGCCGAAGTTCGCTAAGAAATGCTTCGCATTTCATAAAGCACAATTATAAAGCAACAATAAAAATACCGGCATATCCCACGCACTGTGGGAATCGATGTAATGCGAAACATTCAGCAAGGATCAAATCATGCTGTACATAATACGCATGTCATGATTTCTATGTTAGGACCTGTCATTTATGTTCGTTATACAGTAACGTCGCGCAATACCAACTTTGGTGTATATCAAGCTAGCGAACTGGACGCAAGCGCACCATGAGCGTGGCATGTAAATGATATTGTAGATGACATGCATTGCAAGATGTTCATATTACCAGCTGCCACTTATGTTCGCTATACAGTCACGTCCCGCAATACCAATTTTTGTGTATATCAAGCTAGCGAAACAGCCGTGTGCGCGCGTCATGAGCGTGGCATGCAAGTCATGTTGCACATGACATATCATGATTTCCATATTACCACTCGTCATTTATGCGCGTCATACAATCACATCGCTGAATACCGAATTCGGTGTATATCACGCTAGCGAAACTGCCACGAGACTGTCATGAGGGTGGCATGCAAGTCATCTTGCACTGACATGTCATGAATTCCATATTACCACTTATTATTTATTCTCGTCATACATGTAATCTCGTCGCTCAATACCAAATTTGGTGTATATCAAGCTAGTGAAATGGCCACGAGAGTGTCATGAGCGTGGCATGCAAGTCGCGTTGCACATGACATGTCATGATTTACATACGCCCACTTGTCATTTATGCTCTTCATACAATCACGTCGCTCAATACCAAATTTCGTGTATATCAAGCTAGCGAAACGGCCGTCAACGCGCCATGAGCGTGGCATGTAAATCCTGTTGTACATGACATGCAGGTCATGATTTTCATATTACCACCTGTCATTTATGTTGGTCATGGAGAAATGTCTCATCTTACAAATTTTTGGATATATCAAGTTAAGAAAATGACCTCACGAGCACTATGGCCATGGCGCGTAAATCAACTGCACGCAGGCAACGGAAACCGGTCTCGTTTTGAAGCTTATATCCCCCCCAATAACCTCTGCAGCCAAAGCGCTGCCCCGCGATTCCCCGCTGCCGTCTACGACAAAAATTCCGGTAAATTTTTGGACGGAGCCTGTATAGTGCTTTTGGCTTGCGCATAGTGAAAGTATCAAAACTGGGTGCTAGCGCTAGCTTCCTGTGTTCACACCATGCGCGTGCTATACTCGGCGGCAACGTTTCTTGACAGAACTGTTGAAGCTACAAAACCGCAGCGCATGCCTGCTACCGCGCCAAAAAATAGTACTTAAGTTTACTAATGATTTGTCATTTTGTCTTGCTGAAATAAAGCCGCTGTCTTTGTTATAAGACTCAAACAGTTGCGGCAGTCGTAGGTAAATACAGTTATTGTTCACTTTGCAAGAATGCCTTCCTTTTCTTTCCATTTCTTAGACAGCACCACCGTTTCAGCACGCCCGTTTTCCATTGTAAACATGGCGTCCATGGCGTAGTTGGTCAGTGTGCGGCGGCAAACACGCTGTTTAGTTCTCAAACAAAATATACTCGTAATGTGACACTAAAATGTACACTGAACCTTCGAAATGTTTCTCCCATTCACATTTTTCGTGTATATAATTTCCTAAACGCGTTAACGATGCGAGCGAGCCAAACCCAAATCAACTGCAAGCTGCCGTACTACTTGGGGAGCATCACGAATTTGCGGAAGTCCCGCCTCCGTTGCCTTCGCTCCAATGTCAAAATAAGTTGTCGCCGAGTATAGATTCCACGAAGAGATAAGAGAAGACGAAGTGTACTTTAATACCTTTTCTTTCTTGTTTTTGCTTTATGCGGCATTATGCCTATACATTGCCGTTATTTCAAAAGAGAGTTTTTTGTGCCATGTTGCAGCCCTGCCTGCTAAATTGCTCTGCGGACGTCCTCGCGTCGCCCAGGAGGCAGGTGTCGCAAGACTGGCGTGGTGCAGCCGACAAGGTAAGCGCAGCAATTCATTACAACCACCTGTCTAGCGCCGAATTCGCATAGGTCGACAGTATCAGAGAATGCCCACTCACGCTCACACACAATAACTTTTTTTCCGGCTTCGCACACATTCACATTATGGATCACATCTACTCATACTTACTGGTAACCACTCGCGTTGAAACTCGCACACACTCGCACTCATAGCCACTTACTCACATTCAGACTCACAGGACTCGCATTCATGCTCACTCAGGCTTATTGTTACTCACTCGCTTTCGCACGTCTTTTCACACTTATCTCCAGTCACTCACGCTCATATTCACGCCCACTTAGGCGCATATTCAAAGGTATAGTTAGGCGCTAAACTGGCTTGAGAAGCTGCACCGCGTAGCCCCATCTGTCAGGTAGTGGCAGCGGCGGTAGGTGTGGCCGGCCTCCCCGCAATGGTAGCGGAGCGGATGGTTGTCAGGGGCGCGAACCGTCGGTTTTCCTTGGCACGTAGCGCTGGCAGACAGGTGAATAATAGGGCGTCGGGGATGGTGGTAGCGGTGGGGGCGTCTAGCGACGGAACTGCGGCAATGCGGTGTCTTGATGTTGTCGCGGTGCGGGAACGGGACGGCGGACTGCGGCGCTGTTCTTGTCACGACCACGTGACAATATCATAGTTGAAATCGAGAAGAACAAGAAATGGCCATGGGCTGGGCATGTAGCGCGTTGGCAGGATGACCGCTGGTCATTGAGGGCAACCGACTGGATTCCAAGAGAAGGCAAACGCGTGAGAGGGAGACAGAAAATCAGGTTGGCAGATGAGATTAAGAAGTTTGCAGGTACAACGTGTCAGCAGAAAGCACAGGACAGCGTTGATTGGCGGAACATGGGAGCGGCGTTTGCCCTGCAGTGGGTGTAGTCAGGTTACTGATGATGATGATGACATATGCCTCATTGACATTTTAATGATTAGATGAGTATTTTCGAGCTAGAAACGTAGGACTATAGTTAACTAAACCACATTAACGAAAAAAATTAGTAGTGGCTTCTACAGTATACTGGGAACAATATGTACTAGGTGCTCGCGTAACGACGTCCCTCTTTTTTTAAATTGTGCTGCGTGATATTTGCGACAGCCTGTAAATAGGCAGGAAGTAGAGTATCACACGAATCGCACTCTCCTGATGATAACCGCAAAGCAATATCAGCAAACATGAGCGTTCCAGGAAAGCCACTTCCGCATTTCTAAATTCTCCTCGCTCAACCAGTTCATGCAGGACGACAACGCGGTTTTGCCAAGCTTAAGTAGGAGCTCCGCTGTTTTAAAGAAAGGCGTTGGAAATGGGCACTACATAATCAACCGCCCATGATGATGGACCCAACTCTAAGGACTAATAAAGGCCGTAGTGCACGAAGAGCTTCCTCGCATGCCCCCGTCCGCTCAAGTAGCCTCAATCGCTGATACGTTTCGATCTCGGAATTGATGGGAGGTCCTGAAGCACGGGAATTGAATGTCGGAAAAGCACGATATGATTACCTTGACGTCGTAGTGGAGAGGTCCGGATCAGTCCCAGCTACTTGGTGCAATGATATTTTGAAAACGGTACAAAAAGAAATATCAGGAGAGTTCCGGATACCATCTGGTGTTCTTTACGGTGCACCTAAACCTATGTACACGGGCCACTAGCATTTCACCTCCATAGAAATGCAGCCGCCGTGGCTGATATTCGAATGCGCTACCCTCGGGTCAGCAGTCGAGCACCTTCTACACCACCGTGGCGGATGAACTACCGGAACATCGCATGGACGCTAAGAGCTACGCCACTGCTACTAGGCTATGTCTAAAAATCTGAGAGTGTTGTTGGTTGGCAACTCGTAACTTAAAGAGAGTGGCTTAAGTCGTGCCTTGATGAAATTGAGGATGTCTAGGGCACGGGACTTGGGGCCACAGTCAAGAATTAAGAAGTCGTCCCCAAATCTAAAACTGCGTATGATTTTCCTGCCACATAGGTCGCCGGAAACGCTTCTGTTAAGCTTGGCCAAAAACAAGTCACTTAAGATTGAAGCAATGCATGACCCGATGCATATACCCTCCCTTTGAAGGGGGGGGCTTCGCATCCCATTATCGGATAAAGACGGCTAAAATAAACGGCTAAAAGTTATAAAGAACTACTACTAGAGGGCACACCACTGTTATGAAAGGCTATACTACCAAATTTCTCAATACATTTTTCTACACAACCAAGAAGTGATTCATGAGGCAGCGAATAATACGAGTCTTTTACATCAATGAAAAATGCGCACATGCGCAAATACAAAACGAGGTTGTACAAAAAGGCATAAAATTCCGTTCATCATGTGTACAGCAAATTGAATCTATCAGGTACCCCTTTCATGTGGCAAGCAGTACATAGGACAAACTGGCCGCTGTATTAATAACCGGCTCCGGGAACACGCTTGTAACGTCAAGAATGGTCGCGATAGTTTCTTGGCCTCGGACTGCAGCATGTGAGGGTGCAAACCGCTTTTGCATGGCACCGTTATCGTTGGAAAAAAACGGAAATAAAGCGACAAGAGAAATTATTGAGGCAGAGAGGATTTGAAGATTAGGGCTGAGCTGCGTCAGCACCCCCTCTAAGACTTTGTGAAAAAGAATTGTATTTCCTGAGAATGTAAGATTTTCGCCCATGGCAGTTGTGGGCTTCTTTAATGATTTTTTTTTCGCATTTCGATAGTATATTTGTGTGCGCTCTTTGATATAAGCCTAGTTGCAAGTTAGCCTCTGATTAGCTGTTGCTTCAGCAATATGTGCGCCGACGCTTTGATGGACGCCGATGTCACTCGTTCAAAACTGAACTGTAGGGCCACTACGAAAACTTTGTTTATCCGCTGTCTCATTGTTGGATAAAATTGTGACCGCAAAAGAGCGGCGAATCGACACTCGTTATAAAGAATTCTAAACCAGGATCGCGAGGCAGCGTTCAAAGAAGCGAGCGTAGCCTTTACTTGATCAGGTGCCCTCATGAAGACGAAACACATATTGAAGGGCTCAGATGATCTGGCGATAGCACTGAACCTAAAAAGTTAAATGCGCAATGTACAGCCGCGTGCACGCCTCTGCATAGCGCGCGACCAAGGCCGCCTGCTCGCACGCTATGCAAAGACGTGGACGCGGCTCTACTCGCTTACCCCATCAGCAATTGAGCGATGGCTATGCAAATTAGTGTGTCCTTGATTGATATGCGGCCACAAGAAGGTTGCGCAGGTGTTAGCAGTGAGGATGCCTCTGTGCTCGATCGGCCAGTTTGAAATGATGTGGAACTGTCCCATACATACTCAATAACCGACAGTTGCAGTCCTGCAACTCACGAACTCAATTCATGGCAAAAACACCATAACAAACTAAGTCTTCTGTATAAGATAGGTTTATTGAAAAATAATGATAGGGTTGGAAGAATAGCGAGGTTAGAGAAAAACATCGCTGCTTATAATGTGCGTCAACCTGAAGTATTTTACCTGTCGAAATACAGAACAAATTACGGAAATCAAATGTTAAAATGTCAACTGCCTACCCTACTAAACTGCATGATAAAGGAACGTAACATTAACATATCTATTATGTCACCGAAACAACTCCGATTAGTGTTTTTATAATGATGTGATGTGACGAATACGTTTATCTATGCCTGCATTGTAATCTTGTTTTTTTTTTAAATAACATTATGAAACATACAGATTTCTCTTGTACTTAGCCGCGAGCTTCTGTGCTATCCTGTGGACTAGGGTATCAAACTACTGAAGCCGTTCTTGAGCAGTTTGGAACATTGCATCTAATGCCTCTGTTTAAAAAATTATGCGAAATAGTGCCGTGCACAAAGCGCAGTGGTATCGCCAAGCCCCTGTCAGCGGCAAGTTATCTTTTTGTTCACTTTTCTTTCTTCACATTTACATAACTGTTATAACTAATAATATCCCCCTGTACTTTCCTTGCCATCGTTGTCCGTTAGTTCTCATTAATATTATGTCTAACAAAGTAAACCAAGCCGCTCAATTTTCACTTCTTTCCTTCAAGCTGTTCTGACAACTTTTGCCTGCCTTCCTCGTAACATGCTCTTGTTGTGGAATAAAATTGCAATTTCAATTTCTATTCAAAAAACGCCTCCGCATAGTAGCATTATAACGGCTTTCGCTAGACTGGAAGTTGTGTGCGTGATCATGAAATGGGAACAAATCGAAATAAATTTTGGAGAAGGAACGCGTCATTGCGATCATTGTGAGAGTAAATGCGTGAAGTGGTTATGTGTGGAAGCAATGAAGAGAAAAGTGCCGTAATCCGTAACTGTCTCTCCTTACTAGTAGACCTGTACAGATCGGCAATGAAAGTACTCAGGAGGAGGAGAGAGGAAAACAAAGTTAATACAACATGTGCAAAATGTTGGTACCACTAAGGATCCTAGAAAAAAATCTATTCCACTGGCATGTAGTCTGACATCAACGACTACAAGATGGAATGTGCAGTGTGTGCGTATTTGGACAGCGCAATTTGGATGACTACGTAAAATATAAAACCACCACAGCGTATGGTTGTTCCGTTCGTGCCACAGTGCGGTGCGTTACACATGAAAGTAGTTGCAAACAGACTGACATTTGTTTCCATGCTTTTAAATTTTGACATCACTATCGCTTAACTTCTACATAACATTTTTCTTTCCTTCTGTAGATCTGCCCGTCGAGTCCAATTTCACAGGTACGGAATCATGTTTTCATATTCCTTTGCTGGTAGCAATGATAACAGTGGTGTCACAAAAGCTATGTTATCAGCACAGTTGCCCTAATTCGGATCGAGTTTTCTTTACTGCATACTCAAGCAATGCGTTTATGTAATTGGGAATGGGAAAGAAAAACGCGTGATGATGTTCAGTCAAGGACAAATGGTGGGTATTGGCCGACTGATAGGGTCGAGTGGTTCGACACCTGACCTTCGCATAAGCATCAGGAGCAGTGTGTGCATGCCCGTAGGGAAGAAAACGGAGCATGGTGGGCAAAGATCAGCGGTATAAATAAGTTCTGACAGCGGGAAAGTTATTATTGAAAAGGACGCATCTTTCCGCGCTTCCATCCAAGTCTATGTGGCAGCGCAGTGGGATGGAATTGTTGGAAACAGAATAAGGGTAAATAAACAGTGGAGCTCTTGAATATTAATAATTGGCACAGTCAGCACTCATGTTGAAACTGCCGCGCGGAAAGTACAATTACACCGGGAAATAAACAGACATGCTCCTGTAACATTAGCGCCTTTTAATTATATTCATCCTTCATAATGGCGTAATAGTAGCGCAAAAAATGACCAAGACAAGAAAGTGAACACCACAAGCGCTTACTCACAAGCGCTTGCTTCACTTTATATTCATCATGTTTTCTTGTTTTAAAGACGATAGTCTTTCTTGGGATACTTCAACGCAAAAATTTTGGTCTGGTTGTCTGTCTGTCCGTAACCCGATTCAGCTACTCGGCGAAAGTTTAACCACTTTCTGAACGCCTAGCCATCTTGAACTGGTGTTTGTGTTCATACTTGGGAACATATTCGATCAAAAAGCAAATACTACGCATACCTGAGGCGCAACATTAATGTGTAAGTGTCACGTCGTGTGTTCTTTTATTAAAAAAATACATAGGTATGCAATTCTAAAGACCGTAGTGTTTTTTAGGCTGCGCTGAAAATGCGACGCTGTGCACGAACTGCGACGCCTTGCACGAAAAACTAGCAGTTCCGTGTACGAATACAACTGATGAGCGAAGCTCCTTAGAAATAGGACGCACGCGGCGCTCAGTGCGCGCGGCGTTTCATTGTCCAGGGTGAAGCGATGGTTTTGCGCGGTCGGCGGTTTGAGGGGAGAGGGCAGAGAAGAAGAAAGAGGGAGAGGGTGACTAATCTGCCTCCGTTTCGCATGCGTTCGTATTCTCGCGCTTTCCGCACCGCGCAGACGCCATCCGTGTTCCAGCGCTCATAAAGCTCATTTTTCCTCTCGCGTGAGGGGGGAGATGCCGGAGCTGGCACCGTGCCAGGCAGCTTCAACGGCAACGGCAGGGTACCGGCCTACGGAGCTTCGCTCCTAAAAAGCCCTGTGCCGACGATAAGGTGCTGCCGCTGGCAGTGGCCCTTGGTCACGGTGTAATGCTCTTGGTTGAGCAGAAGCTCATGTTTTAGATGTGAAGCATCTTATGGCGAAGTTCAATCCGCTGGTTGTAGTAATGTGCGGCGTGACCACCCTGACTGCGCATGCGCAGACCCTCTCCACGCACCTCCTTTTCTACGCTCCCCCCTCTCTCTCTTCTAGGCATCCCTCCCGCGGGGTTTACACCCCCATTGCGCATGCGCGTCCCGTCCCCCCTCTCTCCTCTCCTACGCTTCCCCCCTCTCTTTCCTCTAGGCATCCCTCTCCGCGGCGACCACACCTCCACTGCGCATGCGCGTTCTCACCCCCCTCTCTCTCCTCTCCTGCGGCCCCCCCTCTCTCCTCTAGGCATCCCTCCCGCGGAGTTTACACCCCATTGCGCATGCGCGTTCTCACCCTCTCTCTTTCCTCTTCTATGCTCCCCCTCTCTCCTCTAGGCATCCCTCCCGCGGAGTTTACACCCCCATTGCGCATGCGCGTCCCCTCCCCTCTCTTCTCTCCTACGCTCCCGCTCTCTGACCTCACAACGCCGACGCAGGCAGCGTCTGCTAGCGAGTTTCTTGACTGAAAATTAGCAGTTGTTCCGAGTACGAATACAACCGATGAGCGAAGCTTCTTAGAAATGGGACGCAAACGACTATGTACATTTTGAAACGGTTGGCGGCGTCGGCGCTTAGATTCGGCCGCTCTAGCACGTACGGTAGGATCCTGTCGGCGTAACCTTTGTAGCTCCGCTCGGCGTGCTTTAACCGCAGGACCCTGTTGCCGGGCTCATCTTGCTGCCGCTGCTCTGGCTTTGCGTTCCGCATCTTTGCCAAGCTGCTTATCGTCTTCATCATATTCACGTTCACGTTTCCATAATTTGTGAGGAGCCCTAAGTAATGTCAAGTGGGTCCTTATTTTTTTTTATATATGTGCAAACATGGTTTCGGTAAATTTTATTGTCGTTTATAAACGCAAACTGTTTTCGCGCCGCGCCCCTTGTTTCTTGCGCAACGCGCGCCGAACACCGCGAGCGCCTTGCCCCGCGTGCCGTTTCTTTTTTTTTTTGCTGTTGTTGCACCGGCGCCGCGAGGGAAGAGCGTCTACTGCTACCTTAGACAAAGCGCCCGTGCTGCGCTAGAATGATGGTTGTCATTTCACAATTCACGATGGTGAAAGTGAAGACGACCATTATAACCAGTTGTGCACAGAGCTTATTTCTTTTATTTAACCTCGAATTTCTGGTGCGCTAGAAGCAAACCGCTCGGCGTTCGGCGCGCACGGCGTTTAATCGTCTTTTTGAGCCGGCGACACATCCAAGGAGCTTCAACGGCGAACGGGTGCCGGCCTAAGGAGCTTCGCTCCTAAAAAACCGACTGCTCGCGCTGCACAACCGTTCACTGGCCACCCCGTATATATAGGCACTGGATCTTGACCTGCAAGGTTGTGCCGGTGGGAGATTTCTCCTGTGCGTTGTGGAACGCTAAAAATTCGCAGCGCGCGCGTTCACTACAGTCGGATTGCGGGTCTCTGTGTCCAATGGGAGTCTTCTGTCTCTCATTGCCCATTAGCAGCGATTGGCATGTTCCAGTAGGAAACACCGGTCCATCACTGCGTGATTGCGCTTCCCCAGATTTCTCTCCTGCGCAACGCCGCGATCAGCGGCAGCGTCAACGCCGCCGCTATTGTCAAGGTCGAACTGTATGCAGCGTTTTTGCCGGCGTTTTCCCGGCGTTTCGTACGCCGGCGTCACTCGGCGTCGGCGCTACTGGTGACGGTGGCCGAAACGTCCACCTCAGGACGATCCAGACATCTGCAGCGTTGGCGTCGACGCCGGAAGCTGTTCGATGGACGGAGAACCAATCAGCGCGCGATTGGCAGCGACTTCCGCTACGTAACGGCGCCGTCACTGCTGCCGAAATGGCTGCCACCCGCCTCAGATCTATTAAGTCGTCGCCGTGCTCTGTGTGACCTGCAAGTTCTCAACTGATGCTTGTATTTGATTTAGCTTGTCCCTCAGAAGCTTCGACATCAAGCGCTCGGGATTTCTTTGAACAGTTTCCGAGTGCCATCCTCAAGTTCATCGATAGGCTTAGCAGGCCTGAGTGTATTGGCCGAATGCGTGGCCTCAAAAACGGGTGACAACTTCAAGCTCAGAGGCCATATATTACGAGTTTGTGGTTCTTATTATGCTCAATAGGTGGCGTTACAAGTAAAACAAACAAAAATAGCCTTTCGGCGGCACTGTGATTCGTTTCCCTCACTACAGAACAGCAAGTTAGACATAAAACTTGTAATCAGGGATATTTTTGTCGGTGAATTGACGGATACTTCACACTGCTTTGCGAGGTATCAAGTTCATTCCCTTTGGTCGCATGTGTGATGCTGGGCTGGCGCTGGCTTCAGCGCTATTCATGTGGTTGGTCGCCCTCTCTGGCGGCGTTGATTTCATGACGCCGAGAGACGCAACGTCAGAAAACGCCGGAAAAAACGCTGCATGTGGTTCAGCCTTAAGCGTTAGCGCCCGCCGCTTTGCATCTACACATGGTTCCCTTTAGCGGGAGATGGTGTAATTTTGTCAATGGCGTCCATATCCCGCGCAGCGCCTCCTCTATTTTATCAATGCCAGCCAGATGCGGCCAATTCAACGTAGAGTCGTAGTGCGCTCGATCTGTTTAAGTGTTCCTTACTTTTGTTGTCCTTTTCTATTTTAGCGCAAATTTTCCTGCATAGAATGAACCAACTAGCCCCTAGAGACGTCCCGATCAACGTAGAGTAGGCGCTGTCTGAAGCAAGGCAAAACAGTAGTACGGCCGGCACAAGACTATCGTCTTTCGACGACATTTGCAGCGAAGCACGCAGATACGCGGCCAATTTTTTACCCTTGACGCACTGATGGATTTCAACGCGTGGATAGTCACCAACTAGTAGTCATGCTATGAAGTCGAACTTAACAAAGTAAGTCCGAAATAAAGTTCCTCAGTTCTTCAAAGAGAGAGAGAGAGAGAAACAACTTTATTACAGGTCAAACTAAGACCTATAGATATTCCTCCGCCAGGAGGACCATGGCCAGCTGGTCGGCGAAGGCCGCCGACGCCAACCACACCGACCAGTGGGGAGGTGGGGGGGTTAGGATAGTGAGTTGACTGTAGGGCAGCGGGGCATGAGAAGAGGACGTGTTCTACGTTTGCGTACGTACATGGGCAATTAGGACACGAAGGATCGGAGCGGTAGCGGTAAAGGAATAGCCGTGCTGGAGTGATCAGAGTATTGAGTTGAATGGCTCTTAGTGTGTGTGTTTGGGCAGTGGAGAGGGAAGGGTGTGGTGGCGGTAGAGTCTGCAATGAATGCCGGAGGTTTTTGTAGTGCTGCTTCAGAGTTTTCTTGTAGAACTGTGCCTCGTCCGCTATGGGCGGGTACGGCCAAGGGGCCACCGGCGCCCGGCTATTAATCTCACGGGCAAGCTCATGAGCGAGCTGATTACCGGTAATCCCCGCGTGACCTGGCACCCACACCACAGTGACCAAAGCAGGGGAGAGAAGGGAAAGAGCGTCGGAAAGGTCATTATGAAGATCCTCGGAGAGTCGGTTGTCTCGAAGAGCACGGATTGCCGCCATGGAATCCGAACAAATGCGGTACCGAGGAGAGGCAGGAAGAAGGCATAGTTCTTGCGTCAAAGCCTTTGGTTAAAGGCGCTCTACATGGACCATCATGGGTCGTTCGCGGTGCCGCTATGAGTTTATAATGTCATAAGAGAGCAAATTTTTTGGCAAGTTGGTGGTCCATTATGTGACACCAGCGCAAGAAAGAACAAAGGACAAGGAAGAACCACAGACGAGCGCTGAACTTAAGCCTTGACCGCATGCACGCGATTTCCGAGCGACAGCGAGAAGCGACAGCGACAAATGAGCTCCGTCGCGCTGTCGCGTCGCGACGGCTGAAACCACATGTTGGCGGCAAAGTGCCATTGTTGCTAGATTGAAAACTATCGCGTGCACGCACGTAAATTGCAAAAAAAAATTTAAAACTAGATAAAATGACCAAATTTAAATTTATTATTGCTTTTTTTGTGAGAAAAGAGACATAAAAGTGTTCGGCGACTCCCTTTTTTTCGCAATCTTTTGTTTAACCGCGACAGTAGTACCTGCAGTGGCCTCGAGGGGGGCCCCCGGATGCTACGCTGCGACGCATTTTGGAAACTGCGTCGTAGATGTTTGACTGCATCATGTTAAGTTTAGTGTACGGGCCGTATCAGGACAACGTTTCATGGAACGCTCAAGAAAAGCCGCAGCATTGCGGCTATTGCTAATTTTGAAACAGCGGCAGATGGGTGCCCGCGAGCACTGGGTCCGGCCTGTTTGGGAGAATCGTGCCCGAGACAGCGAGTACTTCACGGCGGTAAGTTAACCGGCACTATCAAAGGATCCGAACGGTGGAATTGAGCAATTCGCTGTATTACAGGTTCAAAAAATGAAAAATGTAGACGCCACGCCTTTCTGCAAGTACTACCGAATGACGCCTGAGACGTTCGGGAAGCTACACAGTTTGGTGAAGTTTGGGCTCACGAGGGAGTGGCTGTGCAGAGAACCGGAGAACGTCTCGCGATGTGTCTGAGGTGAGTACGACTTCCTTCACTTGTTTTAATTTATTGTACGTGTTTTTTTATCTTATTGTTCGAATTTTTACGCGATAGCGTTGAGCTTGTTTCGCAGAAAGTCCGCTGTCGGTGTTGGCGGCGGCGTCTTTCGTAGCGAGCGGAAATTTGAGGTAGATGCAAATATAAAGATATAAACCGGAGGGCGTCCGCACTTTGGCTTTCCTTGTGGCACGGTTTTGGTCTCTACTGAGTAGCGAAGGCAGGTTAGGGATTGGGAAGGCGATACTCGCCCGTACTTTCGACACACAAATCTCTGCATTTAAGCGCTGTTGAAGTGAGCGGAAAATGCGTGCGTGCGGGTACCGCTATCATATTGAACTCTTAATTCAAAGGCAAAGCTTGAGTGCACCCCGATTTCTAAGCACGCTTTCAGGTATTTAATGGTTATGTGGCAGTGGGATTATTTCTTTTTCTCTCTTTCTTGTTCTAAAAAAAATATAGCCTCCATTATACATGAAAGTTTCATCCCCAATCCTTTTGTTCTGTATAAGCAACTTTGAAAACGCCTTATCGCACACCCTGCTTGTGCCCCACACGAGCGGCTACCTACAAGTAGTCATTGCAGCCTGTCATTACGTCTCTTTCATGTACCTGGCCTCAGGAATGTCCATTCCTGACGTTGCCATCGCTTTCCGCGTGGGCGTAGAGACTGCCAGATTAGCTATTCATTGCACATGCCGTGTGTTGTGAAGGGTACTGTCACCACTTTACATGAAGCTAGGTGAATGTTGTCGGAACTGAAGAACACGTTTCATGAAATGTCTCCATCGTCATGTGATGTGTTAACAAAATTTGTGCGGTCCCACCTTACAGCTCATCTGGCCTAACAGGAATGCTTGAAGGCTTATTTAATTGCCGACCTTTATGTTGCACTACTCTTGTTTCATCTAACCCATTACATGTCTTCTCCCTCTTTCTTTTCCTACCACAAATACAGTGTGTCAAGCTGGAGTGAATCCAGTTAATCTCCTCGACATTCCTTCATTTCTTCTCTCTCACAAAAATTCCTGACCTCATCCGATGTTTGCGATGAAAGGTAAGCTACGCCATGTCAGGTGAACAGCATCGATAGACACAATGTAATATTTTATGTTTAATGCACTAGGAAAAAAGTTATGTACATTGTCAATATTTATGCTGTTGCCTTATGCCGGACGCCTCGGTATTTTTTAGAATAAGTATTTCAGTAAAATGGGCATAAGCGTTGTTGAGCATTATGTGCCGACATATGACCTTGCTAGCCGACACAGCATTATTAGACATCATTTTAGCTCGTGTTTTAAATGTTGGAATTGTTAGTCATGCTGTGGTGCTACACAGAGGCCAGTACACACTATGTATGTATGGCCGAGACAGAACGACATTGTTCTAAAGAAATGTACGTAGTAATAACGCCTCCATTTTCCCGTTACCATTTTATATGCACATGTCCAATATCGTGTCCTCGGTGGTTTCCAGCAGTAGACGACCTTTGCAGGCTCCATAATTCTTCCACAACACTCTGTATACATTTTTGCAGCCGCCTACCGGAGCTCAGTGGCACGAGATTGCTGCAGGTTTTTGGCAAAGCTGGCAATTCCCCAACTGCCTTGGGGCAGTTGATGGAAAACATGTTCAAATGAAGTGCCCAAAGAAATCGGGAAGCTTGTTCTTCAACTACAAGGTAAGACGTCTGCTGTGCACTGACACATATGCAAAGCTAAATTTGTCCACAGATGAGATGGTCATATTGTGGTGCTAGCATCTAATGACACGTTTTCAAGAAGCACGGAACAATTCCAAAAGTTCAGGAAAAAAAAAAAGATGAGGTATTGTTTTAAGTTACCGTATATACTCGTGTATAAGCCGCACTTTTTTCATGAAATCATTGCTCGGGTGCAAGTTATAACGAATCGGCGCTATAGCTTCTTGACGCACTGTAGCGCCATTGCGATTGCTGTGGTGGATAATTAAAAAGTGGTGACAAATATGAACGTTTTATTTCACTATTCAATGTCTAATGACTGTCGGAGGAGCTCACCTCATTGGCACGCTCCCAGAGCTGATCGTGCTTTGTGACACGATGTTCGAGTGATGTGTTGCACGTAACACAACAGACTTTGCAAGCACTACACACAATCCCCAATAACGCACCGGATGGATTCGTGATTGTGCGCAGCAGCAGCGCGCATTCTCGGAGGCCATCGTTTTGGTACGTCCGTTTCTCCTTTTTTTTTAAAATGCGAAGCATTCCTTTGCGTACTGTAAGCACTTTTGCGTTTCTACCTACGTATCTATCTATCTCTCTATCTAGCCGCCTACGTCTGGGTGCTCTCGTGATGGCCTCCCTAACTTGGGGCAGACCAAAATTTGTATGGGAGTGTAAGTGGTATTGACGAATATGTCTGCCTGGTCATGGCATGATTGACCTGAAAATCCCGTCGAGTACGTTGTCACTCATTTCTCCAGACATGTGTGGCTCATACCCGTATAACACGGGCCGCGGAATTCGGGTATGCGACACAGGACTTTGGCAGTTTATATCTACCCAGGAACGGCGAGGACAAGCATTGGTAATTTAAATGCGAGAGCGTTAAGAGAAACTGACATCGGTGGCGTTGACACTGGTAATTGAAAGGCGACCGCGTTAAGAAAAACGGACATCAGCGGCGTTGACGCGAGGAATACGAAGAATAGAAATCAGTCCCAGCAGGAATCGAACCCAAGCATGCTGCGTGGCAATCAAGCATTATACCACAGAGCCACGTCAGGTCTCGAAACTGCTTTGTCAGAACACCCTATGCAGGCGTAATGTTGCTGAAACGTATATTGTGGTTGCAGTGCTGGCTTTCTAATTTTATAAACATTACATATGTACTATGACGAAGGAGTCAGGTCGGGTTAATGTCAGTTCCATCCATTGTAGTTGGTCTACGTAGTATTATCCAGGGCTACCATCCTTGCAAGCACAAGCTGTACATGTTAGCTTACGGCTTTTGGTGTTGGCAATGTCCCTGTTTCTGTTGGCATCGTTGCACAACTGTAAACAACTGGTTATATTGCCACGCGCGTTTCTTTTACTGTATTCGGATTACGCCCACAAAGACTGTGAACAAACCGCGCCTGCAGTGTTCGAGAAGGTTCACGATGCTAGTAGATCATTTTGTTAAGATTGCGCGCAAGACGCGAACACCCAAGATTATTCGAGAGCTTGCGCGACGACCAGAATTAAGACAAGAATGTTCGACGCGTGAGTTATAAAAGCCGGTGCGTTCCAACGCTGTTCAGTTGATCGACGGCCGACGCTCTGTTCGCCGCTATCAGTGCCAGCGTGTATTGCTGTAATCTGACTTTCCTTTTCCCGGTCACAGGTTCAGCCCAAATAAACAGTTTTGTTTTCATCCTACCGACTGCTGCCTTCGTCGATGTCACGACCACGTGACATCTGGTGGAGGTGCTTTATCGTTCATGTACCGGACACCCCCGTCAAGCCGTGAACCCAGCCCAAGTCGCCAAGAAGAAACCGACACCATCCAGGAGAGTCGAGCTAGCCGGAGACTACAAGGACTGGCACCACAATACGGACTCCTACCGGACAAGCCAAAAGGCACGGCGACGAAGACGACAGGCACGATGACGGCCGCTGCGTCCCCTACAACGATCGTGATCCAGCCACCGAGAGAGCCGCCGACTTTCCATCGATCGCCAAGCGAGGACCCCGAGACCTGGCTGTAGGCGTATGAACGAGTCGCCGCTTTCAACAACTGGGACTCCGACGAAAATCTACGCCGCGCCTACTTCTACGTAGAAGACGCCGTGAGGACGTGGTTCGAGAACCATGAATCCACATTACAAACCTGGGATCTCTCTCGGACAACGTTCCTAAGCACGTTTACCAGCGTGGTCCGCAAGGAACGAGCCGCAGCTGTGCTGGAGACCCGTGTGCAGCTGCCCAATGAAAGCATCGCTATCTACACGGAGGAGATGAATCGACTGTTCCGGCATGCCGACCCCGCCATGAATGAGGAGAAGAAGCTCCGGTTCCTGATGCGAGGTGTCAAGCAAGAGCTGTTTGCAGGACTTGTCCGCAACCCACCCAAGACTGTCGACGAATTCCTTACCGAGGCCACGACAATCGAAAAGGCACTTGAGATGCGGACAAGGCAGTACAACCGCCTCTCTTCAACAACCAACTACGCCGAAGTTCATGCCCTCGGCACCAACGACTTGCGCGAGACCATCCGAGCGATCGTGCGGGAGGAGCTGCGCAAGCTGTTACCTTCGCCGCAGCCTCAAATGGACTCGATCGCCAACATTGTCCTCGACGAGGTTCATCAATCGCTCGGAATTCCCGAACCACAGCGGCCTCATCCTGAGGCCACGACCTACGCTGCTGCAGTCCGCCGTCTCTTGCCCACTCCGCGACAACGTCAAGACAGCCCATCGCCGCAGTTCGGCCGCCAGACGCCGCCGCCGCAATCAGCACCGACGCCCTACCATCCTCCTGTTGGCCAGCGCTATGCGCCGCGCTACGCGCCAAGGAAGACGGACGTTTGGCGCGCCCCTGACAACCACCCGCTCTGCTACCACTGCGGGAGGCCGGCCACACGTACCGCCGCTGCCAGTACCGAGAGATGGGGCTACGCGGATTCGCCGTCAACGCGCCGCGTCCGCAGGCAGGCGAGCGGCCTCGCGACATCGACGACTACCTCACCGGAACACAGTGGCAAGAACGACGACCTTCCCGCTCGCCGTCGCCCGGCCGCTACATGTCACCGAACCGCCGGCAGTACACTGGCCCAAAGCGGGGCCGGTCGCCTAGCCCGTATCCGGGAAACTTAGGGCAGCAACCGATGGAGGTGCGGTTGCTGTACGACGAAATGCCGAAGATCCTCCGCGGCCGCCGACGACGACAACGCCACGAGAGCTACGCAACACGACGCGAAGCAGACGAAGCCCTGCCGACGAGACCTCGCGGACCGAAGAAAACCTGACGACGCAGCATGGAAGCACCACAGCATTTCGACGCAGCCGTGATCCGACGCCAAGACCCAACCGCAACGCACGACGACGAACCAGCGACCTCGACGTAATATTCGACGGCGACAGCGTCACCGCTCTCGTCGACACTGGAGCCGACTATTCCGTCGTGAGTGGGTCTTTCGCGACGAAGTTGAAGAAAGTAAAGACTGCTTGGCAAGGCCCTGAAATCAGGACCGCTGGGGGTCATCTAATAACGCCGGCCGGTGTCTGCACCGCAAGAGTCACCATCAATAACCGGACGTATCCCGCCAGCTTTCTAATTCTGCGGCACTGCTCCAGGGATGTGATACTGGGGATGGACTTCCTAAGTCAACACGGCGCCGTCATCGACTTGAGGTCTGAGTCGATAACACTGACTTCAGAAAAAGCGTTGCCGCCCCACACGTCGCCGGAGAATCATGCCTTGAATTTAAAAGAAGAGCAGGTCACCGTTCCGCCTCTTTCCAGCGTCGTTATTTCCGTCGGCACCGAAATACCCTCTAACCTTGAAGGCGTCGTCGAGGGCGATCAGCACCTGCTTGTGAACCGTCAGGTTTGCGTCGCAAGAGGTATCGCCCAGTTGCGCGACGGCAAAGCAAAGGTACTGCTGACAAACTTCAGCTACGAATATAGGCATCTCAACATTGCTACGATGGTCGCCTACATCGAGAAATTCATGGACACCAGCAATGCTTTCCCTCTCTCCGATACTGCAGAACATTCTTCGACGAATCGAGGTCCCGAAACAGATTTCGACGTCAACCCCAGCCTCACAAAGCAGAAGCACGACCAGCTCAAAAATCTGCTCCTGCATTTCAAGGACTGCTTCTCATCGTCGTCAAGAATTCGACAGACCCCAGTCGCCAAACATCGCATCATAACTGACGAAAGTGCCCGACGAGTCCGTCAGAGCCCGTATCGAATTTCGACGCGAGAACGCGAAGCCGTAAAGAAGCAAGTCGACGAAATGCTACGCGACGACATAATCCAGCCGTCCAAGAGTCCCTGGGCGTCTCCCGTGGTGTTGGTGAAGAAGAAGGACGGGACGCTACGTTTCTGCGTCGACTATCGCCGCCTGAATAAGATCACGAAGAAGGACGTGTACCCCCTCCCACGGATAGACGACGCCCTGGATCGACTCCACAACGCGAAGTACTTTTCGTCGATGGACCTCAAGACGGGCTACTGGCAAATCGAAGTCGACGAGAGAGACCGAGAAAAGGCTGCCTTTATAACACCAGACGGCCTGTTCGAGTTTGAGGTCATGCCTTTTGGTTTTTGCTCGGCCCCCGCGACCTTGCAACGTGTTATGGATACTGTACTGGCTGGCTTGAAGTGGCAGACTTGCCTTGTGTACTTGGACGACGTCGTTGTGTTTTCCTCGAACTTCGACGAACACCTGCGGCGCCTTGAATCTGTACTTCAAGCAATCAAGACCTCCGGACTCACCCTCAAGCCAGAGAAGTGCCGCTTCGCATACGAAGAACTCTTGTTCTTGAGCCATGTGATAAACAAATCCACGTCATAAGCCCCGACCCGCAAAAGACAACCGCCATCGCTGATTTCCCGCCACCCACTGACAAGAAGGCCCTGCGTCGATTTCTCGGCTTGTGTGCCTATTACAGGCGGTTCGTTAAAAACTTCGCCCGCATCGCCGAGCCTCTCACTAACCTTACCAGGACCGACGTCGAGTTTAAGTGGGAAACGCCGCAGGAGGAAGCATTTCAAGAACTAAAACGACGCCTGCAAACGGCTCCGTTACTTGCGCATTTCGACGAACACGCCGAAACAGAAGTGCATACCGATGCGAGCAGCGTAGGACTCGGCGCCGTCCTTGTGCAGAGGACGGACGGACTGGAAAGGGTTATCAGTTACGCTAGCCGGTCGCTATCAAAGGCAGAGGCCAACTACTCCACAACAGAAAAAGAGTGTCTTGCCATCATCTGGGCTACATCAAAGTGTCGCCCCTACCTTTACGGCAGGCCCTTCAAAGTTGTGAGCGACCACCACGCCGTGTGTTGGCTAGCTAGCTTGAAAGACCCTTCTGGTCGCCTCGCACGGTGGAGCCTGAGACTTCAAGAATTCGACAATACCGTCGTTTACAAGTCCGGAAGAAAACACTCGGCCTGTCTCGTGCCCCCCGTCGACCCACCGCCGCTGGACGACCAGGATGATGACGGCTTCCTGGGAACCATAAGTGCCGACGACTTCGCCAAGCGACAGCGAACGGACCCGGAACTCGGGGGCCTTATCGAATACCTCGAGGGCAAGAGCACCACTGTTCCGAAGGTATTCAAGAGAGGACTGGCGTCGTTCTTCCTGCGAAACGGAGTCCTTCTAAAGAAGAACTTCTCGCCCCTTCGAGCCAAACACCTTCTCGTGGTTCCATCAGCAATGAGACCAGAAGTCCTCCAGGCCCTACACGACGACCCGACGGCTGGACATCTCGGTGTTTCCCGCACGATAGCAAGAGTACAGGAAAAGTACTACTGGCCGCGCCTTGCCGCTGACGTCGCCCGCTACGTAAGGACGTGCCGTGAGTGTCAGCGACGGAAGACACCGCCAACAAGACCAGCAGGCTTCCTTCAGCTGATCGAACCTCCTCGGCGACCGTTCCGGCAGATCAGGATGGACCTCCTGGGGCCGTTCCCAACGTCGACTTGCGGAAACAAATGGATCGTCGTAGCCACCGACTAACTCACCCGCTACGCCGAAACAAAAGCTCTGCCCAAAGGCAGTGCCGCCGAGGTAGCCAAGTTCTTCGTTGAGAACATCGTCCTTCGACACGGGGCCCCAGAGGTTCTCATCACCGACAGAGGCACGGTGTTTACGGCTGACCTAACCCAGGTGACCTTGGGATACAGCCACACAAGCCACCGCCGGACCACCGCGTACCATCCACAGACCAACGGCCTGACCGATCGTCTAAATAAGACCATCGCCGACATGCTGGCCATGTGCGTCGACGTCGAACACAAGAAGTGGGATGCCATCCTTCCGTACGTGACCTTCGCATACAACACGGCCGTGCAAGAAACGACGCAGTTGGTCTACGGACGAAGCCCGGCAACGACGCTCGACGCCATGTTACCAAACGTAACCGACGAGGAAAGCATCGACGTGACCGCCTACCTACAGCGCGCCGAAGAAGCACGACAGCTCGCCCGCCTGCGGATCAAGAATCAGCAGACGACTGACAGCCGCCGCTACAATCTTCGACGACGCTTCGTGGAATACCAGTCCGGCGACTGCGTTTGGGTGTGGACGCCTATACGACGACGTGGACTTAGTGAAAAACTTCTGCGACGATACTTCGGACCGTATAGGGTGCTTCGACGTCTCGGCACACTCGACTACGAGGTTGTCCCCGACGGCATTTCGAACTCTCAACGGCGCCGTGCGCGACCTTAAGTCGTCCATGTCGTGCGCCTCAAGCCGTTTTACGCGCGGTAGTGAACCTGAGGACCGTACTTCTTTTTTTTCTCTTTCATTGGACTTTCTTGCTTGTGCGTATTGTTTACTGAACTTTCTTGATTTATTGTCGTTATTTGTTATTGCATGTATTTTTACCATGTGTTCTGTTCAAAGCATCGGGACGATGCCTTTTCAGAGGCGGGCATTGCCACGCGCGTTTCTTTTACTGTATTCGGTTTACGCCCACAGAGACTGTGAACAAACCGCGCCTGCAGTGTTCGAGAAGGTTCATGATGCTAGTAGATCATTTTGTTAAGATTGCGCGCAAGACGCGAACACCCAAGATTATTCGAGAGCTTGCGCGACGACCAGAATTGAGACAAGAATGTTCGACGCGTGAGTTATAAAAGCCGGTGCGTTCCAACGCTGTTCAGTTGATCGACGGCCGACGCTCTGTTCGCCGCTATCAGTGCCAGCGTGTATTGTTGTAATCTGACTTTCTTTTTCCCTGGCCACAAGTTCGGCCCAAATAAACAGTTTCATTTTGATCCTACCGACTGCTGCCTTCGTCGACGTCACGACCACGTGACAATATGAAACATACGCGACTGTTCAACATATCTGTGCGTGCCAGATTTGTACATATCTTTAGCGTCATTTCTTAACGTTTCACTCAATGCAAAAAATCACAACCCTGTCACCTTACCTCCGGATGCTTCGCATCACAATGATTCCCATGGTACTTGGGATCTGCCTAATTTTTTTTTCAGTTTTGCGTTCAAAAGTGCGGGGTGTGAGATATACATGGGTAAGTTATACATGAGTGCATACGATAACAGTTTCATAGGATATTGGATGCCGGACCCCTTATGCGTTCACCTAAGTCGACTCGAACCCAAAAGTTGTCATTTTTTTTCATTTAGTCGATGTGTTGATCCTCCCCCACCCCCCCTCTGAAAGCTTTCTGCACCTAACATGGTTTTGTGCCTCCAGTACCGTGGGCATTGCCAGCTTTCTGAACCCCCCCCTCCTGCTTTGTGCACTGCCTCCGCATTCTGACCACAGGTCACAGAAGCAGCTCAAAAGTGGTAATGCCGTGATGACGTGTCAATATGTTGTGTCGTAGTGATGTCATGATGCCGTTATAAATTTTTTTGATCTACGATGTCTTCACGCGAAAATTTCTTGTCCACTCATGTTGACGCCGCAGAAGGGCGACACCGATGGTCAAATTTTGTGTTTGATGAGGCATGTGAGGCTTTCACTTTATTTATTGGAATTATTTAATTGGAGAGCACACTGTTTTCTTGGTGGTATATGCCATTGAGATGGCATACAGCAACTACAGTACAGCGTTATTTAATGTCTATGTAAGTGAACCAAACCTTTAGCAGACCAATACTGGCTAGCACCAATTGAGAAGCCCGCAGTAAGCTCCCGTACTTTTTTTTTCTTTTTCATTTTGAAAGCCTGTATTGTATGACGTCATGCCACTACCATTACTCCTATTTATGGATGTTCTGGAGGACATGTTAGGCCCTATGTAGGAATGGGTGGAAATAATAATAAATAATCTCCGAGACTAAAAAATAAAATAAATTGACTCGTAATGTTTATAGCATATGTTAGAGCGATGTTTAGGTTGAAAAGTGCACCGAAAGATCATCATATTGTATCAAAGTACAACAGGTGTTCCAATCGCATAGATGTTCAGTGTTGATTGAAATATGCACTTTACCAATGTAATAATGATGGTCGTTGGGAATATTCAGGGAAACTTTCAACAGCAAGCATTGAATGCTTCTGGAAATTGCAGTATATATGTTGCATTTTGTTCTTTCACTACATTGCTATGTGGTAAATGTTATTACAATCCAATTCGCACTCAACTAGCTGCTAAATGAACAATGCTTGAAAACGAATGTGCAACATGCACATATATCTCCAATGAAAAATTAAATTGCTTTGGTAAATGCATTCACATTGTTCATGCTTTGAAAAGCCATTTTTCTTCCACGTGAAACATATTACAATGACTGCCTATATTGTAACAAAGTAATCCCCTTTCCTTCCCATGTCATTTGCAGAAAACCTTCTCGATTGTCCTCATGCCTGTTGCAGACAGCCAATACCTATTCAGGCTGATAGACGTCGGCGCCCCAGGGAGATTCAGTGATGGTGGTGTATTCAAGGAACTTTCCCATTGGAAAACGACTGGAGCAGGGAAAGCTCGGCTTGCCCAGGGGTGCATCACTTCCAGGGTCATCGAAAAGTTGTCCCCACATGTTCATAAAAGATGAAGCATTTCAGCTTAGACCCGACTTCATGAAACCTTTGTCAGGCAGCCGGACTGATCCAAAGGACATAATTTTCAACTATCGTCTCAGCCGTACAAGGTAAATATTTGCATATCAATACATGGTAGTAGAATATTGGTAGCATGTATTTTGATTCTTCTAATGTATTTTCTATGGCGCAAACACATAATCTTGACAATAACTGCAAGACATTACACAAGTTCTGTAGGCTAACCCTGTAGTACGGTAAGCTGTGCGGAAGGCAGGTTTATTGTGGATCTTAGAGAAAGGTGCTGATTAAGGAGAATCACTTGTCTTCATATGTTCACATTTGAGGAACCGACCGGTAATGAAAAAAAATGTTATATGACCCCACACTGAGGCCAGTGGAAATAAAGGCGTCTCAGAAGAGAACTCCTGTCCTCCCCCCCAAGCAAGCAATTTATTTTTACATGTTGCGGAGTTCCACCCTCCAGTTTCACTTTTCGCTTATGGCCTCCGAACTGATGTGCTCTCAACAGTGTCCTTGTGCTTAAACCTGCCAAATAATTCTCCCACTTTCTCCTGTTCAGCTTTGATGTAAATTTTCACTTGTGGTTACGTTACCTTCACAAAATTTAGCGCATGTAAAACATGTGGACGAGAAAAAAACAAACGAGAACAGCACCTTCTCGTAAGGTGTACTTCTGTTTGTCCACATTCACTCCATGCAGTTTTGGAGGATCAGATGGTATAGTGACCACCACAAAGAAGTGCTGCTCGTCGTTTTTATCTGGACTGGGATGAATTATTCTTCTATGCTAAACTGTATTAAGAAACCTTCACTTTAGAATTCTCGTGTTAGTTCACAAACAGGTATGACACTTTAATTTTAGAAAATGTGTTTCACGTCGACATATTCAGCTCACACTATTTAACATGAACATAGGTCGGCAAACTCACTCATAAGTCGACTCACTCAGGCTTACTCGGACTCAGATCGGGCCATGAGTCTGAGTTCGGGTGAGTGATATTTTGGTGAGGTTGAGTCCGAGTGAGCCCGGTTAAGGTAAATATGGGCGAGTCTGAGTTCGAGTGAGCCGTAAGCGCAAAATATATTTCATGAGTCAACTCTCTCAGGCTCACCCAGACTCAGATGAAGCCGTGAGTCTGAGTGAATCCCGCTGTGTAATATGACGGCGAGTTTGAGCCCGAGTGAGTCCCGTCGAAAAAGAGTACAGTGAGTCTGAGAACGAGTAAGTCCGTTTCAGGAAAATTTTGGTGAATCTGAGTCCGAGGGAGTCCACAAAGCAAAATACATTTCTTTAATGAGTCTGAGTGAGCTCCGATGTCTTTGCCGACCTCAGAACATGAGTGCTCTAAAATTTTGACTGTTTGTGTTTCTTGGGTTGTTATATAACAACCCAGTGCCTATTCTGTGGTCCAGACCACAGGATAAACTCCAGCTTTATTCTGTGGACCAGACGACAACATAAACCACAGCTTAATTTCATGGACCACACCAAAACAGACTCGTGCTGTGAGGCGTGTGACGACTACGGCTGTACGCTCCACAACCACCTCTCTCGACGACGGTTTCTTTGATGAATGGCAAGATTTGTTTGCCGTGATGTAGAAGGCACCGTACCATGGAGGTTATATCCGGACAAAGGGCTCCTGCGTCGATTGATGCAAGATTGAAAGAAAAAAAAAACATGGTGCAGAATTGTATGCGCGAAATTTCGAAGTGCAAAGCCTACCTTTAGCATCCTTTTATCTGACCCGTGTGGTTATGAACTGAAGCAGCAAAAGGAAGGCATATTTAGTGTTTCAGAACCTCGCCGAAATAACTTGGATCGCTCGCTTGATCCGAAGCCCCATTTTACTTCGAATTTACCTGTCATGTAAAAACGGATATCTCACCCGATTTGCCTGGGACACTTCTGGTTTTGAGCAGTTCTCTCGAATAGGTGCGGCCATAAATCGCCCGAAAAACAGCGCTAACGCTAATGCAAAAAGAAAATAATAAAAAAGGGTGGCGTTGAAAACACTTTCTGGCCCTGACCCATCGAGTGATCAACGTTTGAAGGTTTGAAGGTTTTGAAGGTTTATTCAATATATTCAATGCAATACAATACAAATAGAAACTTGGTATAATACAGAAGGAGTTCCCAAAGTAAAAACTGTCAGGGGGCCTCCTGTTTTTTTATTTATTTATTTATTTCAATATACTGCAGACCTTCTCGGTCCAAGCAGGAGTGGTAGTACATAAAATGGTTACAATTCTGTCGAAAGTGACGAACACATTAAAAAAAAAAGCATGTTAACAACAGTTTCAAAGATACAGCGTTTAGATCACATGCGAGCATAATACAAAATGTAATACACTAATTTGAACAAAAAATATCGCTGATTTCCTGAGCAAAAGATTCTACCGTTTCACAGTTCACCGCAGATGATGGTAGACCATTCCAGTATGATATTGATGATGGAAAAACGGAGTTTTTATGAATGTCGTTGTGACTTTTAGGCAGACGTATTGTCTTGTTCTGGTTAGTTCTTGAGGAGTGTCTGGAGGGGTTCAAGGAGATGTTCTGTTCTGGATATTTTATAATGCTCATGATACAAATGATACAAAAATTTGAGTTTAGAAATTATTCTGCGTTGATCAAGACAACAGAGTTCGGCTTTTTTACGCAGAGCTGTAACACTGGTATGCCTTGAATAACTTGAAAACACAAATCGGACTGCTAAATTTTGGACTCGCTCAATTTTTTTATGAGAAATTTGTGATGGGGACTCCAAATTATGTCGGCATATTCTAGTGCCGGTCTAATGAGTGTCTTATACGCGGTTAGTTTAACCTCAGGAGGCACATTCCTTAGTCTTCTCTTGACAAACGACAGCTTTCTTTGCGCTTTTGAACAAATAGCCGTTATATGTGGTTCCCAACTTAGGTTGGATGTTAATGTAACTCCCAAGTATTTTACATGATTACTTTTGGTGATTTCCGAATTTCCTAATTTGTATGGGAAGTTAAGAGGCTTTTTCTTGTTTGTAAAACTTATGGCTACAGTTTTCCTTGCGTTCAGTGTCATTCCCCATTCAGAGCACCATGCCTGATTTTTTTTTTTTGAATTTTTTGTAGCGAGTGATTAAGATGAACCTGGTCCTCAGTTTGACTTACCGTCGTGTACACGACACAGTCATCTGCGAAAAGCCTTAGTTGAATGGATGGGTCGACGCAAAAAGAAATGTCATTAATATAGATAAGAAATAGAATTGGCGCTAATACGGATCCTTGTGGTACGCCTGACAAGACGTCTAGGCTGCTTGAGATATTGTTGTTCACGGAAACGAATTCTTTACGATTTTTTAAGTATGACATTACCCATTGAATAACGTTATGTTCAATACCGATTGCTTGCATTTTTATAATGAGATCATGGTGGGGAACGACATCAAAGGCTTTTGCAAAGTCCAGAAAAACGGCATCTATTTGTCCTGTTGTGTTTAGTGCATTTGCAATGTCGTTGGTCATCTCGGCTAGCTGTGCAACTGTTGACAAGCCAGATCTAAATCCGTGTTGTCGAGAGTAGAGCAGGTTGTTAGCCTCTAGGTGAGTTATAATGCCTTTAAAAATTATATGCTCTAATATTTTGCAGCTCGTGCTTGTTAAAGAGACCGGGCGGTAATTGCTAGCTTCATCTTTAGATCCGGATTTATGTATGGGAATGACCTTAGCCGTGCGCCAATCATCAGGGATCGTGTGTGTAGATAGGGAGCTAATGTATATTTTATACAGATATTGACTCACCCAGTCAGCATATTTTTAAGGAAAGTGTTTGAAATGTTATCGGGGCCTGCGGACTTCTTGACATCAAGTTTTCGTAGTAAGCAGTGGACACCTTCTAGATTTATATTTATTTCTGACATAGGTTCAAATAAAGAATATGATGGCAATGTTCCTCCAGAAGACCCATGCGTGAAGACGGAGTGAAAAAAACCGTTCATTTTATCGGCTATTTGGTCTGCCTCGGTGACGATTTGATGGCACGATGTAAGCTGGGGGGATATCGGAATGCTGACTTGACAAATAGCGCCAAAACTTTTTTGGCTCCGATCGCATGAAAGACGGTAGTGTTTCCGAAAAGAAGTGAGACTTAGCGGTAGAAATTTTGTTGTTTAACGTGGCGATAAGGCTGTGTAGTTTGCTAGATATTCCGCGCTTCCGTTGTCGTTTAATCTTTCTTTTTAAATGTATAATCTCCCGCGTCACCCACGGATACTCTCGATCAACGCGTTTCCTTTTCAGAGGAACGTAATATGTTTCACAATAACCCACGATATCTTTAAAGCATGACCACATTTCGCTTACGTTGTCGATTTTTTCAAAATCGGGAAAGGATGATTCTAAATGGGCTAAAACGGCATCGTCGTCCGCATGCGCATAGTCTCTGAAATAGGTGGTGCGAGTTGTTTTTGTTGTTTGAGATAGTGTTATAGGACATGAAAGGATAATAATCTTGTGATCGGAAATTCCATCTTCAACACTGATACCACAGTCCTCGAATGAACTACTAACGAACACGAGGTCAAGTATTGACGAACAAGAATCTACAACACGTGTGGCACAAGATACTAGTTGGGACAATGAAAAACTGAATGCTGTTAGTAACAACGATTCTGAACTTGCTATTTCTAGTTGGTCGTGGCATAAGTCTGGCCAGTTTATTCCTGGCAAATTAAAATCACCACAAAGAATTATCTTCGAACGTGAGTTTGTATGCTGTGCAATGTAATCGTGCATAATTTCTAAATATTCAGAGGAAGAGTTTGGTGGCCGGTACACTGCGCCAAGAAATATGCTTCTCCCATGGTAATTGACCTTGCACCACACACTTTCGTGGTCGTTAATGTCTTCTAAACGGGAAGACTTAAGGTTCTTTTTAATAGCTATAGCGACCCCGCCACCCCGTGTTGTTCGATCTTTGCGGAATAATTTATATGAAGAGGGAACAACCTCAGAATCGAGTGTGTCATCATGCAACCATGTTTCAGTAATGACTAAAATATGTGGATTGTGGTTTAGTATTAGGCTTTCGAGTAGAGTTAACTTGTTTAAAACACTACGGGCGTTCAGTGACACAACTCGCAAGATTTTGGTACAAGGCTGTCATTGCTTGCCTCGGCTTTTCGACTGTTTTTGCGCAGGCGCAACTGGTTTTGTTATTTTCACCCTTCGGTTTTGAAGCGTGTCCCAGACAAACAGTTCCCCGCCTACTTTCATCTTGTCATAATTTAGCGACACTTTTAAGCTTTGTGCCCTCTCTTGTTCTGCGGAATGCCAAAGTTTTCCTCTTGTGTCACGCACTTTCTTTGAAAAATCCTCTGAAATAGCGATTTTTGTTCCTTTCAGTTTGCTGCAGTCAGACATAATTCTTGTTTTTTCTGCAAAGTCATACAACCGAAGGATAACTGGACGGGGGGCGTTCTTTTTGGTATTTCCCCACCCGATGAACTCTTTCTAGCGACTTAACTTCTATGCCTAACAATTTTTTAAACACGTCTTCTTTAATTTTGATTTCCAGTGATTTCCAATCTTCACGTGGATCTTCCCCGATGCCGTAAATTACTAGGTTGTTTCGTCGGCTTCGATTTTCCAAATCGTCAACTTTAGCCGACAGCTCAAGCAGTTGGACGTTCGTGTTATTAAAAGATTGTTCGCAAACCGCTACTTTTTGTTCAAGAGCCTGCAGGCGACATATTTCCTTTTCAATAGAAGCAACCCGTTCCTGAACGTTGGTCACCGCAGATTCAACTCGTTTCAAGTTAGAAGTCAATTCCTTCAAAGATTTCGAGGTTTTTGTTTGCTCTTTCAAGATCTTTTTCAGGAGATGGTTTGTTGACCTGGATTCTGATTCAGAGTCTGAAGTTGGCCCTGGGTTAGTTTCTATATCACCGGCGGTTAGTAACAGCAACTTGATGACATCAACACAATCTTTCATGGTTTCAAGAAGAAAATGTGGACTTGGCAGCACCGTCAAGGTTAAGGAGTCGTCTCGAATGGAATAAGTGGGTTTTCCACCAACCTGGATAACGAAGAACAGGGGAATTAGCATCCGTTCCTTTCCGGCGCAACCAAGTCCACTGAAGCATCGGCCTGCGCTCCCGCTATTTATACAGTCGAGATGTGGTTCATCCGTTGACGTCACGGTGCTGGTCCACCAGGGTTCACGCGATGCACATACGCTGTCGACGTGAGGCGGCAGCTCCGTTCTGTGTATGGCGCATTGGTCCGGCGCAGACAGCGAAGTGTTGAATTGTAGCCAGGCATGATCACCGGTCACAGCGATATGCCCCGAAGGACACAAAGCGACCTGGATAACGAAGAACAGGGGAATTAGCATCCGTTCCTTTCCGGCGCAACCAAGTCCACTGAAGCATCGGCCTGCGCTCCCGCTATTTATACAGTCGAGATGTGGTTCATCCGTTGACGTCACGGTGCTGGTCCACCAGGGTTCACGCGATGCACATACGCTGTCGACGTGAGGCGGCAGCTCCGTTCTGTGTATGGCGCATTGGTCCGGCGCAAACAGCGAAGTGTTGAATTGTAGCCAGGCATGATCACCGGTCACAGCGATATGCCCCGAAGGACACAAAGCGACCTGGATAACGAAGAACAGGGGAATTAGCATCCGTTCCTTTCCGGCGCAACCAAGTCCACTGAAGCATCGGCCTGCGCTCCCGCTATTTATACAGTCGAGATGTGGTTCATCCGTTGACGTCACGGTGCTGGTCCACCAGGGTTCACGCGATGCACATACGCTGTCGACGTGAGGCGGCAGCTCCGTTCTGTGTATGGCGCATTGGTCCGGCGCAGACAGCGAAGTGTTGAATTGTAGCCAGGCATGATCACCGGTCACAGCGATATGCCCCGAAGGACACAAAGCGACCTGGATAACGAAGAACAGGGGAATTAGCATCCGTTCCTTTCCGGCGCAACCAAGTCCACTGAAGCATCGGCCTGCGCTCCCGCTATTTATACAGTCGAGATGTGGTTCATCCGTTGACGTCACGGTGCTGGTCCACCAGGGTTCACGCGATGCACATACGCTGTCGACGTGAGGCGGCAGCTCCGTTCTGTGTATGGCGCATTGGTCCGGCGCAGACAGCGAAGTGTTGAATTGTAGCCAGGCATGATCACCGGTCACAGCGATATGCCCCGAAGGACACAAAGCGACCTGGATAACGAAGAACAGGGGAATTAGCATCCGTTCCTTTCCGGCGCAACCAAGTCCACTGAAGCATCGGCCTGCGCTCCCGCTATTTATACAGTCGAGATGTGGTTCATCCGTTGACGTCACGGTGCTGGTCCACCAGGGTTCACGCGATGCACATACGCTGTCGACGTGAGGCGGCAGCTCCGTTCTGTGTATGGCGCATTGGTCCGGCGCAGACAGCGAAGTGTTGAATTGTAGCCAGGCATGATCACCGGTCACAGCGATATGCCCCGAAGGACACAAAGCGACCTGGATAACGAAGAACAGGGGAATTAGCATCCGTTCCTTTCCGGCGCAACCAAGTCCACTGAAGCATCGGCCTGCGCTCCCGCTATTTATACAGTCGAGATGTGGTTCATCCGTTGACGTCACGGTGCTGGTCCACCAGGGTTCACGCGATGCACATACGCTGTCGACGTGAGGCGGCAGCTCCGTTCTGTGTATGGCGCATTGGTCCGGCGCAGACAGCGAAGTGTTGAATTGTAGCCAGGCATGATCACCGGTCACAGCGATATGCCCCGAAGGACACAAAGCGACCTGGATAACGAAGAACAGGGGAATTAGCATCCGTTCCTTTCCGGCGCAACCAAGTCCACATGTATAAAAATTTTGAACAAAAATTGGCAACTAAGGAAAAAAACAGCATGCGAATAAAATAAAGCGAAGGTAATGAAGTAATTATTTATACCTATGGTAGTTAAAAATGATACATCCGAGTAAAAGTACACCAGTGATACAACAGACAACTAATTGAATAAGGTGAATATAACATCATAACACATGCAAATGACTAACTAACACAGTTCGTCGCGTCATAACATATATATATATATACACACATATACATACGTATATATACACATACACTTAAATGCATATATTGTGGGCATTTATAAGACACTTCTTCATCATCTGTACATAACCATCATCACATGGTGTTCTTCATCTTCTTCGTTTGTGGGGACACATCTTGAGCTTGTTCTGTGCCTCGGATGTGACTGTTTGGCCACGTCTCCCAGGCCTAATAAAGACGTGTAAAGTGTTACGTTACAAGTGGTGGAGAGTGCGCCTCGATTCCCCATGCCTCTCGCCCGCTTTACCTCCTGGAGCTTCGCTCAGGTCGCCGTTTGGGCCACTTGTCCACCAGTATGTCGCAGGACGAACCCTCAGCCACTTCATCTACCATTCCGGCTGCGACTGCCGCAGCTCCTCACTCTTGGATCGCCAGCGGACCCCATCGTGATCCCCATCTGTTCGCTGGACTTCGCAATGAGGACGTGGAAGATTGGCTGGTCCAATACGACATAGTGAGTGCCGCGAACCATTGGGACGATCCGCACAAGCTCCGCCACGTCTCCTTCTACCTCACAGACGTGGCGAAGACCTGGTTTTTTAACCACCAGATTGACTTTCCCGACTGGATCGCTTTCAAAGAGCGTCTCCGACAAGTCTTTGGTACTCCGGCGGTTCGATCGAGCCTGGCGAAGAGGACGCTGGACACTCGCAAACAACAACTCGGCGAGTCTTATACCTCGTATATCGAGGACGTTCTCTCGCTCTGTCGACGCGTCAACGCTGCCATGGCAGAGTCAGAGAAAGTGCGTCATCTTCTCAAAAGCATTGGGGCTGTTGCCTTCAATGCTTTGGCCGTAAAGAACCCGACTACCGTCGCTGATGTTGTAGCTACATGCCAGCGCTTGGATGAGCTCGAATCCGCACGGTTGCAGCCGGACATCTCTGACAACCCCACAACCGACCCTTCGTTTCGAGCCATGATCCGCACAATCATAAGAGAACTGCAGTCGCTCGGCTTTTCAGCAGGACCGTTTCCTTCTGCTACCTCCAGTAGTAACCTGCGTGACGTCGTTAAGGAGGAGTTGGCGGCTGTGACTGGTGCTGCGTATGCAGAGCTTCTCGTACCTAAGCTCCCACCAACTTACGCGCAAGTCGCCGCGGTTACTCCAGCCGTTGTTCCATCGATGCCACCGACGCCGACACAACCGCACCTGGCTTCCATAGCTTCCAGTGCACACAGTCAGGCTTACTATGCACCACCGACGCCAGCACACATGGCTTCCATAGCGCCCAGCGCACACAACCAGCCTTATTATCCACCATGGCGCCCTACGCGACCTACGTGCTACTATTGTGGATATCGTGGACACATC
Organism: Rhipicephalus appendiculatus; assembly: GCA_030522465.1. Lineage (NCBI taxonomy): Eukaryota > Metazoa > Arthropoda > Arachnida > Ixodida > Ixodidae > Rhipicephalus > Rhipicephalus appendiculatus. The sequence continues at coordinate 301,997 of JALIZH010011818.1, forward strand.
GCGCGTGTCTGTCGCAAGCGTCAGCAAGACGAGCGTCGCGGGTTTGACACTTACGAACGGGACGACTTTGCGACGGGGCCCACTTTCCAGCGCCGTCCTTACGCTACGTCTTATGGTCGCTCTCCCTCTCCACCTGCGACGCCCGAGATGGCTCCTAACTACCGTGGCAGCAGGCGTCGGTCACCGTCACCTCTTCGTCGCTCTACGTCGCCACTGCGACCACCCTCTCAATTCGTCGACCGTCGCCCGGAAAACTAACCTGTGCAGCTTTTGGAGGAAAAGCTGCATTTAGCGAAGTAAGAGAAATTCCTCCAGCGCGTCCCCATAACATGATATCTGTTTTAGTAGAAGGCATACAAGTGGAAGCATTAATAGACACCGGTGCTAGTTTGTCAGTTATTCACCGTGGTTTGTGTGCGCGTCTCCGCAAGGTTACTACACCCTACGATGGACCTACGTTGCTCGCTGCTCAAGGGGACGCCATTCGACCTTCCGCCATGTGCACTGTCCGTGTCTACATTGATGGACTTCTGCATCATGTACAATTCGCAGTGCTTAGTTCGTGTGCCCAGCAGCTCATATTGGGATGGGATTTTCTTTCAACGGCGTCCGCTTCCATCTTCTGCCGGCAACGTGTTCTCCACATGAGCGATACCACCCATTCACTTCACACAGACGACGCACCACTTCGTTTTTTTGCTGCAGAAGACACTGAGCTACCTCCGCGTAGTCAGCGAATTGTTGCAATTACGTCTCATGTCACTGACCATGGCGATGTGCTCGTACAACCATCTGCACGCTGTCTCACCAAAGCGATAGCCTTCGCATCAGGGCTGGTTCGTTTCGACGATGGCTTCGCATTCGTTTGTGCAACAAATCCGACGTCTGAAAAAATTCTGGTTCCGAAGGGCATAACGTTGGCTTGCGTCACTACATCGGAGCCTCTCTCTGTGGTTACTCTTCAAGAGGCTTCCCCTGAAGATCCCTCTGTTGGACGTTCCGCATCCATCTCCGCCCTTAAAACTACTATCAGCTCCGACCTTGCCCCATCGCAGACACAACAGTTGCTTGCCTTGCTGACCAAACATGAAGCGTCGTTTGACGTACATTCCTCTGTATTGGGACAGACGTGCGTCACCACGCATCGGATCGAGACAGAGGGTACGTCCATCATTCGTCGTCGACCATATCGCGTATCTCTAGCCGAGCGGAAGGTCATCGAAGAAAACGTTGACGACATGTTGCGACGGAAGATAATACGCCCCTCTGCTAGTCCATGGTCATCTCCTGTCGTCTTAGTTCGAAAAAAAGACGGTTCTGTGCGGTTCTGCGTAGATTACCGGGCGCTAAACAAGATCACGCGCAAGGATGTATACCCTATGCCACGTATAGACGACGCCTTGGACTCGCTACAGGGGGCCGAGTACTTCTCGAGTCTAGACCTACGTTCAGGATACTGGCAGATACCGATGCACGAGGACGATAAAGAAAAAACGGCGTTTTCAACACCAGATGGACTTTACGAGTTCAATGTAATGCCCTTCGGCCTCTGCAATGCGCCCGCAACATTCGAGCGCATGATGGACGCCGTTCTGCGCGGCCTGAAGTGGAAGACTTGCCTGTGCTATCTGGACGACATTGTTGTTTTCTCGTCAACCTTCTCACAACACCTACACCGTTTAGACGAAGTACTGACGTGCCTCGCTAACGCTGGCCTTCAGCTGAACACGAAAAAGTGCAGTTTCGCCAGCAAGACAATTAAGGTCTTAGGCCACATTGTGAGTAAGGACGGCATTCGTCCTGATCCCGAGAAGGTTTCGGCCGTTCTTCATTTTCCTCGTCCCGAAAGGAGCAAAGACTTACGCAGCTTCCTTGGCCTGGCTTCCTACTTCCGCCGATTCATACGAGACTTTGCCTCAATAGCGGCACCTTTGCACAAATTACTTGGTTCCGGTGTTCGCTTTGAGTGGTCTCCCGACTGCGAAGCAGCGTTTAGCCATCTTAAAAACGCCCTCACATCTGAACCAGTTCTTCGCCATTTCGACGAAACAGCACCAACACTCCTGCATACTGACGCTAGTGTTCACGGCATCGGTGGTATTCTGCTACAGCGAGATGAGTCATCACGTGAGAGGGTCGTCGCATATGCAAGCCGCGTACTGACCAGCGCCGAGAAGAATTACACCATCACAGAGCAGGAGTGTCTAGCTGTCGTTTGGTCAGTGCAGAAGTTTCGACCATATCTACATGGCCGTCATTTTACCATCGTAACAGACCACCATGCCTTATGTTGGCTTTCCACACTCAAGAACTTATCCGGACGCCTTGGTCGCTGGATTATACGTCTGCAAGAATACGACTTCACTATTATCTACAAGTGCGGTAGGAAGCACCAGGACGCAGATGCGCTTTCTCGCTGCCCACTTCCGACGGCACCGTGCATTGGTTCCGCTACTGACTTCAACGATGAACGCTCGGACGGTCCTTCCACATCTGTTTCGTCCTTGGCCGCTATTGATCAGATTCCGCCCGACGACCATGGCTCGATCATAACGCACCAACGCGCCGACTCTTACTGTAGGCGCATAATAGATCGTCTTCAGGGAAATTGCCGGCCGCCAAATGCCCGCCTTCGTCGACAGCTGACGCAGTTCAAGCTCAACAACCGCGTTCTTTACCGTCACATCTATCACCCTGACGGCCAACGCTGGGTACCCGTTCTGCCTCGCTCTCTTCGAGCTGATATCCTCAAGGCTTGTCACGATGACATGACTGCTGGCCGCCTTGGTTTCCAGAAAACGTGCGACCGCATTAAAGGTCGCTTCTACTGGCCTGGCCTATCCGGCAGTGTAGCAAAGTACGTCGCCTCCTGCAACCTTTGTCAGCGCCGACAGCTTGCGACATCACCTCAAGGCGGCGAGCTGCAACCACTTCCATGTCCATCGGCACCATTCGAAGTCGTTGGCATTGATCTGTATGGTCCTCTTCCAACGACTCCCACTGGCCATCGTTGGATAGTGACAGCTGTCGACCACTTGACACGATACGCTGAAACATCCTGCGTGACTTCGGCTTCCGCTTCTGAAGTGGCTACATTTATGCTTGAAGCCTTAATATTGCGTCATGGTGCTCCTCGTGTCATCTTGAGCGACCGTGGTAAAGCCTTCCTTTCGCAAGTTGTGGAAGAATTGCTCAGAGCCTCTGGCACCACCCACAAAACAACCTCCAGCTATCACCCTCAAACCAACGGGCTGATTGAGCGATTTCATCGCACTCTCTCCGACATGATAGCCATGTACATTGAGCCATTCCACACAAACTGGGACGCAATTTTGCCGTTCGTAACTTTTGCCTATAATACGGCTGTACAACGCACAATTGGCTACTCGCCATTCTACCTGGTTTATGGCCGATCACCGTCTTCTCTTCTTGACGTCTCCTTCTTGACCGCCCCTGTTACTCCATCTGCATCCTCCTGTGAACAATATGTGTCCCGCCTCCGCCACTGTCGCCAGCTCGCTCGAGTCAACACTGCGGCAACACAACAGGACCGCAAGAATCTGCATGACTCATCTCACAGCGCCGTGTTCTTCCGCCCCGGCGACGAGGTGCTACTCCGGACACCAGTTCGCACTCCTGGCTTATGCGAGAAGTTTCAGTTTCGGTTCCTCGGCCCATACACAGTCTTGGAGCAGACCTCCCCTGTGAACTATCGCGTCGAACCCGTCATTGCTCCAATTGACCGGCGCCGTCGCGGTACCGAGATAGTGCATGTCTCGCGTATGAAGCCTTTCACAAGGCGTTCTCCGCACCTTTAAGTTGCGGCCAGGATGGCCGCTCACACGCGGGGGAAATTAGTGTGGGCATTTATAAGACACTTCTTCATCATCTGTACATAACCATCATCACATGGTGTTGTTCATCTTCTTCGTTTGTGGGGACACATCTTGAGTTTGTTCTGTGCCTCGGATGTAACTGTTTGGCCGCGTCTCCCAGGCCTAATAAAGACGTGTAAAGTGTTACGTTACAATATTTATATTTAAACAGATAGACATATATATGCGCACATATGTAGTTAGGTGGCGCATGTGGTTAGAAAGAACTGTTTTAGGTGCCGCCGGAAACAATGTAATGAAGGGCTTGATTTAATGACTAATGGTAGTGAATTCCAGGATGAAATTGCAGAAAACAAGGCTGTCATTTTTCCGTAGTTCGTGTTTCCTTTGGGAAGCAGAAGGTTAGTGTTTTCAGAAAACCGTGTGTTATTTGTATTGTGAAGATGTGTAAGGGGAAGTATGTCAGTGGGAATGTCACCGATCCTACTTCTGAATAATAAAATACCAAGTTTGAGTTGAAAAGTGGAAATGAATGGTAGGATTTCGAGAGTGCTAAAAAGGGGTGCTTGATGCTGTGTACGAACTATGTGTGATAATGCGGACTGCTCTTTTCTAAAGGTGAATGAGGGATGTCAGGTGTGTGGTGTACGTATTCGCCCAGGATTAAATGCAGTAAGTAAGGTGACTGTTAATGAAAGCATAGTAAAGTGATTTTAAAATATGTTGCTGAAAATAATTTCTTGTGCGAATGAGTACACGGATGCCAAAAGCAGCCTTCTTCATGACAGAATTTACATGAATGCTATATTTAAGTTGAGGATCTAATGTGACACCTAAAAAAGTAATGAACTTAGATGGGGTAATGACGCAGTTATCGATGTATATTTCGGGTGTTATTACAACATTTTTTGAGACGAATGAAATAGCATGAAAGTTGTTTTAACAGGGTTGATTTTCAATAAGTTATTTTTACACCATGCTACAAGATTCGCGACATCAGTATTTAATTTTGCTTGTAGTTTGTTAAGATCCTTGTCACTAGAAAATATCGTGGTTTCATCAGCATAAAGGATGCAGTCAGAAGAATTAAGTGATGATGGTAAGTCATTAATGTAGATAAGAAACAAGACAGGTCCTAAAATTGAGCCTTGTGGAACTCCCTGGTTAGTTGTTATTGGAGAGGATAAAACACCGCCATAATTGACAACCTGGGTTCTGTTAGCGAGGTAGCTTTGTAACAGGGCTAAAGTAGGCCCACAAATTCCCAGGGATTCAAGTTTATCATACAAAATAGAGTGGTTAATAGTCTCAAAGGCTTTAGTTAAATCAATAAATACCGCCCCTGCCCAACGCCAATAATCGATAAACTGTTTTATGGTATCGGTTAATTTTATGAGTGCTAATTGGGTCGATAACTTAGCGCGGAAACCAAACTGCTTAGATGACAAAAGGTTAAACTTTGTTAGGTAGTCCATTAGGCGATTGACAATGAGCTTCTCTATTAGCTTACTAAAGATTGGGAGGATGGTTATAGGGCGACAATTAGAAAAGACGTTTCGGTCTCCTTTTTTGAATACAGGTGTTACTTTTCCTTGTTTGAGGATTGTAGGAAAAACTCCAGAACGAAATGTGGTGTTAATAAGATCTGAAAGCACAGATCATAAGTCATGAGCAACGAGCTTGATTTTAGATGGATAAATTGAATCGAGGCCACATCCTGTGGTCTTCAAACTTGTTATCGTGCGAAGAACTTCATCAGGTGATGTGGGTTTTAAGAAAAAAGAATGAGGCAAGCGAGACAACGAAGGCAAATTAGTGACAGTCGATGCTGAGTTGTTGAAAAATGATTCATTAAATGAATTGGCGATGGCGATAAGGCAAGTTAGAACGCATGTGCCGTCCGAAAATTCTGTTGCAACTGCATCTGGCTGATCAAGATGTAAGAATTCCTTAATGACGTACGTTCCAATTTTTTCTACTTTCATTACGATTTTCGAGAATTTTATTTTGATAGTGCGTTCGTTTGGCTTTTTTAAGTATGACAGTAAGAGTTTGTGAATACAGTTTAAAGCGAGCCCTGAGGGGGCAGGTTGAATGGCTGATGTTTCACTTTTTTGTAGAGACTATCTTTTTTATTTATGCTGCGCAGCAGTCCTCTAGTAATCCATGGATTTCTAGGGGTTGAGTACCAACGGGATATGATGGATACAGATGTACACGAGTTTATGATACCTGTTAGTTTCTCAGTCAAGGTATTGAACGCTTTGTTAACACAAGGTTCTTGCGATAATTTCCCCCAGTCAGAGCGGGATACAGAATCAACAAATTTCGCAGAATCGAAAGAACATCTATTGATCATTCTATTTTTGCAAATAGATTGTGTATTTAATAAAAGGAAAATTGGATAATGGTCTGTCAGATTAAAATTGACCACACCGGCTTTTTGAACAGACATAACGTTACTGAGTACATGGTCAATTAATGTGTTCCGACCGGAAGGAGCACATCGTGTCGGAGAATCTAGGAGAGATTCCAAACCATGCCCCATGAAGAAGTTTGAATATTGAACACAAGAACTGTCATTAATATTTGTAATGTCAATGTTAATATCGCCTAAAATGATCACATTATAATTTTGGGAAATAAACGAACGGAGTATATCATCAAGTTCAAGACAAAAGTCACCATAAGATGATGATGGGGAGCGATAAATTGAACCAATGACAGTTCTTTTATTAGATGGAAGGAAATCACGGTCAAATTCGAGCCATACTGATTCGCATTTCGACACAGAAAATGCGATATCAGTACGCCGTCTATATGATAACGCGTTAGATATGATAATGGCTGATCCACCATGACAGTCACCCCGGTGATGAAAAAAATTCAGCACGATAGCCCGGAATGGAAAACATCTTATCATCAGCTGCAGATAGCCATGTTTCTGATAGACCTATGATCGAAAAGTGGTGATCGGTTAACGTGAGAAAATTAACCATATCATCAATGTTTTTCGGTAAGCTTCGGGTGTTAAAATGTATGATCGAAATATGAGAAGCAGACGAACAACTAAGAAGTCGCTTCAGCTCAAGGACTGTGTGACGCCATGGTGGTTCACAGTCATCATGGATGCATTAATTGTTTAGGTGAAAACGGCCAGATCAGCAACACCAGTGATGCGGTACACTCGACTGTCAGTTGACTTTCTTGCTTTGATGCGGCAGTTGTCTACCCATAGGAACTGCTACTTCTTTTCTTTCTTAAGAGCCAATGCCTGAGCAAAGAGGTGAAAACAGCGCACACTTGACACGGACCGACAGAGAATAGACAAGACACAGGCGCTGTCTAACAACTGAAGTAACAACTGAAGAAACTTCAGTTGTTAGACAGCGCCTGTGTCTTGTCTATTCTCTGTCGGTCCGTGTCAAGTGTGCGCTGTTTTCACCTCAGCATGCTCAACCAACTAGCTCGAGATGTGTTATTCTGAGCAAAGAGCCGCTTGTTTTCTGGTGTCAGGTGATCGTTGACGAATATGGGCTTATCCTGATTCATTATGCAGATAGACCGGGTTGAAAGACGTCCTTTTCTAGCCTTTGAAGCAAATTCAGCCTTCTTTTGCCGAGAACGAAAACGCGCAATAATGTTCGGACCATCTTTAGCAGGGACCCTGTGCACAACATCAATATCGGCAGGGCTCACAGGACAACCAATGTTTTCTGCAATCTCTTGCAGAATTGCTTCACAGCTTTCGCCTTTTGTTTCCGGGACACCTTTGATTTCCACATTGTTCATGCGCGAGTATTGCTGCAAATCAGCAACCTGTTTTGTTAGCTGCTCATTTGTTCGAGACAGCTCTTTATTTTCCTTCACCAGGCTTTCCTGCTTAGACTTCATCTTTCATAGAGGTCATTAAACATGGCGACGCTGTTACGCAATTCCCAAACTTCCTTGCGCAATGAATCCAACTCTCTAGATAGTTCAGCACAAGTGGGCATTTTGGTTTGGCAGCAGTGGGTGCGGCAAAATAGAACAGGAAATTGTTTTCAGTAACGCAAGTTCAACCAACCTGCGCACGTAAAAGGATGCAGTCAATGGAGCGTTGCGTTGCCGCTGACCCAAGTGCCAAGTGAAGAGTTCCGCGATGATCCCAGCCCATATAGCTTTCAGAAGATGGTTCTGATGCAGATGGACAGGTGGCGTTCGTCACAGGTGGCACGTGGCGCTGTGATGACACAGCCAGTCCAGTGATATCTTCGTGCTAGGAGCACACACTTGTATTGATGGCTGATACTGTGCTGCGGATTCGCGGTGATTTTGCGCCGGATCCGTAGATACCTGCGCACGTAAAAGGATGCAGTCAATGGAGTGTTGCGTTGCCGCTGACCCAAGTGCCAAGTGAAGAGTTCAGCGATGATCCCAGCTTATATAGCTTTCAGAAGATGGTTCTGATGCAGATGGACAGGTGGCGTTCTTCACAGGTGGCACTTTCGCCGCAGTACACTGCTGTCATGCAAAAAAACGCAATGAAATTTGCCAGGCCTTCTGGTTGTCACGGGACAAAGCACATTTCGTCCCTTACTTATGCACGCAAGCATGCGCCAGCATTAACGCCAACATACGAAAAGTTCACTGAAAACGGCTGAAAACGCGCCATATTCCGTGACAGCCAGAGTTGCATCTAGTTGATCTTAGTGCGCTTTTTCGTATCACACTGATGTACTGCGGTGAAAGTGACGTTCCGCACGTGATTATGGTTAGAGATTTTTAGAAACGCCATTCTTTGTTATTAATCCCTTTTAGCGGTCGTGTTGGCGCTGTTTTTCTGAAGATGTATGACTGTGCCCATACAATCAGGAAGATTACCTGAATTCTTTTTAGTCTACCGTGCAAATCTCTGTGCACTATTTTGCATGGCAGAAATGTACTGCGTTGAAAGTGATTTGAGTGTCCCGCATGCGATAGACCATGGCGAGAAAATTTTGAAACAGCCGTCATTTGTTATAATTATACGTCGGAATCATTTCGCTCCTTCAGTTCACAACTACAAGTTTCTCCACTGCTGATTCAATAATAATCGCATGTGTCAGGCCAGCAAGCACGCCAAAGGTGGGCTTCGCATTTCGAACTCTCACGCGTACGTGTCTTCAATCTCGCATCACTGTGTAACAACGATGCTTTATGTCCGCAAACGTAACCTCCTCGGTGCACGGACCTAGAACAGCAAGCGAATCTTGCGATTCGTGAGAGCAGCCGTCGACAATGAAGGAGGGTGCAGTGCCTATTCTGTGGAGCTGACCTCTGAGCAAACCATGCATACTACATCGAATAAACTACCGCATCCATATCATTCGTGGGAGAGCCGTCGTCAAGAGACGTGGGCTGTTTGTGCTACGAAGCTACAGCCAGCGCGTGGGCCACAAAATAAAGGTGAGCTTTATTTGGTAGTCTGGTCCACACCACAAAATTTAGATTGATTTCGTGGTCTGGTCCACTGAACAGATTGGGACTCTATTCTGTGGTCTAGTGAACCGAATCCGTCGTCAAGAGAGGCGGGCTGCTTGTGCTACAGCACAAGCAGCCCGCCAGCACACGGCCTACAGCACACAAGTCTTTCGTGTTGCACAAAATAAAGCTGTGATTTACTTTGCGGTCTGGTCCACAGAATAAAGCTGGAGTCTATCCTGTGGTCTGGACCACAGAGTAGGCACTGCGATATAACAACCGCTTTTTGCGACCTACCTTTTTTTGTACATCATGAAATTATTGTCTTTTTTACAGACGGTGCGTCGAAAATGCATTTGGCATTCTCACAGCGAGTTGGCGGATCTATCACAGGGTGATCGACCTTAAACCAGAAAACATTGACTATGTAATCAAGGCAACGTGTGTGCTGCATAAATCCTTGTGCCTCGAGTGTGGTGGTGGAGAGTACTACTAGTGGTTGGATATGCCGACCCTGAAGACACTTTTGGGAATCTTCGTGGGGGGCGCATGGAGGCAAGACATTGGAGCTAATGGAACGTTTCCCTTACAAAGAGCACGATCTCGGAAGTGCTCACAGCGGGCAAACGATGTTCATTCTTCCTTGATTGATTTTTTTTCAACGAAGAGCAAGTACCATTGCAGTGGAAACTGCCAGGAGTGCGGTGAACAGTGTGCACACAAATTGTTTTCGAGTACGCTGTCAATGTGAAACAACGTAAGTACTTTCAGAGCTGGGTTATTGTAACACACTACAGCGCAAAAAAAAAATTAAAAAAGGAAAAAAAAACAATGCGGACCGAACTTAAATGTTGACATACACTCTAAGAAAAAAGTCGAGTATTTGGGGAGTATTTCTGCCACACAACAATATTCATGTACTTCACGTCCTTTCCTCGCGTTTGTGGTGAAACAGCGCCAGCGAAAACGAAGGACTAGACGAAGAGGAACGACGCAAACACAAGGCGCACTAACAACTGAAAGTTTATTCACTTGATGCGCAGGATAAATACTGGCTGTACATGAATAAACAGAAGAAAGAAAATTGAAGAGATATGACAGTGCATCACGTGGTCACTCCTACTGCGCGTGTAAAACGGTTCCTGTAAGATATCTGACATCTTTATCCGACAGCATGACAGACGGCGTGCTGACACAGGATTCTCCGAGCTTCTTTATCTCCAGGGCTTCACAACCTCCCTTGTTAGTCTGTCAGCTGATTTGGACATGACACTAGTGTTCTCAAATCTAGCTGCGCAGCCGCAGTCCCGACAATGAATACCTAGATGTCCTGATATCACTTTCGTTGTATTGTATTTGTGTTCTTTTAATCTATCGTTTAGGCATCTTCTGGTTTGCCCTATGTATGACGCGCTGCACGACAAAGGGATCGCGTAGACCACATTTTTTGTACACTGTACAAACCTGTCGCGGTGTTTCTTAGTGCAGACAGGTTTTTTACTTTCTCCATTAACCACCCGACACATTTTCGCAAGCTTATCGGGTGCGGTGAAGACCACCTTCACTCCCGCCTTTTCGGCCACTTTTTTGAAGTTATGGGAAACGGAATGTATGTAAGGAATGGCGGAGACATTCTTTGTGCTATCTTTTTGGGCTCTTGTACGGCTGGCGCTAGTGCCTTGGTTCTTCGCCTTGAGAAATTTCTCCGCAACACTAGACAGAATCGCTCGCGGGTACCCCGCGTCTGTTAGACGACGAACCTGGTTGTCGAAACTACTACGCAGCCGGTGAAGGCATGATTTTTTTAGGGCATTGTCAAAGGATGAATATATGATGCTGCGCTTGACGAGCTTGGAATGCGAAGAATGATACATTAGGACCGTTTTTTTTTTGCTCTCGGCTGGTATTCCCAGCAGACGTGATTAGATGAAAAATGAAGCCCTAAATCGAGGAAACGTAAGAAACTGTCAACCGGAAGCTCGTGAGTCACATCTAAAGGTGCTAGGCGCTGACGAAAAAGTAGAATTATATCGGAAGATTGCTTTCGCAAGTCTTCCTCGTCACATTCTAAAACAATTAAAAATCATCGACAAATCTAAAAACCCCGTGTACTGTGCGATGTCAGTGCACGTTAAAGAACACCAGATGGTCAAAATTTCCGGAGTCCTCCACTACGGCGTCTCTCATAATCATATCGTGGTTTTGGGACGTTAAACCCCATATTATTATTATTAAAATCTAAAAACGCTTAAGACTTGCGTGCTTGTCAGGCGCTGCTGTAACGTGATGCACTGTCATATCTCTTCAATTTTCTTTCTCCTGTTTATTCATGTACAGCCAGTATTTATCCTGCGCATCAAGTGAATACACTTTCAGTTGTTAGTGCGCCTTATGTTTACGTCGTTCCTCTTCGTCTAGTCCTTCGTTTTCGCTGGTGCTGTTTCACCACAAGTATGAACCAACTAGCCCAAAAGTACATCCTCACAAGTTCCTCGCGTTATCACCACAGTTCCAGCACTTTGCGGTCACGAACGGCTCGCGCTTATCAGTGTGATATAGCATTCTTGATAGGAAAGTGGCGAGCACCGGGTTTTCAAGAAAGGAAACGCGAGCAAGTCAGATTATTGTTGTGTGGCAGAACTACTCCCCAAATACTCCATTTTTTCTTAGAGTGCAGGAGCCATGGATCGGCAGGAAAGGTGGAGCTGACTAAAAAAATATATTTTGTACTTAGGGTTCAATATGACTAATGTAAATGAGTTCTGCGGAATCCCGCAAAGGTGGGGGAAGGGTTTAGAAAGGGAAAAAAGACAACAACCAGTCTGTAGCACGAAGCCACAAGGAAATCCCTACGGATTTCTCGGAGATAAAAAGCTTTAGTTGCCAAACAATTCGTCCTGGTCTGGGGTTTGAGCCCGGGACCAACGCTTTTCCGGGGTGGTCGCTGTACCATTTGAGCTAACCAGGAAGCTAGCAAGTGGCAGCGCGAGGGCGCATTCATCGATAACTCAAAGCACATGGACACAAGTAATGTAAACGAGTTCCGCAGAACTCATTTGCGTTATCTTCCTGGTTAGCTCAATTGGTTCAGCGACCGCCCCGGAAAAGCGTTGGTCCCGGGCTCGAACCCCAAACTAGAACGAATTTTTTGGCAACTAAGAAGCTTTTCTCTTTGAGAAATCCATACAGATTACTTTTTGGCTTCGTGTTACAAACAAGCGGGTGTTTATTTTCCCTTTCTTAGGACTCGGACTCATGAAAATTTTCCTCGACCGGATCACTTGGATCCGGTACTCGCTAAAGTGTTTCTCAGCCGGACTCACTCAAAACTTGGATTCGAGATTGAGAGTCTTGAGTGAGTTTTCAGAGCTTTGATAGGAGCAAGTGTTCAGTGATCATCATTGTCGTTCGTGTTCTGTTCGTGCGTTTTTTTTGCGCTACACATTGTGTCGGAATTGGTTACGAAATAGCCCAACTCGCCATCTAGATTATGTGATGTGCACGTTCATCTTTCGTGCTTTGGCCAAGTGGCGGGTTCATGTTTTATGTAACTATCAGATCATGATAGCCAGAGGTGTGTGCTTTCGTGTACCCGAAGTGTCCACGCTATGAAAAGAAAAAGTGATTCAGGGTGTACAGTACGACTTTCTACAGCCACAGCATTGCGTGCTTAGAGCCGCGCATGTCGAAAGTGTACAAAGTTTGTTAGTGTAATACATGCAGTGCAGTGCAAAATTATTTTTTGTGTACTGTACCACTTCCTACAGCCACTGCCTTGCGTGCTTAGAGCCGCATATGTCGAAAGTGTACAGTGTTTCATGCAGTGCAGTTCACTTGCATTCCCAGATGTGTGTGCTTTCATGAACGCAAAGTGTCCACGCGATGAAAAAAAAGAAAGAAAGAAGTTATTCAGGGTGTGCGGTACCACTTTCTACAGCCACAGCATTGCGTGCTTAGAGCCGCGCATATCGGAAGTGTACCAAGTTTGTTAGTGTAATGCAGTGCAATGCGCTTGCATAATTCCTTCCCATGTTGCTTTACAGGCTTGTCAACAGCATTGACAGTAAATGTAGTACTCTCGATTCGGTGAACTGAAAAAATAAACATTATGTTTATTATCAAGTGAACACTGTCTTATGATATACAGGTCATTAAAAACGTAGCAAAACTGCTTTCTCACAGCAAGAGCAACTATGTTACAAGGGCAGTAAATACAGTAGACTCTCGAGAAAGAAAAATTCAGGGGACCTCCAAATTTTTTTGGAATTATTAGGAGCTTGAACAATCGGCAGTTCTCAGAAATATGGCGCAGGGCAACGCACTTGAATCGTGACTTTTGTGTCTAACGGCTGCACCAACATCCAACAGGTCTGCAAGTCTGCACAACTACTACTATTAACACGCCAGTCATCACAATGGTACTTGTTATTATACAACACATATGTGCACTTAATGGACAGTACATATGTGCAATTAATGGACGAAATGTGTCCTTTGACAGCCGGTAGCCCCTCTTCAATTTTGGGAAGCGAACTCTCGTTGCAAATGTAACTAAGAAGCATGGTGCACGCGATTGACCAAGGCGAGACAGTCTTGCTTTTTTTTTCTGTTCTTCAGTCTGTCGGTGACTTTATGCGTGTGGCCTAGCTAGTTTGCCCGTTTCGTAAGCTGCCAATCGGCTTTATTTGTGACCATTAGTACAAAGGTACGAGATATTCCTAGGCATGGACAAGCAAAAAGTTTGAATTAACTGAACTGGTGCAGTTCAAATCAAGTGGCTTCCAAGTAGATTGAAAACATAGCGGGCCGACCAAAAATCTACCCGTCCTGGTAGTCTAGTGGTTATGGTGCTCGACTGCTAACCCACAGTTCGCGGGATCGAATCCCGGCCGCGTTTTCAGTGGAGGCGGAAATGCTGGAGGCCCATGCAGTTAAATTTAGGTGCACGTTAAAAAACACCAGGTGGTCAAAATTTCCGAAGTCCTTCACTACGACGTCAATCGGAATCATAGTGGTTTTGAGACGTCAATTATTATGAAAAATTTAAGATTTCTTTGAATTAAATAAAGCAGGATTATCAAGAGTCTACTATACTAAAAAAATGCATTTCGAAGGTCCGGATCGCTTTCACGCAGATATTTTGCAGCTGTTTTTATTAAATCCAACTGCATTTCTTCCCGAAGCCTTTGTGGGCATCGCCTCAACTTTGCAGCTATAAGCTGCCCAAAATGCTCTGCCTCGTCCGGAACTCGCGACACAATGGTTGCAAGCGACGATATTTCGTCGTCATACGGCTTCTTGCGTTTCCGAGAACTTTGGCTAGAAGCAGTAGACGCCTGGACAGCTGTCCCTAGGCTCACTTCTCTCCGTGTAGCTTGGTAGGTGTCCGGTTCCGGCGAAGTGCTGGATTCAGAAATAATGTCCTCAAAGATACTTTCGGCAGTTTTGTCCGTTCGTGGTCGCTCAGTGATTTCACTTTCTTCTTCACACAGCAGCTCAAGGTTTCTCGAGGTACTGCACAACAAACAGAAAGAGATACACCAAACATTACAATTGCACAGTTCTCCAGCACGCTAAGAAAACCATGTTCACTATAGTGTATGCAGGCACCCACAGATAAGCTGGAAAAATATATTTAGAAAGCACTCTCTCGAGTGAGATTAACATGCAGGAATTTTTTCTGAAATGCAAGACAACAGCAACTAGCGCTGCAAAATATGCCAACACTCAAATGGAAGGAAAGCAACAAGCTAAACTTGAGTGCACACGAAGGCATACACTATCACTGGACCACTATTGCATACATGAACACACAAAACACACACATTATTCCTGCCAAAATTTCTATTTTGGCTATGGGTTCAGCGGACCGTAGTTGTTTATCTTCTCAGGGCCACAATTTTAGCGAAGGATGTGAGGTCTGCAGAAATTTCGACCTCCTGGGGTACGTTAACATGTACTTGAATATAAGTACGCGGGCCTCTAGCATTTTACCTACATCGAAACGCTGCCGGGATTCGATCCCGCGACCTCCGGTTCAGCAGTAGAGCACCATAGCCGCCGCGGCGAATAAGTTCAAGCACATTCATGATGGGGGCAAAGTGCTTTCTTTAATGCTAACGCAACAGAGCATGACAGAGCGAATGAGAAAGTTTCATATGACTCCCTCAGAAAATAAATTTACGAGCACTGAAATATTAAACTAATAAACAGCACGATTTTTTTTCTCACATCGTCCACTAGCAAACGTCACAGGCAGATCGCGTAAAACATACATGCTTTGATTGCTGCTGCAAAGTAACCGCGCTGCTACTGAGTTCATGCATCGATACCATGAGGACGAGCATAAATCGGGGACGACATATGTACTCACTTTACTCCAAAGAATAGTTACGGCGTCAAATGTGAACATGCACATATTGCCACGCGCGTTTCTTATGTTCACTTCGCTATATTCGGTTTTCGCCCTCAAAGGCTGTCAGCAATGCTCAGCGCAAGCCGCGCCTCATTGTTCTAGAAGCTTCGCGATCATTGTAGATCGTTTTGTTAAGATTGCGAGCAAGACGCGAACACTCGAGCTTATTCCAGAGCTTGCGTGACAACCAGTGATAAGACTGGAATATTCTATGGCACGCGTATAAATTCCGACGCGCTTCACCGCTTGTCAGTTCATCGACGGCCGACGCTCTGCTCGCCGCTATCAGTGCCAGCGTTTATTGTTGTAATCTCACCTTCAGCTTACCGGCCACAAGTTCGGCCCAAATAAAGTGTATCACGTTGGACTACTGCCTACTGCCTTCGTCAACGTCACGACCACGTGACATCTGGTGGAGGTGCTGCTCCTTTCATGTACCGGACGCCCCCGTAGAGCCGTGAACCGAGCCCACGTCGCGAAGAAGACACCGACACCATCAGTGACGGTCGAGCCAGCCGCAGGCTGAAAGGACTACCACCGCAGCACGGACTGCTGCCGGACAAGCCGAAAGCTACGGCGGCGAAGACGAAAGGCACGATGACTACCGCTGTGTCCCCTGCAACCATCGTGATGCAGCCACCCAGAGAGCCACCGACGTTCCACGCATCGCCTAGCGAAGACCCCGAAACATGGCTGGAGACTTACGAACGAGTCGCGACCTTTAACAACTGGGACTCCGAGCAAAAACTCCGCCGCGCCTACTTCTACTTAGAAGACGCCGCGAGGACGTGGTTCGAAAACCGCGAAACCACGCTACAAACCTGGGATCTCTTTCGGACGACGTTCCTAAGTACCTTCACGAGCGTTGTCCGCAAGGAACGTGCCGCAGCTATCCTGGAGACACGTGTGCAGCTTCCCAATGAAAACATTGCCATCTACACGGAGGAGATGACGCGCTTGTTTCGCCACGCCGACCCCGACATGACTGAAGAGAAGAAAGTGCGCTTCCTCATGAGGGGTGTTAAGCAAGAACTCTTTGCCGGATTGATCAGGAACCCGCCGAAGACGGTCGCAGAATTCGCTACCGAAGCCTCGACAATCGAGAAGACGCTCGAGATGCGCACACGGCAATACAACCGCAGCTTCTCGGTTTCAGGCTACGCCGACGTCCAAGCACTAGGAACCGTCGACCTGCGTGAGACGATCCGAGCGATCGTGCGGGGAGGAGCTGCGCAAGCTGTTACCTTCGCCGCAGCCTCAAGTGGACTCGATCGCCGACATTGTCCGCGACGAGGTTCATCAATCGCTCGGAATTCCCGAACCACAGCGGCCTCATCCGGAGGCCATGACCTACGCTGCTGCGGTCCGCCGTCCCTTGCCCGCTCCGCGACAACGTCAAGACAGCGCATCACCGCAGTTCGGCCGCCAGACGCCGCCGCCGCCGCCGCCGCCACCAGCACCGACGCCCTACCGTCCTCCTGTCGGCCAGCGCTATGCGCCGCGCTACGCGCCAAGGAAGACGGACGTTTGGCGCGCCCCTGACAAGCGCCCGCTCTGCTACCACTGCGGGGAGGCCAGCCACACGTACCGCCGCTGCCAGTACCGACAGATGGGGCTACGCGGATTCGCCGTCAACGCGCCGCGTCCGAAGCCAGGCGAACGGCCTCGCGACATCGACGACTACCTCACCGGAACACAGTGGCAAGAACGACGACCTTCTCGCTCGCCATCGCCCGGCCGCTACATGTCACCGCACCGCCGGCAATACACTGGACCAAACCGGGGCCGGTCGCCTAGCCCGTATCCGGGAAACTAAGGGCAGCAACCGATGGAGGTGCGGTTGCTGTACGACGAAATGCCGAAGATCCTCCGCGGCCGCCGACGACGACAACGCCACGAGACCTGCGCAACACGACGCGAAGCAGACGAAGCCCTGCCGACGAAACCTCGCGGACCGAAGAAAACGTGACGACGCAGCATGGAAGCACCGCAGCATTTCGACGCAGCCGTGATCCGACGCCAAGACCCAACCGCAACGCACGACGACGAACCAGCGACCTCGACGTAATATTCGACGGCCACAACGTCACCGCCCTCGTCGACACTGGAGCCGACTATTCCGTCGTCAGTGGCCCTTTCGCGGCGAAGTTGAAGAAAGTGAAGACTGCTTGGCAAGGCCCTGAAATCCGGACCGCTGGCGGTCATCTAATAACGCCGGCCGGTGTTTGCACGGCGAGAGTCACTATCAATAACAGGACTTATCCTGCGAGCTTTGTAATCCTACAAAACGGCTCCAGGGATGTAATACTTGGAATGGAGTTCCTAAGTGACCACGGCGCCGTCATCGACCTAAGATCTGAGTCGATAACACTAACTTCAGAAAAAGCTCTGCCTACCCAGACGACGCCGGGGAACCATGCATTGAACGTGATAGACGAGCACGTCACCGTTCCGCCTCTCTCCAGCATCATAATTTCCGTCGGCACCGAAAAGCCCGCAGACTTCGAAGGCGTCATCGAGGGCGATCAGCACCTGCTTGTAAACCGTCAGATTTGCGTCGCAAGAGGCATCGCCGAGTTGCGTTATGGCAAAGCAAAGGTACTGCTAACAAACTTCAGCCACGAATATAAGCACCTTAACATTGGTACGATGGTCGCCCACATCGAGAAATTCATGGACACCAGCCACGCTTTCACCCTTTCCGATGCTACCGAACCTGCTTCGACGAATCGAGGTCCCAAACCAGATTTCGACGTCAACCCGAACCTTCCGAAGGTCAAGCAAGACCAGCTAAAGGCCCTACTCCTGCGATTCGAAGACTGCTTCTCGGCGTCGTCAAGAATTCGACAGACCCCAGTCGCGAAACATCGCATCATTACAGAAGAAAGCGCTCGACCAGTTCGACAGAGCCCGTACCGAGTATCGACGCGCGAACGTGAAGCCGTTAAGAAACAGGTCGACGAAATGCTACGCGACGACATAATCCAGCCGTCCAAGAGTCCCTGGGCGTCTCCCGTGGTTTTGGTGAAGAAGAAGGACGGCACGCTACGTTTCTGCGTCGACTACCGTCGCCTGAACAAGATCACGAAGAAGGACGTGTACCCCCTCCCACGGATAGACGACGCCCTGGATCGACTCCACAACGCAAAGTACTTTTCGTCGATGGACCTCAAGACAGGCTACTGGCAAATCGAGGTCGACGAGAGAGACCGAGAGAAAACTGCCTTTATCACACCAGACGGCCTCTTCGAGTTCAAGGTAATGCCCTTCGGTCTTTGCTCGGCGCCTGCGACGTTCCAACGTGTAATGGATACCGTACTGGCAGGCTTGAAGTGGCAGACTTGTCTTGTGTACTTGGACGACGTCGTTGTGTTTTCCTCAAACTTCGACGAACACCTCCGGCACCTTGAAGCTGTACTTCAAGCAATCAAGACCTCCGGACTCACCCTGAAGCCACAAAAGTGCCGCTTCGCCTACGAGGAGCTCTTGTTCTTGGGCCACGTGATAAGCAAGTCCGGAGTACGCCCCGACCCGCAGAAGACAGCCGCCATCGCTACATTCCCGCCACCCGCCGACAAGAAGTCCGTGCGTCGATTTCTCGGCCTGTGTGCCTATTACCGGCGGTTCGTTAAAAACTTCGCCCGCCTCGCCGAGCCTCTCACTAACCTAACCAGGACCGATGTCGAGTTCAAGTGGGGAACGCCGCAAGAGGAAGCATTTCAGGAACTAAAACGACGCCTGCAGACGCCTCCGTTACTTGCGCATTTCGACGAACACGCCGAAACAGAAGTACACACCGACGCAAGCAGTGTGGGACTCGGCGCCGTTCTTGTGCAGAGGACTGACGGACTGGAAAGGGTCATTAGTTATGCTAGCCGGTCGCTATCAAAGGCGGAGGCCAACTACTCCACAACAGAAAAGGAGTGCCTTGCCATCATCTGGGCTACATCCAAGTTTCGCCCCTACCTTTACGGCAGGCCCTTCAAAGTTGTCAGTGACCACCACGCCCTGTGTTGGCTAGCTAACTTGAAAAACCCTTCTGGTCGCCTCGCACGGTGGAGCCTGAGACTTCAAGAATTCGACATTACCGTCGTTTACAAGTCCGGGCGAAAACTCTCCGACGCCGACTGCTTATCCCGCGCCCCCGTCGACCCGCCGCCGCAGGATGACCAGGAGGATGACTGACTTCTTCTTGGGAACCATAAGTGCCGACGACTTCGCCGAACGACAGCGAGCCGACCCGGAACCCAGAGGCCTTGTGGAGTACCTTGAAGGTAAGACCGCCATTGTTCCGAAGGCATTCAAGCGAGGACTCGCTTCGTTTTTCTTGCGAAACGGCATTCTCATAAAGAAGAATTTCTCGCCACTTCGAGCCAACTACCTTCTCATAGTGCCTTCAGCATTGCGTCCAGAAGTACTCCAGGCACTACACGACGACCCGACGGCTGGACACCTCGGACTTTCCCGCACGCTCGCAAGAGTACAGGAAAAGTACTACTGGCCGCACCTTGTCGCTGACGTCGCCCGCTACGTAAGGACGTGCCGAGACTGTCAGCGACGGAAGATACCGCCAACAAGACCAGCAGGCTTCCTTCAGCCGATCGAGCCTCCTCGGCGACCGTTCCAGCAGATCGGGATGGACCTCCTGGGGCCGTTCCCAACGTCGACTTGCGGAAATAAGTGGATCGTCGTAGCCACCGACTACCTCACCCGCTACGCCGAAACAAAAGCCCTGCCCAAAGGCAGTGCCGCCGAGGTAGCCAAGTTCTTCGTTGAGAACATTGTCCTTCGACACGGCGCCCCAGAGGTTCTCATCACCGACAGAGGTACGGCGTTTACGGCTGACCTAACCCAGGCGATCTTGGGATACAGCCACACAAGTCACCGCCGGACCACCGCGTACCACCCACAAACCAACGGCCTGACCGAGCGTCTAAATAAGACCATCGCCGACATGCTGGCCATGTACGTCGACGTCGAACACAAGACGTGGGACGCCATCCTTCCGTACGTGACCTTCGCGTACAACACGGCCGTACAAGAAACGACGCAGTTGACGCCATACAAGTTGGTCTACGGACGGAGCCCGGCAACGACGCTCGACGCCATGTTACCAAACGTGACCGACGAGGAAAACATCGACGTGACCACCTACCTACAGCGCGCCGAAGAAGCACGACAGCTCGCCCGCCTACGGATCAAACACCAGCAGAGGGCTGACAGTCGCCGCTACAACCTTCGACGACGCCACACGGAATACCAACCCGGTGACCGTGTATGGGTGTGGACGCCAATACGCCGACGGGGACTCAATGAGAAGCTTCTTGGACGATACTTCGGACCGTACAGGGTACTTCGACGCCTCGGCGCACTCGACTACGAGGTTGTCCCTGACGGCATTACAAACTCTCAGCGGCGCCGTGCGCGACCTGAAGTCGTCCATGTCGTGCGCCTCAAGCCATATCACGCGCGTTAGTGAATTTGAGGGCTGTACTTTTTGCTTTATTATTGTACCTTCTTTATTGCTGTTATTAATTGTTGGATGCATTGGCCACCTCCCCCCCCCCCTCCCCGTGTTCTGTTTTAAGCATCGGGACGATGCTTTTTTCAGAGGGGGGCATTGCCACGCGCGTTTCTTATGTTCACTTCGCTATATTCGGTTTTCGCCCTCAAAGGCTGTCAGCAATGCTCAGCGCAAGCCGCGCCTCATTGTTCTAGAAGCTTCGCGATCATTGTAGATCGTTTTGTTAAGATTGCGCGCAAGACGCGAACACTTGAGCTTATTCCAGAGCTTGTGTGACAACCAGTGATAAGACTGGAATATTCTATGGCACGCGTATAAATTCCGACGCGCTTCACCGCTTGTCAGTTCATCGACGGCCGACGCTCTGCTCGCCGCTATCAGTGCCAGCGTTTATTGTTGTAATCTCACCTTCAGCTTACCGGCCACAAGTTCGGCCCAAATAAAGTGTTTCACGTTGGACTACTGCCTACTGCCTTCGTCAACGTCACGACCACGTGACAATATGCATACTATACCAGACGGCGTATCACGTCACTACGCTCATTTCAAGTTGGAGCGTTGCGTAAACAAAATTTTCTAAGGACGTCGCTGTCACATTAAGTACACATAAAAAACTCACGGCCGGCCCACGATGCTGTCTTTGAGAAACAGGAGGCGATCGTAGAACACCCACGCCTTTGCCGCGTCTTCGTCTTCGCTGTCCTCGGCTCCAGCTCCACTCTTCAGGGCCGGTAGGCGGGCTTTGTATACCCGTCTGAAGGAATCACGTAGGTTTTTCCAGCGGCCTTCACTTCTCCCACTGCGAACAAAAGATAGTTCGTCTTTTATTCTTAGAATGAAATGCACACGCGCCGAGCGCTCTGTGGTAATGTTACGGCCAAATAAACGATCCCTGGACAATCATACACCGGCGTGAATCAAGCTCCAATTTCTAATGTGAAACATCACCTATCTAGCATGCAAAAAATTGTTTGATGTTGTAGATCATGCCTGACAAATGCCGGTATTGGAACCTCATATATTTAAGCTTTATTGCGTTATAACACGTCTTAAAATTAAATTTCAACGATATGCAGCATCCATCCTGAAATTACTCACCGTTGCATCCCATCGCTGTTGCGATACGACGCCACGCTACTTCTTTGAGTAGCTGGGACTTGTAGTGTTGGCCAGACATGTCCCATATAGCGTTTTCTTTCTTAACTTCGTCGATGAGACGCTCGTTGAAATCGTGCTTCTCGAGGTTGGACATGGCTGCCTCGGACGGAGAAGGCCTACCTCACACGACGACGTTGTTGACATTGCAGCAAGCTACCATCATTGCAGTAAGCTACCACCGAAGCATCAAAACAAGCCGTCGATAACAAAATTAACGACAAAATACGGCCGCTGCCTCACTCTCAGCGTGAGATGTGGCTCTAAAGAAGGTAGTCTATACCTTGCAGTCCTTAAAATACGCGCGGATAACAAGCATCAAGAGCAAATTGCAACCGAAGCGAGGATCAAGCGTGCCGCCATGTTGCCGGAAATCGTCAGGCTCACTTCCGGGCGACGAGCGATCTTTTCTAGTTATCCAGAAACGCGCGACGCGACGAGCGACAGCGACGGATGGGGCTTCGTGACAGCAAATCCTGTCGCTCGTCGCTGTCGCTCGAAAATCGCGTGCATGCGGTTAGGCCCTTACAACTGAAGTTTATCTCCGAAACGGCACAGAATATAAAGAAAATGACACGTGAACAAAAAAGAATCAATTAACGCGTCAAATTATGCAGGCAGCAGAAATCGCGACACTTGGCAATAATTGCATGAGTGTCCCGTGCATTGCCTTGACGGAAAAAAGAAGTTCTTTACATGTCGCGTGCGCATGACCGCCGCAAGTGACGTAATCTGATGTTACTGTGCAGGTTTCTTTTTTTTTTGCAAATAGTGCTTTGCAATCTTTTTTTTTTAACATGAAAGTGTTTTATGCCGGGGTCCACCAAGATTTGAGTGACTTATTTCCGTCACGGAAATGACGTCCAAAAAATACACATGATCAGAAGACAAAGAAAAATGTTTCCGTCAAAGGGAGTTGAACGTACGACCTCTAGGTCCGCGACAAGAGATACCGAGCACGCTATCCACTGCGCCACGGTCACATACTTTGCAGGCTTTAAAAACAAGCCTTTTATATCTACCACTGTCCTCTCGCAGTGCTCTTGCTAAGAGAAGTAATGCATTATGACCGTGATATGCACGATTAGTTTCTTCAAAGCGTTGTTTCTCCGCGTCCGTCCCATTCTGCGTGTTTCGAATAGTAAACGTGCAATTTTGCCGCCGCATTAACACACTGCCAGGTGGCGACCTTACCCCTAGCATCCACACTCGTAGCATCCGTCCAAACCAAAAATAGCTGTGCGACGCGTGAGTGCGTCGCGTGGCCGTAACTCCGCGTCCCTAGCCATGTTCCTAGCTCGCTCCGCCAAAAATCGCAGCCGGCTAACGGGGAAGACATGACGCGCGTTGCGTTTCCCTCTGGTCGGGCAGCGTTGTTCACTCTAATATGCTGCGAGTAGGCGACCTTGGCCCAAGTTCGGCGCCCAATCATTGACGCTCTTCTGGCTGTCACACAGGTTTCAATGACTCTGCTCTCACCGTACAGCTACCACAAGCATCTATGACCACAAGGGTTTCTTTAATCATTCATCATAGACGTTAGTCGTCGGGATACAGATGTGCCATCAAGCGTCAACGTGGTAGCATCCACGTTAAAGGGTGCTATAACTGTCAACACACCAATAGACATTGTGCAAGCTCTCTTATATCATAGTGCAGTAAAGATTCGACTATTTCTGTAAGGACACGTTTCACTTTCGTGTTATACCGATTCCCATGACGGAGGGATCAACCATGGTTTTTTTGTTCACGTGTCGTTTTCTTTATATTCTGTCCCCTTTCGTAGATCAACTTCAGTTGTAAGTTCAGCGCTCATCTGTGGCTCTTCCTTGTCCTTTGTCCTTTCTTGCGATGGTGTCACATCATTTACAATGTCGTCGCGCATAACCTCGTAGTACAGTTCGCCCAGACATCTAATTCCTAATGTGAGTCGAAAGAAATGAAGTTTCCCGCTCGAGCTACGTCGGTGCATCAGCGTCTAGACTCAAACATGGCTGCCGGGCTTGTACTCTACCTTGTGTCGTCGAAGGTTCTCACGACTGCTGTCGGTCGTGAGTTTGGTATTGATGAACAGACGGGCGAGTTGTCTAACGTCTTCAGCGCTCTGAAGGTCGACGGCGACGTCCACATTGTCTACCTCCGGGGCGATGGGAAGCATCGCGTTACACGGCATTGCCAGTTTCCTTCAGCAAATTATATTGAACAGCGTCGTGTGCGTTGTTTCTTCCACGGCCGTCTTGTAAGCGAACGTTGTGCACTGAAAAATGGCATCCCAAGTCTTATGTCACACGTCGTCGTATATTGACTGCATGTCGGTGAGGGCTTTATTCAGTGAAGTCTGTGTGTAGTAGACAGTTGTCCTTAGTTGACTGGTCTCGCTTTACCACCTAATGGTTTGAGTTAAACCCACCAGAAAAGCTGTCCATGTATCAGTGACGAGGACTTCCGGAGAGCCTTCACAAAGCAGGATGCTCTGGACCAAGAATATCATCACTTCGGTGGCGCTACCTTAAGAGAGGGATCTGGTTTTAGCGTAGCGGATCAGGTAGTACGTGTCCACGAGCATCCATTTATTCCCTAACATTGATGTTGGAAATTGCTCCATCACGATCTGCTGGAGTGGTCGATGCTGTAGTTCGATCGGCTGTAGGAGCCCCGCGTGCCTTGTCGGCGGTGTCTTGCGTCGCAGGCAGTGTCAGCATGTCTTAACTAGAGACGCCAGTAACGAGGTGCGCCCAGTTGTACTTTTGTTGTGAGAGCTACATTGGCCGTATTCTCGCGGTTTCGCTGCGGCCGGTAGCCACACCGCGAGCTGAGCCGTTGACTAGCAGCCGCCGCCGCTGGCAGCGCCGCACCATCTGGCATAATATCAGAGGAGGAGACAGTGCAACTACGTTGCAACAAGAGAGGAGGAGCCGGCGTTGCATCGTATATGTGGAAGGGACAGCTAGGTGAGATTCGTCGGCAGATATGGAAAGGGAATCAGAGAGACCAAAAGGAGCCAGGCTTCGTCGTCGGAACAAAACCGCGAGGAGGCAGCGAGCCGAGGAGACGGAGGAAGAACGAACCGCACACCTCCAGAAGCGTAACCATACAGACAACCAAGCTAAACAATAAGATTAACCGTACCTCGCGCTTCGCACACCCAGGCATAACTGAGTTAAGTCGCGGCCAATTTTTTTAGTGCATTCCATCAAGCGCGCGCGAGAAACCAACGTGTCCGGCCGTCGAGTCGTCTCAAAAAGCCTGCATAACTTTTGACCGCATTGCTGAAGGCACAAGAAGAGTGGCTCAGAGTGAGTGAGGGACCAACTTTATTCAAACCAGCGGAATGAGGCCAGGGCCTAGGCCGCTCTAGGGGCGGAAGAGAGGCCCTGTCTCCCAGCCACCTCCCGTGCTCACTGGATGGCCCATATTTGATCTTGCGCATTTGAGCTGATCAGCACAGCTTTCCACCGCGCCCCAAGCTGTCCTGAGGAGACAGCGTTTTCATACGGTGTTTTTTTTTGCGCATTCCCATAAAATGTGTTCTAGGGTGGCGTGTTCCATGCCACGTAGTTTACACGAGTCTTCTGCGTATAGGTCTGGGTGGATGCGATTCATGTGTACCAGGTTGGGAAACGTTCTGGTTTGAGGTTGCCAACGTCCTGTCAGCGTCCTGAGATCTGCTTCATTTGGAGCTAGGTGGTGGAAACCTGCACCTCGACTTTTGGTAAAACTGGATAATGTGCAGAACATAAACATGCTGTCCCTTTCCTTCCAAGCCTCTACACCCGTTACCGGAGCATCCTCGACAAGTTAGGGATCAACTACAACAAGGATGTAGAGAGTCGGCTCAGTCTAGTGAAAAGATTTAAACGCGAAGCATTTCTTAGGAAACTGCAGGCACTTTGAGCGTTTCTATCTATCTATCTATCTA
The DNA here is from genome assembly GCA_030522465.1 of Rhipicephalus appendiculatus. NCBI lineage: Eukaryota > Metazoa > Arthropoda > Arachnida > Ixodida > Ixodidae > Rhipicephalus > Rhipicephalus appendiculatus. Next base: position 328,288 of record JALIZH010011818.1, read on the forward strand.
TCTATCTATCTATCTATCTATCTATCTATCTATCTATCTATCTATCTATCTATCTATCTATATCTATCTATCTATCTATCTATCTATCTATCTATCTATCTATCTATCTATCTATCTAGCCGCCTACGTCTGGGTGCTCGCGTGATCACCTCCTTAAGTTGGCTTAGACTATAATTGCTATGAGAGGGTAAGATGGTTTGGCAAATATGTCTGGGTGGTCATGACATAACGTGAAAATCCCGTCGCGTATGTCGTCAAACATTTTCCCTCTAGACAAGCATGGCACATACCCGTATAGGGAACCAGCGCTCGATTTTTTTCGGCGCGGGCACCGCCGTCCTGGTGGTCAAAGCGCGCACTTGTCAGCCGCTCCCGCAGACGAGAGCGGCGACTGGTAGAGGCGGTGTGGGCGCGCATCGCCGAAAGGAAACCAAAGGGCGCTGGCATCAGAAGTACCAAGCTCCTTCTGATGCCACCGAGTAATATTGAAGGATACGATAGGCAGAGAGTACATTATTTGCAAACAGTTTCGTAGAAGGAAAGCTGTCTTCTTTACGAGATGTTTGTGGGGACACGTTCGCCTAAGCCGCTGAACTAGCTGCTATAAAAAATACGCACGCGATGGATACTCGATGCTGAGATGCATCCGTTTAACTTCATTTGTGCTACAGACATGGTTCTTGTTACGAATAAAGCAGCGGATTACTCGAAGCTTAGCTTTCTGGAGTCGGCCGATGCGGTAAAGCTGCTATCTGCATTGGATGTCATGCCAAAGTGACATCGGAATTTGTGCCTCGCTAGGGAATTGTCAAATGTCTTGGATTTGTACTCGTCGTTTAATTCGCCTAACGTAGTGTTTTAGTTTTTTTGCTTGCCGTTGACTTCTTAGAATAAATGTGTTTGATGAACATCGATAATTGCTAGGGTTTTACGTGCCAAACAAGGTATGATTATGAGGCACACCGTAGTGTGAGTACCAGGATTAATTTCGAACACTTGGAGTTCTTTAGTGTGCCCATAAATCTAAGTACACGGGTGTTCTCTGTATTTAACCCCATCGAAATGCGGTCGCCTTGGCCGGAAATCTATACCGCCCCCCTCTAGCATAGCAGCGCGACACCATACGCGCTATGCTACTACGGTGGTTTGCTTCATCAGCGTCCACGTGCATACATACCGCGCATTGGAAATACTTACGATGCCAGAAAAAAGTTGACGCAGCTACCCCTGGCCTCTATTTTTCTTTCTGCCGAAGTGAGCAGCGTGGTATCGACGCAGCACGTACTTATCAATGGAGGCATGTCAGCCTGCACTAGCTGGACACAAATCTCAGCAGCCAGCCAGAAAATGTTGACGAGGGAATCGCCATCACGGCACAGCACTGTCTCCTCGACACCAGAGGCATAGATATAGGGAGCGGCTTCTCTCCGTTTTCCAGTGATTTCCTGCGAGAGTAACCTTTGGACAAAGTTTTTTTTTCTAAACCACAGTGCAGTATTACTGGCGCAATGGCTGATCGAGCTGTTCGCGCTAAAATTAAGCACGGAAACAGCGCACGCGCGTGCTCTCGCAGCAATACACTGTGGCCGGTGGTCTGGGCACGACCGGCTGAGTTATGTGGCGAGTCGCCGCCAGGTGCCCTTTTTCGGCGCGCCACCTGTCCAGCGCTGGTGTCCCATACCACGGGCCACGGTATGCGGGTATGCACCACAGGTGTTTAACAGTTTATATATACCGAGGAACGGCGAGAACAGACATTGGTAATTTAAATGCAAGGGTGTTAAGAAAAACCGATATCGGAAGCGTTGACCCGCGCAGGAATCGAACCCAAGCATTCGCAGTGGTAATCAAGTATTGTACCACAAAGCCACGCCAGGTTTCGGAACTCCTTTGGTAAAAGACACTATGCAGGCGTAATGTTGCTGAAACGCCAATTGTGGTTGCAGTGCTGCCCATCTAATTTTATAAACATCACATGTGCACTCCTATGATACAGGCGTCAAGCAGGTTAAGGCCACTTGTCGTTGAGCGCCTTCCACTAGAGCTGGTATACGTAGCTCTACGTACCATCCTCGCAATCTCAAGCGTTGCATATCAGCTTATCCCTTCTGGTATTGGTAATGTCCTTGTTGTGTTGGTATCGTTACGCAACTGTAAACAACTGGTTATATACAACATAGGCGACTCTTCAGTATATGTATGTGCGTACAACAGTTCTACATATCTGAAGTCGAGAGTTTGGCGGAAACCCGCCTGACCGGGGAAAGACATGGACGAAGGAAACACAGCGCCGACCAAAAGTGAAAAATATATTCTTAAAAAGACGTTCTTGAACAAGGCTCCCGTGTGGGAGCCGAAACGTCTCTTTAAGAATATATTTTTTTTTTACTTTTGGTCGGCGCTGTGTTTCCCTCGTCCATGTCTTTCCCCGGCCAGGCGGGTCTGCAATATTGTTCCGATGCGTCCTGCATGTTGGAGTCCTGTCAACAGTGTGTCCATGAAGCGCTGGAAGGTTGCAGAAGCCGAGCCAAAGCCGAATGGCGTAATCTTCAAGCCGAACAGGCCGTCTGGTGTTATAAAAGCCGTCTTCTGTTAGCCCCTCTCGTCAGTAGCCTGTCTTCAGGCTTTACGAACTAAGGGCCCTCGAATAACTCGCTGATGCTCCGGACAGTCGCGTAAGATTATCTGAAAAAAACATGGCTGATTCCTCCGTCATAGGAATTGGTATAACACGAAAGTGAAACGTGTACTCATAGAAGCCATCTTATTGTTTAGTGATATATGAGAGCTTGTAGAATGTGTATTGGTGTTTGGAAGTTATAGCATCGTTTGACGCGGACACACCCACGTTGACGCCTAGTGGCACATCTCCATCGCAACGACTACAGCCCATGATTATGATCTAACCGTTGTCGTATCTGAAATTTTTAACCTATACCTGGACACAGCGTATCGTGAATCCCGCGAAAAGATAACAAGCGCACACTAACCACTGGTACTCGATATGGGCGTCTTCAAAACGTGTGCGCTTCTGAATAATAGGGTAACCTTCGCCTGCGCTCATGCATACACCATACACTACCACAGCGTGCTTCATCAACGCGGGAGGCAGAGGTTCATAGCTGGAGCAGCGAACACTTGCGGCGTTCCACGTCCCGCTGGGCTCTGTCTCGCTCCACCAAGTCACGACATTCACCCGTCTACATCGTTGCCTTGGCGAAATGCTTACTGCAGCAGTTTAATTAGTTGGTGCAATGTCACCCGAAGTAGTCCGGGGCGAAACACCATTTGTGCACGTGGACGCTGCACGACTCCGACAACCATGCCGACAACGAGCTGTCGCACGCTAACACGAAACGAATGACAAAGAACATAACCGCGTCGGCGACTCCCCCCATGCTAGCGCGGCTAGGGTTTTTTCATTGCTTGTCATGAGTCAGGAGACGACGAAGACGACGAAGTAGGAGGAGAAGCTCGCGCAACGGGCACGAGCGCGTGCATGGAGTAGCACACGGCTCGAAGCGCGTGACACGAGCCGTAATCCAAAATGAATGCTGGCATTGCTTGCGTGGCTACGGGAGAAGACGGTCGCATCGGTAGCTACGTTCTACCGACGGTCGCAGTGGATGTTCGACTCCAGAGGCCGTGACGCTGGCACTCCGTGGTGTGGCCGTTGACCTCGGCGACGCTCGGGCGAGGCTCCTCGAAGGTGCTTGAGCATCTTTCCGCTGGTTCTGACGCACCCGCGCAGTCCCCCTTCGAACGTCGGCCCGCAGCAATCCCCAGGACGCCACGTCGTCACTTCGAGTAGAGGACCGGCCTCGTCCGCTAGGCCTAACGGACGACGACACCGTGCCACGTCAACGACGGCGACCTGGCACAGGCTTACAGCAGCGCGGCTGACCGTGATGCAACGGAGCGACGATTGAGGAGGGTCGTCGGCTACATCGACCGCGGACCCAACACGACGCAAGTTGGACTTACGGCGATGAACGGAACCAAGAGTGTTCGATTCGGACTACGATCCGACGACGAGGCCCAAGTGGCCAGACTGATGTCAGGGACGGCAGTGAGTCGTAGGTGAAACTGATTAGTTACTTTTAGAGATTTTGTTAGTAGCGTTTCTAAGGTTATCACTGTTAGTTGTTTTTTACTGAGTGTTAAGCTTTCTTAGTTTTTTCCTTGTCTGTAAATAAACCTTGTTTGCTGTGCCAAGCAGCGTCCTCTCACGATCCATCTCCACTAGCACATGCCTCGGAGACCCGCGACACTGCTATCGAGAAGCTTTAACCATGGCCTCCAAGATTGCGTACCGGCGCGCAATCTCGGAGGCCATGCTTTCACTGCGTCGTCGACGAATCGCTCTGTATCGGTGCTAATAAGAGTCGTGCCGCATTACTTCTCTTCCCCGGTCACAGACGGCGGCACCGCCCAGCCTCGCCAACAGAGCGCCCCATGCGGGAGAGAATGTGTGAGAGACATAACGCGCGTTTGTAGAAAGTCCTGCAACTGCTTCGATAGCTCAGTCGGTGAAGCATCGGGCGCTTTTCGTCGCGGCCCAAGGAGTCGGAGCTTGGACGCCCGACTGGGGAAGTTTTAGATGAGAAGCAGCTTGAGGCGAAGTTCAATCCGGTGGTGGTGGTGGTGGTGTGCGGCGTGACCCCCCCTTACTGCGCATGCGCAAACCCTTTCAAAAAAAATAAAAATATAAACCTCCTCTCCCCCTCTCTCTCCTATAGGCATCCCTCCTCGCGGCGACCACACGCTCACTGCGCATTCGCGTCGCCCCTCTCTCTCCTCTCCTATCCCTTTCCTGCCCGAGAAAAATATAACAGAAAAATTGCTAACTTGCTCAAACGTTTTTGATGTTTGCTCTATTGGAATTAGGTTTTCAAAGGTTAAACTGTAAGAATTGTAGTTTTTGCCCGAGAAAACAGACCCGCACATATGTGCGGGCTGGGCTTTCATTCATGTGATTCACTGCAGCGAGGAATACACTCATAACGGCTAAGACAAAGCAAAAAATGCGTGGTGAGCGCTGCGAATGCAACATTTTAGAGTATTGTGTGTCACTTGTGAGGCACAGGTATAAGTTGCACATCATACAACGCGTCCTTGAACAAGAAGCTACACTTGACAGCCTGCAGTGATGCGCAGATGTCAAGCTGTATACTGATCGCCAGTGGTACGTATAGCTGAGTCTAATCGCTTGACTATGCTGGGCGCCTTTTACACTCCAGTAAAGTTGTCTTAGGAATGATCTTGTGACACATTTTTCTTTCCACTTTCAATTCTTGGGCGCCTCGTGACGAGCAAAGTTCATCAGAGATCGGATGCAGCCCATGATCAGGTCCATACCTAAAGCTGCTTGATCTTTTGCACTGTTGCTTGCAAAGTTGTTCTATGTCTACAACTAGGGCACACTACCGTTTTGTCAGCAGTAACTTCAAAGATCGTTGCATTAAATTGGTGTGAGAAAGTCGGCAAAGGAGTCTTGACAACAACAAGAACGTCGGGTGTGTCACCCTTTCCAAGCAGGTGGGGCTTTGCAGCCGAACGTGTCTTCTTCCAAAAGACATCAATTTCACCGAAACTGGCAGGATAGGGTGAGTGGTCACCTGAACCAGTTATTACGGAGGCAACTGCTCAAAAACTCGCCTTCCATACTCCAGTTTTAATCACTAAGTTGGCTCGAACCACAAATATGAATCTCTGTCAATTCGCCAACGTGGTCTCTACCCAATTCGGACGCAAGATATCAGAAGGCTCAATATCTCTTCAATGTCTTCTTCATTCTCTAGTTTGAAAATCTCGGCATGTAAAAAAGAAAGAAAATTCAGCGCCCACAGAAGCTTGTCCCTAAGTTAGATAATTTTAGCAATTTTAACCTTCAATGTTATTTATTATCCTGAAAATTTCACTGGCGATACTGCAAATCTATATGATAGGCAGTGTAAAATCTAATTCTTTGAAATATAATGCATGTTGTCACAAAACATTCACAAAATTAATATTTTCTGCGTAAATGGTGATCACAATTCAAGCACATCAGTTGGCGTCGCTAACTTCAGATATAAGAAAACATCAGGAAACACCAACCAAAGAAGTGCCAATAAGATCCCAAGAAAGCTATTCGCAATAAAAGAACTGAATGCGCAGGCGCAACCGCGCGCGAATGAGCCAAGCTGCGCCGCTCTGCCGTGCACCTGACGAAGACTAAAGCCCAGCCCGCAGAAATGTGCGGGTGACTTTTTAACGCGTGAGTACACAGCGTGTGTGGTAAGAACGCGTAAATTTTTTAGTGAAGCATGTTTTTCTAAGTCTTAATATTCCTTTCATATCCATACACTCCCGAAAAAAATTTATAACAAGAAGGAGCGTTGATTTACACGTCTGAGGTAACTGCTGTCGGCGCACGTGCTCAGACGGCATTTTTCGTGGCAGATTACTCGTCCTCTGGTGTCGAAATTATTGAACTACTGAAACAGATATATTCCCGTAAACATTGACTTCAGCGGCACAGAGCTATGAAACCGAAACTGAAGCAGGTGCCGTTTCGTGAGCGTCTTTATTGACCCACACGTTTGTGCGGGTCAGGCCGTAAAGGGCTATGCTCCCCCCCTCTCTCGCCTCGCAACGCCGACGCAGGCAGCGTCTGCTAGCGAGTTTCTTGGTTGAAAAAACCGGCTGCTCGCGCTGCACAACCGTTCACTGGCCACCCCGTATATATGGCACTGGATCTTGACCTGCAAAGTGGTGCCGGTGGGAGATTTCTCCTGTGCGTTGTTGACAATAAAAATTCGCAGCGTGCGCGTTAACTAAAAGCGGACTGCGGGTCTCTGTGTCCAGTCGGAGTCTTCCGGCCCATTAGCAGCGATTGGCATGTTACAGTAGGAAACACCGGTCCATCACTGCGTGCTTTGCGCCTCCCCAGGTTTCTCTCCTGCGCAACGCTGCGATGAGCGCCAGTGTCAACGCCGCCGCCACTGTAAGCGTTAGCGCCCGCTGCTTCGCATCTACACATGGTTCCCTTTAGCGGGAGATAGTGTAATTTTTTTTTCTGAATGTTTCTTATTTCGCATTTGGTAGCGTTAATTTTAAAACGTCATATCCGTGCGGGAAATACGTCACTAAAGTCTCGGTGGACCCCGGCATAAAACACTTTCGTGTTAAAAAAAATGGGATCAATAGCACGTACATTACTAGAACTTCCTGTTGGGCGAGTGGGTGTTGAATTACATAGGACATTTCTTAGCGGAAACCTGGAAAATAACTAAATCTTGAGAGAGAGAAGAACGAAGTGCTCCCCTTCCGTTGCTCTCGCCCCTTTTGAAATCAACTTTTTAGGTGGATCGTGAAAAGCTTTGACAAAAGAAGTGTTGTTGAGCTATTTTCGGAGTGATATTTATCACCAGTTAGATGTGTGCTGAGTCAATGCGTTTTCTCTTTTTTCTTTTCTTTTTTTTTTCTGAGTTGCACCATCAGGTATTTAAGCGCATGTTACTGCTGCAGCAATAAAGCTATGTTGTAAGACAGCGCAATGTGTCGTCCTCTTTCTTGTCCGTGTGTTATCGCGCTAGTAGTGTACAGGCAAATGCGCAGCATGAGTGCTAAACAACAACTGACTTTACTTCACAAAATACCGCAAAAGGTAGACGCTTCAGCGCATGCGTGCCGCCGGGGCGTCACTAATAAACTTCAGTAAGTTTCGTTTGCCTCCTAAAAAACAGGACAGAAAAATATATAAGTACGTCTATACTGCAGACACAAAAACAACTCAACTGAAGCATTCATACACCCTAAAGGGACTCCGTTTCCATATTTATTGCTTTGAATACTTTTTTCTTCCCGCTTGCCATAAGGCAGAGGAAAGACTTACCTTCCGCTATTGTAAAAACTACCTCACTAACTACCTTTCTTTCCCTACTTGAAAATTACATGATTCACAAATACAATTATTACCCACTATTCGCGGCTTATGTAGTGATGTACATTATTGTTAGCATTTATCCCTTTATCTTGGTTTCACAAAATAATTTTAGAATGTCCGGTTTGTTTTTTCTTTTTTTTTTTTTGTAACTCTTCTATATGTCTGTGTGACTATGCTTGTATTATTATACATATAATGGTGTAATATTGTATGAGTGTTGTGTAGTTAAGTTTTCACGTGCATGTATGTTCATATTTAACTTTAGGTTCTTGGAAACGAGGAACCCAGCCTTCAAAAACACGCACACAAGAAGAGAAGAAGACAACCACAGACGCTGGGGTGTGTGGTTGTCTTCTTCTCTTCTTGTGTGCGTGTTTTTGAAGGCTGGGTTCCTCGTTTCCAAGCTATGTACCATCAGGCCCAACACCAGACTCTTCTTTTAGGTTCTTGTTTTGTTTTCTAATTTTTACTTTAAAGTATTTGTTGTTTGTGTCTTTCCTGCAAAAAGCCGTAATGAGATTGGTGGCATTAACCCTTTGTAGGACAGTGGTACAAATGTGTACCACATTTTCACTGTGTTTCAAGCACTCACAATAAAACAACCGTCCAAATTGGCGCCGCTCTTACTGGTGGTAGCATCTAACGACGTATTGAAGAAGTCTATTAGGCGTTTTTACTTTGCTACGACATGTGGCGCAGAGATCAAATTGGTTTTAGCGCGTGCCTTGATTAATGCTCGCTATCAACTGACTTGGCCTAAATAGGCGCCTTGAAAACATTGGTTCAGCATCAGTGGCGTAGCCAAGGGGGTGGGGGGGTTGGGGGGGTTCAAACCCCCTCCCCCCCGAAATTTTTCAGTTTGGTTGCGTATATATGCACGCACACATACAAACGCACGCACGAACATACATAAAGTATGGTTGAGCCCCCCCCCCCCCCCCCCCCGAAAAAAATTTCTGGCTACGCTACTGTTCAGCATGCCTGTCAAGTGTCCCATTTCAACCTTTCACTGAAGAGAGCCTAGAGGCTCACTTGCAACACAGAAAGATATTTTTGTTGCTCTTATGATTGAGTTTTCTTCAACGAACCATTGTAGGGCACGATTTTGGCTGGTGGTGTTAGCCCTGATAGGACGGCTATCGGACCGATACAGTGGTCCATATGCAGTATTTTCATTTTTATTGTAGCGCAGATTCTATCGCCAAAAAGCGGCGTGAATCGATGTCCGCTTTAGGTGCAGCTAGTTACTGCAGCCGCGAGTTCGCGTTGGCTGATGTAGATGTGTCGCAGGTCGCCTTCACGTGCGCTAGGCATAATTGCACAGCAGCTAGATGTGCAGCAAAGACCAAGCTACACTGTGCATTGAATGCCTCAAACAATTCTAAAAGTCAACAGCTTCCTTAAAATTTGCAAATAAAATTCATGAATAATTTTTTTTTAATTTGATACCGCCTGAGGACAGCGATACGCATATGTACCACTTTTCATGCCCGGCTATGAACACGGTGGTACATATATGTACCACTTTTTTTCTCAGAATCTATTCTACCCAGCTTCTTGAAGATAGTGTCAAACATTTGCCTAAGTAATTCTCGAATATTATTCTGCACATTTTAAGAAAAAAATTTTATTTTGAAGGTGGAGCCTCACAAAGAGTTAACGCAATGACAAATAAATAAAGAAATTTATTCATCGCACAGATGCATTCATCTGTACGAAAATGTGCTGGGAATTCGAGAATCCCTTAAGTATAAATGAAAAAGCTATTTCGGTCTGAGACGTGGTCGCTTTTGAATTACCCTGCTACGGCCCCTACTCGGGGCTAGTAGTATTGTAAAATAAAATAAAAAAAGAACATGGCTGATTCCTCTCTCAAAGGAATCGGTATAACACGAAAGTGAAACGTGTCTTCACAGAGGCAGTTGAGCGTTTATTCTGCATTGTTTCACCACAAGGGCGAATGAATGCATGCTACAGCAAGAAATTGTAATGTCCCGTGAAGAACGGCAAGCCGCTCGAAACTTGATGCGCGCACCTCAAGCAGCAATGACGCACGAAATGAGCATACACAGGACGAGCGTGGACTGTCACAGCTCGACACCTAAAGCGCGCTGCTAGAAAACAAGGAAAGACGGACGAAACGAACACACAAATATACACAGGACGAGCGCGAACAACTGTCACAATTGTTACTTCGTGTGTGAGCAGCACGCTCCTTTCGTAAATGCGGCCGCTGCGGCGAGCGAAGTGACTTTCCTGCACTCTTTAACCACTGTAACTTCAAAGCAAACTTGCGGTAGAAGCAGAAGACGTACAAAGCGTCCCAATGCCCCGATCACAAGATAAGCGCTCGTTCGCGAGCGACCACGCCCCGTGGAGGCGCACACTCATCGCAGCGAGAGGCGCGACGACCTTGACGACCTTTAGAGCACGCACTCTGTGCCACCTTCGCGCCATCTCGCTAGTGATAACAAAAACGCGCTGAAGTCGACGAGCTCTGAGGACTGGCAACGGTATATGGTGTATATAAATAGCCTGCCGTTAGCAAGCTAAGGTACGTGCGCTCCCGTGGCCGAGCGTGAGATCGTAGGTTCGACGCCCGGTGACGGATCTCTTTCTCCTCGTATTTTCTTTGATCTCAATATGTTAGTTTTTATTTTACAACGCCATATTCGTGACGGAAATGCGTCAGAGAAGCCGTGGTAGACCCCGGCATAAAACACTTTCGAGTTAAAAAAGTTGCACAAACTGTAAATTTCTCTTGCATTAGAGACGTTGACCACAGTGGCACCACGCTACACGATCAAAGATGCGTCCTTAACGGGCGCGCGCCGAGTGCCCCCTTTATTTAGGAACTGAATAGCAGACGACGCTGACGCTCGGGTTTGGGCAAGGGGATGATATCTCGTATAGGATCAGGGCCAAGGAAAGAAGGTGCGCGCACAGCTGGCTTGGCTTGTCCGCAGCTACGAACAACGAAAACATAGCACTCCCACAGCACTGCCGCCATACCTGTCCGACTTTATTTCTGCAAAGTGTGACACATCAGCTGTCGCGCTTAACATACATGGTTACCATTTGTAAAACTTCTTCAGGGTAGAGCAGCGCAAAGAGACGAAGATACGAGATGAAGGAGAACACAGGATCTCGTGTCTTCGTCTTTTCTGGCTGCTTTACCGCGAAGTTAAACGTTAAACCTACCAGCCCGGTATAATTTCTGTACTTCCACCCCTTATGTAATAGAGGGGTCTTTAAGGAAATGAAATAAAAGGGGCATTTGCTTCTTTGCGGCAGACAGCTTGTTTTTGGTATCGATTCTCGTTTTGCCCCACTCCCATGCCTGCGGCGTCGTTTCGCGTCTTATGGTGCATACAGATTTCATTAGGCTAGACTATGGCAACTTTTGATATCCACAAGGACCTAGCGTACGGAAAGGGCTAACGCTATAGCAAAAAAAAAAAATCCAGCCAGCTCCACTTCGCGAAAACTGTACAAACAGCGAAGCTTACGCCTGTCCTTCATCAGGCTGCACCGTACTTCTATGTTCTTTTCTTTTTAGTTGTCCGTTCGTTGGCGCTTAGCATCGGCGTCTCTTGCGCGAACATCGCGAATGGCTCGGTGATGACATGCCCATTCTCGCGTCAGCTCTCATGTTAGCTCACACCGGACGGCTTCTTCGTCGGGAGAATGAGAAATGTTCACCAGCTTGACAGCGCGAACTCGAGAATACTGACATGGTATTTTGCCCTCGACTGCGCCTCGCCGTCACCCCATCTTGGCGCGTTTCTCGAAGGTTCACCCCTCGACATCCTCCTCCCTCGCAGCGCACGCAGCCCTCGCCTTCTTCCTACCGAGGCCAGAATGCGAGGTCATGAGATCAGTTATACGCCTACAAAAGCCACGACTATAGACAGTTTCGCTGTTAAAATTTCACGCAATACTCAAACCTTTTATTATGCGAGAAAATCCTGTCCTTTTTAGCACTTATTGCGATATGCTTGATTCCTTCGAATTCGTTTTCAGACATGACACGCTGCTTTTACTTTCTTGGAAGTAGTGGTAACTGACTTTAGAAAGCTCAGTATTACTTAGCTGCACGGAAATAAACCGTTGTTTTTTTTTTGTTTTTGTTTTTTCAGCCACCGAAGACTTGGAGTAAGCATACCTGTATCATTTTTTGTTTTGTTTTAGTTTGCGACACTCCGAATCAGTTTTGGTGCTCCGAAAAACTTTGACGCTTGTCAGCCCTCGCGAACTATAGATGTCCTGTGTCCTTTCATGTCCCGTCATTTTAGCGCTGTTTTTCACTTCTGTAAACATGAAGCAACCAGCCCAAATGCGTACGCTGCTATAGATTAGCGCCAGCTTAAACATTTAGGCAGCGGAGGAGGAGCGGCAGCGGAAATTATTACTGGGAATACTGACAAAGAACAAAGTGCTCATATATATTTATATATTTATATGTATTGCTCTCGAAACTGTGCGTTGAGCTATTTAGGGGTGTTGGAAACTCCATTTTCATGTGCCACATTGATTTAATTTCGTACAAAATATCGCATTGAACAAACTCAACTGTAGCTCTCAACCTTGATGAGTCGCGCCCAGTGTTTCCTGCAGTAATCGATGTGGAAATAAAACAGCGGTTCCGTTGTAGGCAGGCCATCGGTGCTCGTGGCCCAGTGGTGATAGTTCATACAATATAATCCGCAATTAACGAACACCCATATGTTCATCTTAATAATTACCAGGTCAGCCGATTATATTTTGCTAGAAGAGCAGGGCTAGTTGGTTGACGCTGAATTTAGAACAGCGCGACAAAGCAGACGAAACGACTATCAATCAGACGAACACAAGCGCCGACTCACAACTGAAGTTTATACAATAGCACAGAGCAGATATATACACACACCTAGCTACACACGATGCAAAAGAACAGACAAACGGCAAAGCAAGTTATCCATTGAGGTACAAGATTTCTCTATCCTGTATCGTGATTGAGGGACAGCTGATACATGAATCACTTTTATTTTGGATGTGTCATGCTTCGATTATTTCCCTGGTTGTCTTATGATGTCTTGAAATGATACTTGTGAGGTTAAACTGACGCACGCAGCCGCACTTCTCACAGTGCTGAGAAATGTGCGGTAAACTATCACCACGTAGTTAGCCTCATGCTCCCTTAATCTGACATTTACACATCTGCACGTCTGGCCTATATATGCAGAGCCAGAAGACAACGGCAGATTCATGGCAAAACTGATAGCCTGAGTTCTGTACTTGACACCACAACCTTCTTTGTTTTCTTCTTTGGCCTCTGCCTATCTACGTACACGTTAGCAAATTACCCCTACTTTGTTTGGTACTGAAAAAAAAACCCATATCTACCGGCGACGTTTCTCAAACCATGGGACAAGGCATCAACATACGGTACATTTTCTTTTTATCTTTGTAGGACAGTTCTTTTTTGTATCCCTGCCCTGACCTTGTTTTATTGATCGATTTCTCACAGCTTCGTGTCAAAACGTAATCTGCTTTGTCGTGTGCTTTGTCGCACCGTTCTAAATCCATGCATCCGTACGAACTCACCCAATTCTCAGTGTTTGACGTTCATTCCGTAATGGATTAACTGCTCTACCCACTTCGGGAAAGCACCAGGGTTTTGTATGGTGATAAGGACCACACTATGCGAGAGCTTTACGGGGCCCATGCTATTAGAAAACACCCGGGTGTGTCAGCGATCCGTCCGCGCTACTTGCTGACTGTCAAGTGCAATATCTAGAAGCCAGATTGGGATGAAGTGACTAAAGCGTTCACGTGACCATCTTTTGTCAATGAGCTCATGCTGTCTTTTCATGCCCACTGTATATGTCATCTTTCACTCAATAAAATTTTAGTTGCGAGTCTGCACACGTGCAGTCTTTCAATTTCTCTGTGTTCTTATGTAAGTATAGTTATACTATTACGGAATATATTTTGCTACTTTTGCAATGTGGAAGTTTGGGCCAGTTGGTAAAATAAAGCGTAATAGACGGCACAGGAAAAGGTGAGACAAACGGGACGAAGCGCTTCGTCCCGTCTGTCTCACTTTTTTTGTGTCGTTTATAGCGCTTTATTTTACCAAATGTTTTACTTCAGCCGGCCAAACATGTACAGCCGTCATTTTTATGAAAGGGAACAGGCGAGCGCGTGGCCCGCGCGCTCCGGCGGCTGCTTGCAGCGCGTTCAAGCGGGAGCGACAGCAACCACAGCCTCGCTCCGCGTCATCTTGTGGCGAGCAAAACAAGCGGTCATTGGTGATATGAAACTCGCGGCAAGATTGCAACCCCCTCCCACTTCAAGGCGATTACGCAAGATGCCGAGCATCTTGCGTAATCGCCTTGAAGGGGGGAGGGGTTTGCATTCTTGCCGCCTGTTCAATATCACCAATGGCTGGTTGTTTTGCTCTCCACGAGATGACACGAAAAGAGGCTGTGAGCATCTTGCGTAATCGCCTTGAAAGGGGGGGGGGGGAGGGGTTTGCATTCTTGCCGCCTGTTCAATATCACCAATGGCTGGTTGTTTTGCTCTCCACAAGATGACGCGGAGCGAGGCTGTGGTTGCTCTCGCTCCCGCTTGAACGCGTTGCAAGCAGCCGCCGGAGCGCGCGGGCCACGCGCTCGCGTGTCCCCTTTCATAAATATGACGGCTACGTACGCTTGAAAACGCACACACTTGTTCATTGCTGTATCGGCCGTGGTGCTCGTTTCGACATGATTGTGACAGTCGCGGCGCTCTGTCGCCGGCTCGTCCCTCGTCCAGCAACCGTTAATGAAAGCTATAGCTACGCCCGCAAAGAACCACCGCAGACGATGGCTTCCCATGTTACTTCGGACAGCCCTTCGTCGAGCTGCCGCGCCTTCGACCCACGTCGATCGCCCTCCCCGCGCCGACGTTCACCTTCGCCGATGCTTCGTCGTGCACCACCTGCCCAAACGTAAAACTGACCATCGCAGTTCCGGAGGCAAGAACTGCGCCGCTGTCGAACTCTACAAGGCCTCGTTCTCTACATACTAATGAAATAACTGTGTTTATTGAAGGTGTTGCCGTTCAAGCATTAGACGATACTGGAGCAGCTGTGTCTGTATTGAGTGAAGCAATGTGCCGCAAGTTAAAAAAAATTACACCATCTCCCGCTAAAGGGAACCATGTGTAGATGTGAAGCAGCGGGCGCTAACGCTTACACTGGCGGCGGCGTTGACGCTGGCGCTCATCGCAGCGTTGCGCAGGAGAGAAAACTGGGGAGGCGCAAAGCACGCAGTGATGGAGCGGTGTTTCCTACTGGAACATGCCAATCGCTGCTAATGGGCAATGAGAGACAGAAGATTCCGACTGGACACAGAGACGCGCAGTCCGCTTTTAGTTAACGCGCACGCTGCGAATTTTTATTGTTCAACAACGCACAGGAGAAATCTCCCACCGGCACCACCTTGCAGGTCAAGATCCATTGGCAGATATACGGGGTGGCCAGTGAACGGTTGTGCAGCGCGAGCAGTCGGTTTTTTCAACCAAGAAGTTCGCTAGCAGACGCTGCCTGCGTCGGCGTCGCGAGGCGAGAGAGGGGGGGACGCGCATGCGCAGTGGGAGTGTGGGCGTCGCGGGCAGGAAATGCCTAGAGTAGAGAGGGGGGAGGGTAGGAGAGGAGAGAGAGGGGGGACGCGCATGCGCAGTGGGAGTGTGGACGCCGAGGGGAGGATGCCTAGAGGAGAAAGAGAGGAGGCACATGCGCAGTGAGGGTGTGGTTGCCGCGGGGAGGGATGCCTAGAGGAGGGAGAGAGGGGGGAGAGGAGGTTTTTTTTTATTTTTATATTTTTTTAAAGAGTTTGCACATGTGCAGTAAGGGTGGTCACGCCGCACACCACCACCACCACCATCACCACCACCGTTTAAGCTTCGCCATAAGATGCTTCACATCTAAAAAGTTACGATTCCGCTTTCTGGCGTCTCCCCGCGTACGGCATCCGCGCATCACGTAAGCCCTTCGATGGCGTGCACGGCTCGGCTACTCATACAGGACGTTCTGTGCGTGGTCGAATTCGTCGTCATTGCACAGTGCTCGCACGACGTCATATTGGGCTGGGACTTCCTTTCCACACATCATGCCGTAGTTGATTGTGCCCGTGCCGAACTAGAACTATCAGCGATCTCCGACGACGATTGTCCCAAGTCTTCTTTTTCTCGTGTCGTCGTCGCCACGGACACTGACATCCCACCTATGTCTTCTGTTCTTGTGCCGATCTCCTGCGACCATGCCCCTTTTTCAAACGCCTTGTTCACGCCGTCAGAAGACCTTGCTTCTCGAAAGAACTTCCTTCTACCTTTTGCTCTTCTCACGATCGAAAACTCTTGCGCGTCCATTTATGCCACGAATCTGCTTCCAGTGCCCGCCACATTAATCCGCGGCGAATGTCTAGGCCGACTTGAGGACATCGATTCTGTTTGTGCCACTCAACTGCCCGATCACGCCACAAGTCTTCAGATCGCCAGCGTTACTCCCGTTCCCACGTGCACCACATCTTCCCAAGACGACTTCCTTCCATCAATTGATTCGGACCTTCCTGTTGCTCAACGGACCCAACTCTTGACCCTTCTCGACCGCTTCCGGACCTCTTTTGATTACAGGAAAACTAATTTGGACCGAACATCTGCAATCGTTCATCGTATTGACACCGGCACCCATGCACCATTGCGTCAGCGTTCATACCGGGTCTCTCACGCTGAACGCCGAGTTATTGACGACCAGGTGACCGATATGCTCAATCGTGGCGTCATACTGCCGTCCAACTGTCCGTGGGCCTCTCCGGTGATACTCGTCAAAAAGAAGGACGGTAGCATCCGATTCTGTGTTGACTACAGGCGCCTTAACAAGATCACGCGCAACGATGTTTATCCGCACCCCAGAACCGACGACGCTCTCGACTGTTTGCAAGGGGCAGAATTCTTTTCCTCGCTGGATCTTCGATCGGGGTACTGGCAGGTACCCATGGATGAAGCTGAACGCTCCAAGACTGCGTTTGTAACCCCGGACGGCTTGTACGAGTTCAACGTGACGCCGTTCGGCCTTTGCAACGCCCCTGCCACCTTCGAGCGTCTGATGGACAACATACTTCGAGGCCTCAAGTGGCAGACGTGTCTTTGCTATCTGGACGACGTCGTCGTTTTTTCAAAAGATTTCGACACCCATCTTCTGCGCCTCGCAAGTGTCCTGGAATGCCTCACACATGCTGGGCTGCAACTGAATTTGAAGAAGTGTCATTTTGCTGCCTCGGAAGCTCACCATCTTAGGGCATGTTGTCAGCAAGGACAGTGTCTTACGCGACCCTGCGAAACTCCGCGCCGTCGCTGAGTTTCCCAAACCATCGACACTAAAAGAACTCCGGAGCTTTATAGGCCTATGTTCATATTTTCGTCGATTCGTCCGTAATTTCGCATCCGTAATGGCCCCTCTAACACGCCTACTTGCTGACAGCCAAGGCATTTCGGCGTGGTCTTCCGCTTGCGACGACGCATTCGCGAAACTGCGTCATCTGCTGATATCTCCACCGATTCTCCGTCACTTCGACCCAGATGCCCGTACCGAAATCCCCACGGACGCTAGTGGAGTCGGCCTTGGCGCTATTCTTGCTCAACGCAAATCTGGCTTCGACGAGTACGTCGTCTCTTATGCCAGTCGCACTCTTACCAGAGCTGAAGAGAATTATTCAGTCACAAAAAAAGAATGTCTGGCCATCGTTTGGGCAATCGCAAAGTTTCGACCTTACGTATATGGCCGCCCATGTGATGTCGTGACTGATCACCACGCCCTTTGCTGGTTACCATCACTAAAAGACCCATCTGGTCGTCTAGCTCATTGGTCATTGCGTCTCCAAGACTATAAAACCAGTGTCGTCTACAGATCAGGCCGCAGATATTCAGATGCCGACGCTCTTTCCCGCTACCCACTTCCCCATGATTATGGAACTGCGTGTTTCCAGCTACGATGCTGCGGCGCTTGCATACACTGACATGCCTTCTGAGCAGCGCCAAGACGCTTGGATATTCTCTATAATGGAGTTCCTGTCTCAGCCGTCCCCACGTACCAGCCCTCGTTCACTGTGACGCACAGCTCGACATTTCACCATCCGCGATGGACTCCTGTACCGTCGCAACTACCTTTGTGACGGCCGAAAATGGTTGCTGGTGATTCCTCGCCGCCTACGTGCCGATATCGGCGCCTCCTTTCACGCGTATCCCCAATGCGGCCATGCCGGTGTAATAAAAACGTATGCACGCCTTCGGTATTACTGGCGTGGAATGTACCGCTTTGTCCGACAGTACGTACGCTCTTGTCCCAAATGTCAACGCCGGAAGAGCCCACCGCACATGGTCGATGGACCAGTACAGCCATTGCCTTGCCCCTCCCGGCCTTTCGACCGCATCGGAAGACTTGTACGGTCCCCTTCCCTACACACCTGACGGAAAACCGCTGGGTGATTGTCGCCATTGATCACCTGACACGCTATGCTGAAACTGCCGCGCTGCCAGAGGCCACATCACGTGAAGTTGGCTTATTTATCCTCCAAAAACTTGTTCTTCGCCACGGCGCTCCTCGTGAGCTACTCAGCGACGGCGGATGATCGCACAGTTCCTCTCCGAAGCCGTACAAGCGTTCGTGAATGCAATGTTGTGCATCGGACAACCAGCGCGTACCATCCGCAAACCAATCAGATGACAGAGCGCTTTAACCACACTCTGGGTGACATGCTGTCCATGTGCGTGTCCGCTGACCACACCAACTGGGACCGCATACTACCCTTTGTTACTTACGCTTAAAAATAGCGCCACTCAGTCTACGACAGGATTTTCTCCATTCTTCCTGCTCTACGGGCGCGAACCTTCCTCATTCATGGACACCATCCTATTATTGCGGTAGCAG